>CM072815.1:33752629-34152629 GCA_036937905.1 Salvia rosmarinus | reverse complement strand
AGGGGATGGTGTGTGAATATCCGGACGTGTTTCGAGGACACCGGGTTTACCGCGATGAGACAAGTGGAATTCACTATTGATTTGGAACGGGGACACCGATTATCAAGCACCATATAGAATGGCACCTAAAAATTGCAGGCGAAAGCGCGATTCGGGGGCTTGTTGGATCTAGGTTTTTATCGACCTGGCGTGTCGCCGTGGGGCGCCGATTACGTTCGTCAAGAAGAAGGATAGGTCGATGCGGATGTGCATTGACTACGAGAGAAGAATAAGGCGATCGAAGCAGGATATCCTCTTCGAGGATCGAAGATCTTTTGACCAACTCGAGGCGAGTGTCTTCTCTAAGATCGGTTTGAAATTCAGAACTACCATGTTGAAGATCAAGAAGGGCGTTGCGAAGACCGCGTTCGGGACGAGTATGGGCACTCTGAGTTCATCGTGATGCCGTTTGGTTTGACCAATCGCGGCCGATTTTCATGGATACGATGAATCGAGTTTTCCATCGATTACTGGATAGTTTCGTCTTGGTTTTATCGATGATATTCGTCTATTCCAAGAATGCGAGTTGCGCATGAGAACACCTCCGTACCATTTTGGAAGCGTTACTGGCGAGAGAGGTTGTATGCCAAGTATATAGCAAGTGCGAGTTTGGCTCGAAAGAAGTGATGTTCCTTGGACATATCGTGCTGCATGAAGGAATCAAAGTCGACCGGTGAAGGTTGAAGCGATAAGTAACTAGAAGGTTCGACTAATGCGATGAGGTTGAGAAGCTTTCTAGGCTTGGCGGATATTATAGGCGTTTCATGAAGGTTTCCGAAGTTGGCAAGGCGATAGCGTATTTCGAGAGAAAGAATCAAGTTTTCATGGTCGAAGCTTGTGACAAGTTTTGAGGAGTTAAAGAAAAGCTAACAACCGCTCGGTGTTAGCGGTGCGGATGAGGAGCGATGGGTTTGTGGTCTACCGTCATCAAAGCGGGTTTGGGTTGCGTTCTCATCGCGAAACGGGAAGGTTATAGCTTACGCGTCTCGTCGGTTGAAACACGCGCAGTTGAGCTACCCAACTCACGATGCGGAGTTAGCGATCGTTCATGCGTTAATTTGGAAACCTATCTCTGTGGGTTAAGTGTGAAATCTTCACGGATCACGAAACCTCAAGTATTTCTTTGAACAAAGAAATTTGAACATGAGCGAAGGAGATGGCTAGAGTTGGTGAAGGATTATGATTGCTCCATCGGTTATCACTGGGAAAAGCGATAATAGTAGCGGATGCCCTTAGTGCAAGTCGAGGCGAGTTGGGATATCTTCTTCTGTGAGAAAGAGCTTATTCGAGATTTGAAGCTCGGCCATGAAGTGATTAAGCGTCGGGAATGGGTCACGAGGATTCATCGTGACTTTTGGGTGAGCCGGACTGAGAGAAGCCATCGTGAGTCGTAGCGAGGAGATGAGTTCTTGGAAAGATCGTTTGGCTGGACTGAAGATAGCAAGGGTTTCAGGCGAAGGACAGCGCTACTATTAGAAGGTTATGTGTGCCACTCGTAGGGAATTGAGAGATAAAATCATGAGTGAAGCTCATGGGCACCATATCTGACTCATCGAGGAAGCACCAAAATGTGAGAGACCTTAAAAGGAACTTTTGGTGGGAAGGGATGAAAAAAGGATGTGGCAGCGTTTGTGGGCGTTGTTTGGCTTGTCGACAAGTGAAAATTGTACACCAGCGCCGTCGGGTTTATTGCAACCGCTACCAATCCCGGAGTGGAAATGGGATCATATCGTTATGGATTTTGTGGTGAGTTTTCCAAGGTCGGCGAGAGAAACACCGCTATATGGGTTAATCGTCGATGAGTACGGCGAAGTCGACTCATTTCTACCCGTCCAGGATGGCGTGCGGGTTGATAAAGCTTGCTCGACTTTACGTCGAGAAATAAATGCGGTTACATGGTGTGCGATTATCGATTCGTCGAGATCGTGACCGAGGTTCACGTCGAGGTTTGGAGGAGGAGTCTGCGAGGAAGCCGTAGGGGACCAGGCGAATCTTAATGCGGCATTCCATCATCGAAGCAGACGATCCGATCCGGAAAACGATTCGAGTTTTGGAAGATATCTGCGGCGATCGTGGCCGGCGAAGGTGAAGTGGGGAAGAATACTACCTTTGGTAGGTTGCCTATAACTATGCGATTGCTCGAGGCCACCATATAGAATAGCTCTATGAGCGTTGTGCGGAAGAAGTGTCGATCGCCCTTTATTGGGGCCGAAGTGGGCGAGAGAGAAGATGTTAGGACCGAGAGATGGTTCAGCAGGCGGTCGAGGTTATCGATCGAGATCAGCGAAGGATCAAGGAAGCTCGGGGACGGACCGAAGTCCTATCGGGACAAGCGTCGTCACGGATCTTGGGTTCATGATCGGAGATCGCTTTTCATAAGGTTTCCCAGAAGCGAGAGGTCGTTCGTTTTGGGAAGCGAGGTGAAATTCTGACCGAGGTTCGTTGGACCTTCGAAGTTCTTGAGAGGATAGGCCCGTTGCTATAGGTTAGCTTTGCCGCCTGTCGGAGATGTTCATGGCGTGTTTCACGTTTCTCGGTGAGAAATGCGTGTTCGACCAAACTGCGTGATCAAGCATGACAGTGGTTGCTCGGGATGCGAGTTACGAGGAAAGGCGGTGGCTATCTTGGAGCGAAGTCGGAATTGAGGACAACGAGATTCCGTTGGTAAGGTGTTGTGGAATCACCACGGAGGAGGAAGCTACGTGGGAGTTGGAAGGCAGTTCGGGGCTCGGTACACAGGTTGTTTTCTCACGTGTTTGAAATTCGGGGGCGAAATTTTTCTAAGGAGGAGGATGTAATACCCGTCTTTTGAAACTACATTTTGCATATTGCGTTTTAGAAAAGGTTAAAGGTTGACTTTTGTTTTGGTGATCACGATCGTCCGAAACCTCGGTGTGAAGAGTGTCTTATAATGATTCATAGACACTAAGTATCACGAGTTTTCGACCACCATGAAGGTTTGCTTTTCAGGGAAGTTATCGAAAAATAGGACTTTTCATGGATCTTTTAAAAGCATATCATGTTTATAGTGTTGTGTCCGGTATTTTATTTCGTGTCCATGGGTACCAAGTTTGCTAAATTTGAGTCCGTTTGCAAAGTTGCGTCGCTTTTGCGTTTTCGAAAAAGGGCAGCTTGGCGGCTGTGACCCTGAAATTTTCTATAAATAGGAGGCTGGGGCCTTCATTTTCAACGTTCATTTCCTTCGTCTCTCTGTGTTTACGGAAGAGCCGAGCAGCTCCAGTGCAATGCTGAGCGGAGGAGCTGGAGTGGGGATCAGGGAGGCTCGGTGGCGCCATTCTTGGCTGGCTGCCGAGCCACCACCATAATCAACCACCCCGGGCAGCCCGTTTTCTATTTTGTCCTTTTCTTGTTTTGATTCCGCCTTTTAGTAGATGGTATAGCATAGAACCGGGATTCTAAGGGACGAGCGAGGAAAGCTTGACGAGGCTGGCCATTTCGGCCAAACCGCCGCGCCGCCGCCCATTCACATACACGTGAAACATTGGCCGCCGTTTGGTGGCTTGACAGACCCTGCCCAGCTCTGGTCCTTTAGGTTTTGAGTTCGGGCTGTCATTCTACTAAAGTACCGATTCCGTTTTACATTTTCGGCGTTTACATAGCCGGGATGTTTTCGTTGCTTGAGTTTTCTATAGAATACATGCAGGGTTATCCATTTCAACGTCGTTTATCATTCCATGTTAGTAGATTATGCATATTGCATGTTTCCATTTCATGCATTGATTTTGGATGGTTTATCCTAGATCGAGGATAGGCATCGATTTTTGAAACTTCTTATTTGCTAAGATTTGAGTCGACTTGCATGCATGCATATTTTGAAAGTACCCTATTATTGGTCTTGATGCACTAGAATATATTTCCTTACGCATCGAGTTGATTTGAAAACCGGAGTGCGAAATGTGGGTTGGGAAAAGTGAAAACCCTAATTTTGCTACGATGCGTCATGGGTGGCCACCTACACATAGTCACCGTGACCGATCGAGGTAGCTAACCTTAACATGACAACACGTGTACACAATCCGAGTTAGTCCTTAACTAAGTCGGATCCGATCGTTACCTTTTTTTAACGTTAGTGGACCAACACATTCACATACCACATTGGATATACTAATCTCAGATAGGATCACAACAGAACATAAACATTTGGCAGTCAATAACAGTTTATGTAATAATATTTCATAAAGCTTTTGTAAATCATGTTTTGAGATAGATATGCATATCATTTTTGTTTCAAGAGAGCTCATCTGCTAGTTTGAAGTTAATAGTTCTAAGCAGGGCAGGGTGTGAGTGTCCTTCCTCGGCAACTACGTATGATCAAACCCTTCATAAGAAAATAGCCTTTCTTAGATTCTTTCTATTGATCGAGGGTCGTTTATAAATTTCGACTTAAAGTTCCCAATTAGGGTTTCTTTATGATTTGATCTGATGGTCTTAAGATAATTTCTATTATCTTACATTCTCAAATTCCAAACTATATTACTTCATCATTCATAGATGAACCTCAACTCATGAGTCATATAATCCGAGTCTATCCTCGAATCTAGCCTTAATGTTCTTCTAAACGTTATTACGTTATATATTGTTAGTATCCAAGTTATGATTGGTATATTAGGATATTCTCAAGCCACTAACTAGACTTAACAATTATAGTTACGTCCTAGAAGGTTATGCTTGACGACGTGTCATATTAACACGACAAAAGAAATAGAATCTTGACTTATGATTCGAGATATCTCATACCATCATGTAAGTAAATACTTAGAAATTAATGGAGTTCTTTGTGAATACTAACTCGACCATTGAGACATAAGGATTGACATCTTATGTTTGAATCTTAGCTTACACTTTTCGACATTGTTTGTTTCTCTTAACTCGTCGGAGATTGTGTACGTAATATAGTCGCTATTCGTATCGAGTTGTCTTAACGCACAATCTAATATCGTATTAAGTTATCGTTGTTGAGCATTAACTTTGTAAGTCAGCTTTTGGTTCCTTTAACTTAGGAACTCACGTTTGAGTATCTTATTTTTAAAAGAAAACCCTAAATTTGTGTCTATCTTCGATTCTCATTAATTCCTTCTTATGTTATCGAAATTTGTCGATTTCTTTTGGATTCTCGTACATAAAGTGCTATGTTGTTTACGTTTGGGGTTTTGTTTGTCGGCACAACATAAATGTAACCAGTCAACACCATACACAACATAACTATACTAAAGCATTAGAAAACCTTAATTTCTAACATATTACCCAACTATTGTGTATGTGTGCATGAGTGTTTCATTCATTCATCATAATCACAACCATTCATTCTAAACTTATAATTTAACTACCATGGCATCATTCACAATTAAAATCAACTCATACTTAACTATTTTGCTATATTTTCGATAATTAACAATAATTTGCATAAGTATCCAATAAATTCCAATAAAATCATGTTATTCTCCTATCATACTATAGAATTTAATTATCAACTCAATACCATCAATTAAAATTTCAAACCATGAGTTAACAACATGAAAGGTTTCGACAATTTCAAGTTATTGAACATTGATATTCAATAAATTTCACAAAAATCATATCATGCTTATATCATATACTAAACATGAAATATCATTTCATATCATACATTAAAATTTAAACACATGCTTATTTCTACACATATATATTCCGGTACTATCACTATATATATATATATATATATATATATATATATATATTCAAATAATTTCTACCAACTTCACAACATATTTATAATATGTACTAAACATGTAATATTGACCTTAAACATCAATTAATATTTATAATATGAACTAAATGATTGGAATTCTTTTTGTCCTCACACATATATTACATATGTGTTCAGTAAATTTCCAACAATGCATAATAAGTTCATATTATTTCTAAACATCACATATTATATTATTTTCAACAAGTAAAAATCAAATAAATCTTAGAAAATTTATACATAGTTTCGGCCTTTTCATAAAAATAGGAGTAGTGTCTCAAAAATTTCAAGATTATATATATATATATATGATGTTCATATCATATATTAAACACTATATCTCAACTATTTCTCAACAAATAAAATCAAACAATGGCTTAAAAATACATAAATAAATTATGCCCTTTTGTGAAAATAGGAGTAGTGTTTCAATAATTTCAAGATTAATATATGATGTTTATATTATATATTAAACACTATACCTCAACTATTTTCAACAAATAAAATCAAAATAAATACAAGAAAATTCCAAAAATTCCAATATTTATTCTACATGCTCCTAACACATGAACAGGCAACAATACGAAATAATATTCACAAAAGCTGCTTTATATTCTATAAAAAAATTATAACAAAAAAAAAATAATATACATGCTCCAAAAATTCTCAAACTTTAAAAACAACATTAGAACATATTTCTAAGCATATTTTATTAATGTCTTGAGAGCATTTGGTGGCTCAAAAGTCATGAAGAAAATGAACAAAAATTAGGATTCTTCATGAAAAAAAATAAAATTTCTACTCCATTAAAAAGGAAGAGAATGATGAATGCTACCTTTGTATGGTCTTAGAAAAATTATTGGAGGGTTGAAATGGTTGGGAAAGAAAGATTAAAGCTAAAGGATTTGAAAAATAAAGATAGAATTTTGCGGTTCTAGAGAGAGAGAGAGAGGCCCGGTTTGGTTATGTAAAAATGGCAGCTAATGGCTGTTGTGATCCTATATGAGTGGTCCATTGTGGTGGTTGGGAGAATACTAGTCAAATTACCAGATTTGGCATGTTAATACCGACTCTTTAAGTTTTATCGCGCTTTCGATTGATTTCTCGGAACCTTAAGTTTTTATTTTCTTAAATAAACTTAAAAGACTTATTTTATAGTTTATAATAATTTCATGAAGTTCTGATGGCATCCGGTAAGTCAATTCTGAATTATCGCGGAAAAACAGCGTCCGGCGATTAAATTATGCTCATTCGAAATTCTATTGAATTCTTGAGCTTTCATAATTAATTTGAGTCTTATAAATCATTTCTTATTGATTTAGACCCTTGGTTCGAGTTTTGGTTCATTCGGATCAGTTTAGGGTTTTTTTCGATATATATTCCCGGCATTCGATTAAGTTCTTCAGGAATTTCGTTCAAAAATTGATTCTTATGAATTCTAAATTCATAATAATATATTCCTCCATTATTTTGATTTTTATCATTAATATCCATGATTAGCACGGACTGGAAGTTGATCCGGCTCGTGAATAGTATTTTTAAGACTGACCGGGCAAGCATGACCAAAAATTCCAATTCTTTGGCTTCTCACATGTTTTCGTGAGGCGATTCTAGAAATGAAATCCTTTTGTTGAGATTCATTCTAGATCTTTCATTCTATGTTCAGGCTATTCAGAAAACCATAATCCGGTAGGACTAGTCACTAGCTTTTGATTTCTCTAGTTTTCGATCTCCGAATCGATTCTAATTCGTTTTGTTGGTCACCTTAAACATGATTAAGGTCTTAGCACTCTAAGTAATTGGTTTAAGCATCGCTAATAAAAGTTTTAAATTTTTCGGGTTATCACAACCTCGCAACTACCTATGACATTCATCGAGCATCGAGCACACCCGTGTCGAGGCCTACGTGTGTCGTCGCCGTGTCTCTGCCGACCCAACGTCCTACTCGCCTGCCTGCGCATGCATGATTCCCACGACAGAGTCTGCCCACGCGCTATGCGTAACGGGGCCCGCGCTCAGAGACCACGTCTCGATGCTTTCTTGTCTGAGGCTTTCAACAACGCCATGAGCATGCTAACATCTTTGTCACCCGCACGTCCCATCCTCAAGCCTGAGCGTCTTCGCATGTCTGGCAGTACGCCCGGCTGCCGCCGATGTGCCTCCGTTGCATTACGCGACAAGCTTCCTTCGTGTCTTCTCATTCTTTATGTTCTTCATCTTCGTTCTTCGTTTATACATATTTAATTTATAAAAGAAAATTCGAATCTAACCACGGATTTTCTGGTGGTGAAAAACAATTCCAACGAAAAACAAAACAACCGAGCCACGATGAACGACAGATCTATAATTAATTAGAGCGCACGTAATAATCAAACATAAATTAATCCAATAGAGCCAAGATACTAATCCCAGGCTCTCATACCAATTTTAGGGAATTCTGATTTTACCCTCTTCCCGATGATCTATCTTTGATGATTAATTCACCATATATTGATTATATACCTAGCATGTATCTATATAATTAATTACAACAAGTAGGTGTTTACTCCAGTATTAATCTTCTAGACTGTATCCCGGTTGTCTATTCTTCAATACTGAGTAGGAGCAATCTATGGAGAACACAGCAAAAAAATAACCTCATATTTTGATCTCTGTGATTTTCGAAAATCACATCAAATGAATATGATTCTTCTGATTTTCTCTTACCTTGTATTTAGAATACATTCCTAGAATCCTATTTAGATATGATCCTTGCATATCAAATAAATACAATAATATCTTTGCAGATAAATTATATCTAGAATAATTATCTCTTGATATCTAATAATATCAGATAATATCTATTGATATATAATGATATCAGATAATATCTCTTGATATCTAATAATATCAGATAATATCTATCTAGATACTGAAGATATATTAAAATAATACATTAATAAGAACAGAGTCTTAATGGGACTCTACAGGGTTAGGTGAAAAATATAAACAGCTCAGGGCCTTGATGTGATAGCCCAGGGATCAAATACAAGGAATAAAGATGGGCCTAAAATGAATTAATTATCTTATGTTCAGCCCAGAACATAAATTAATTCATAAATATTTATTCATTCCACTAGAGAATAAATGATGATTTGCCCCTTTTTTTTCGAAGTTGAGTTGGGCTTGCACTTAGAATTACGAATCCTCGTATTTAAGATATCGCACGTCCATTAATTAGTATAGCATTCTGACTGCTTAAAATAATTAATCTCTTTAATTTCTTAAGTAGTACCTGTGACGACCCGACTTCTCAAGGAAGTACGGATCAAATGGATCGTCACTGGTTTGATAATGCAGAGGATGTATACATTACTAACCAATACAATCAACCATTAAACTACTCATAAATGCATGAACTAAAAGGAATAAACGGTTTCAATACAAACTCAAGTCACAGAAGGACTTGTAAAAAGGTTCAATATCAAATTGTAACCCAATCAGGGCGCAATTCAAGGAACGAGGTACAACCTCAAGTTCAATATGGAAATAAATAACAGTTATAACTAAAGGCACAAAACAATATCAGAGTTTGGCTGTAAAAACATGTGGACATGCATATGACGATACATGCCTAATGTTCTAGATATCCTTTTTATTATTCCAACAAAACACCTGCCACTCTGCACCACCTCGCACTCATTGTCAATCCCTGCTCAACCTGAACATCAAAAACGAGATGCAGGGCTAAGTACAAAAGTACTCAATGGACTCATTGCCGAAAATATTTTCTTTGTAAAGTTATTGCACTACCCACAATAGCACATGGGGGTTTTCGTTGAAATGACCCATGCCTATCAAATATTTTATCATTTTCCAAAGTGTGTCCGGCCGAACTATTTCATCCACGTTGTTCCATATCTGATCATTCATTCATTCATTCGCGCACTATGGAGGTGGTGTCACAGCCCAACTACTTAAACAAGTAATTAGGCCGTGACTTGGGGTTAAGAAAGAAATTCTGATAATCGATAACGACAATTGTGACCAAATATATATCAAGAGAAAGATATGATACCAAATTTCATCAAGAAGGAATCAAATGTTTATGGTCCAAAGGGGTAGAATAGAGTTTAACAAAGGATAATTCTATGTCCTCAAACCACAGTAAAGAATCGAATGAAGAAGAACAACGGCTGAGGATAAATAATCACAGAAAGATAATCAATATCAAATGCGACATTTATCTAATATAGCAAGTTAAATTATTCTGATAAAGAATAGAAGGATTTAAGCATGCTTTCACCAAAATAATATTTTCGGTTGGTTAGGGTTGAAAGCATGATCCATCAAAAATTTTAAAGTGTTTTCATACGATATTTAATCCAGCAAAACAATTCTGAACAATCCAATAAATCCTTGTTCACAGAAGCAAGACGACATCATAATAGAGATGTCGAGATCATAACAACAGAATAAAAATTCTCATCAGAAACATGATCACTTCGTCGTTGGAGCACATAAGCAAATAAAGGCCAAAGTTTGGCAACGAAAAAGGTGACTGAGAATTATGTATGAAGACATAAAACTCTAAGCAACAAAATATGATAACAAAAAATGAATCATATCAACAATTGAGTATTTTCATCATGAGTCAAACATTTAGAGAAGCTCATTTGCCTGACATTCGATTCAAAGATCCTCTCAAGCTCAACACGCATATTTAGAAATATATGCGAGGCGTTAGTCAAAAATACACTCGATGGGTATCTGTGAAAACATAAAACATTGCCCTTAGGGCTATAAACTTGACTTGCCATAACAATAAACTTATGCAGGGGTTTTATTGAAATTACCTGCATAAGAGTTCTCAAACTTGTTCATATATGCTCATATCAATATATCATATGCATATGCATGTTTCATGTCTGCAACAAATTTTTCTTCCTCTTCCCATATCCACAGATTCTTTCTGCGTGTTGAGAAGTAGGCCTCCTTCTCGAACACCTTGACCCGAAGGTCACTACCCGACGTCGGTCATTTCTTTCTTTCTTTCTTTCTTTTTCTTCCTTGGATAGGTAGTGCATTATGCTTATGCTCATGCTCAAAAATCAGGCAAGTCAGTTAATTTTTTCAAATAAATGCATATCATATCATTTTAGAAAAATATTTTTATACCTACCTGATGATAGTCACTTGGGAATGTACCTTCTATCTTTCACTTCTTTCTTCTTCCCATTTGGTCTATCAATCAGCATAAAATGGCATATAAGCCTATCAAGAACCAAACAAGAACATAACTCATCTTAGTCGTCAACACGACTATATTTCCTCGATATCAAGACACTATGGTCTATAAACACTTGGGTCATTGCATCCTCCAACATCTTAAACATATATCAAGAAATCATGAAGCCTCATATGACTTAACGAATATGAAAAACCCAACAACAAGCTTAAACCATCTAATCTTAGCCAAAAACCTAACGACCCCTTAAGACATAGCTTATGCCCGATGTCAAAAACACATAAGATGTCATGTAACACCAACGAACCTCTATATATGCTCAACTATCATCAAGGATCATCAATCTATCAACAAAGACAAAGATCAAGGCTTTAGCATTGAAAATCCATTTTTACCGACAAACTAAAATTTTACAACTTTTGAATACGTCGGTCGAAAAATCCGAATAAATCATTTTAAGCATTATTCATATCATAGAATCCAAATATGAAGTCAAAATTATCAAATAAAATAAAAAATCCAAAAATATGACGGCTAGGGTTTTCGGCCACTTTAGGGTTTTCAATATAATTTCGATTCCAAATGTTTTTCTTGCTCCAAACATGTTTATATCAATCCAACAACATGATAAACGCGCATTTTACACGTTTATTGTTTATATTTAAAGATGATTTTAGATCAATAAAGTGTGTTTATGTCTTGGATCTCAATGCTTTTACATATTCTTGGAAGATACTGCTCTTGGGTTCCATTTTGGTGTTTTGTAGGCTTATAAGTTGAAAATCGAAGCATGGAGCGAGGCAGCAGCAGCGAAGGCTGAAAGCAGTGGCCTAGCGACCGCCTCGCGTCAAGAAGCCCGAGCGCCGAGCGCAATATCCGCATCGAAACTAAAGCCTCGCGATCGCCTGGCGACCGCTGGGTCGGCCGCGATAATCCCATGCGGCGAAGCGAGCGCGGCCGGCGACCAAGAACATGCCCGTGAGCTTCCCATTGTGCGAAGAGCTATCGCCGATTTTCGCGACCACACCTAGCGATCGCGAGTGTTGTCCCGAGGCAAGCGCGCCGCACGGCCGAGGACCGGGATGGCGGCGAGGATGTTCCTCGCTACCGAGCTCGCAACCCATGAGCCGGTCGCGAGCGTAGCGACGATCTCGAAATGGGGTTTCACCCAAATTCTATAAATAGGGCATCACCCCGCGCCCAACCTTCCCCAGCGCGATTTTAGACGTTTTTCCTCAGTTTTTTATTATTTTCCATTTATTTTCACTTTAGCTTTGATTTAGATTCATTCTAGTATTAGTTTTCCATCATTCTACATTAGTTCTACGGTTTGTTATCGCTTTGGAACGATTTCGTCTGAAGGAATTCCATCGTTTTCCCGTTTTCCGTTGGGTTTGGATACGAACCCAACCATTGTTCTTCAGACGCTACCCTAAGGGTTTTATCAATTTAATTTCTATTTTTATGATTATTTCACTTAATTTTCAAAAATTCTCACTATTATGATATAGTAATTCTCGAAAATATGGAATGAGGATTAGCCTTGATTTTCTCTCTCACCAAAATTTGATCGGCAATTTTGATTGCACGAAAATAACGCGATGTATAATGGTAAGTCGAGTATCGTATCCACGAGGGATTGCAATCCGAAAACACAGAAGCTAACTCTCTAATCCTTCATCATTATCCAAGCAACAGAATATGGTTTGAAAGGATTTAAGGCTTCGGATATAAAATCCAAAGCAAAGGTGACAACTTGAAAATAAACAAAGGTAATAAATACTCAAAGATGAATATAGGAGAAAAAGACTAACCCTAGGGATGCACTAATCCTATCCACAGCGATGTTTATCCCGCTTATTATTAACCTTTTAATCAAAGCGGATGGAAGATCGATATGTATGACAACTTGATTACGACAATTGTATTTGTTGATTACTAATTTTCCTATTCTTCATTCGTCTAGAGGAAAATAAGCAACTCGAAAGGATCACAAAGATTATGCTTCCTACGAATGTTCCTATCTCGATTCGACTCGCGCTTATCCGTATCATGCATTCAAGATCGATTGACAATTAAAGCATTACGTAATTAAGCGGCAACTATGATATGCATCAAGATTGATCGAAATCAACACATATAAATAAGCACCAAGAATCATGAATCAATGCCTGGAAGGTAAATAACGATAGCAGGAATCACAACATTTAGGATAGAATCATGCAAACCCTAGGATTAGAACGGATATTTAGCTAGACATAAATAACGGAATAAAATACGAAATAATCATAAAATAGAAATTAAATAGACAAAACCCGTAGGGAAGCGTCTGAAAACAATGGTTGGGTTCGTATCCAAACCCAACGGACAACGGGAAAACGATGGAATTTGTTCGGACAAAAGCGTTCCGAAGCATCGACAATGCGTAGAACTAATGCTAGAATGATGGAAAACTAACTCTAGAATGAATCTAAATCAAAGCTAGAGCGAAAATAAATGAAAAACTATGAAAAACTGAGGAAAACGTGTAAAAATAGGTCTGGACAAGGTTGGGGGCGCGAGGGGGCGAAGCCCTATTTATAGATTTAGGGTGAAAACCTTAATTTTGGAGTCTGCCGCCATGCCTCATGATCGACCTCATGATCATGAGCTCGATCATGAGGATCACTTCTTCTCGGTCGTCCTTCAGACTCTCGGCAAGTACGCGCGTATCCACTTGTCTCGCGGCCACACCTCGCGGTCGCTAGGTGTGGTCGCGTTGTGATACCCCGTCCTTTCTAAGCTTCTATTTTGCATGGCACGTTCTTCGAGAAAAGGTTAAAAGGTTAACTTTTGTTTGGTGATCGACCATCACGAAACCTCGAGCGTTGTGAAGAGTGTCTTATGGCGAATTCATAGACACTAAGTATGCGAGTTTTCGACCACCCATGAAGGTTTGGCACTCAGGAAGTTATCGAAAACCGGACTTTTCATTGGTCTTTAAAAGCATATCTTGTTTATAGTCGTTGTGTCCGGTATTTTATTTCGTGTCCATGGGTACCAAGTTTGCTAAATTTGGAGTCCGTTTGCAAAAGTTGCGTCGCTTTTTGCGTTTTCGAAAAAGGGCCGCTTGCAAAGCATTGCTTGTGACCCTGCTTTTTCCTATAAATAGGAGGCTAGGGCCTTCATTTTCAACGTTCATTTTCCTTCGTCTCTCTGTGTTTACGGAAGAGCCGAGCAGCTCGAATGCTGCTGCGGAGCTGGAAGAGTGGGGATTGGTAGGGAGGCTCGGTGGCGGCGCCCATACCGCCGAGCCACCACCGCCGATCAACCTCTCCCGGCAGCCCGTTTTCTGTTTTGTCCTTTTCTTGTTTTGATTCTGCCTTTTAGTAGATCGTATAGCATAGAACTTCGAGATTCTAAAGGACGAGGCGGAAAACGGCCGAGGCCGCCGACGGCTAAGACCGCCGCCGCCCAAGGCCACCGCCGCCGTGAGCTATTGGTCGCCGTTTGGTGGCCGACGGACCCACACTTTTGGCTACGGGTCCTTTAGGTTTTGAGTTAAGACTATACATTCTACTAAGGTACCGATCCGTTTTACATTTTTCGCGTTTCGCATGTCGGGATGTTTTCGTTGCTTGAGTTTTCTAAAGGAAGTACATGCCGGGTTATCCATTTTCAACATAGTTTGTCATTCCATGTTAGATAGTTATGCATATTGCTTATGTTTCCATTTTCATGCATCGATTTTGGATGGTTTATCCTAGATCCGAGGATAGGCATCGATTTTGAAGCTTCTTCGCTACTAAGATTTGAGTCGACTTGCATGCATGCATATTTTAAAGTAACCTATTATGGGTCTTGATGCCACGAATATATTTCCTTACGCATCGAGTTGATTTGAAAACCGGAGAGTGCCAAATGTGGGTTCGTAAAGTCGAAAACCTAGTTTTGCTACGATCTTCATTTGGATCACGATGTTGCTTTGCTTTGTGGGATGTGACCCCAAAATTTGTTCCGTCTTGTTACGGTACCTACCAAAGGCGATCGGTGAAGTCATCGGATCCGTAGATATCTCCGGTTGGCGTTTGTCTGCATTCAGTTGGGTTATTTATGCTTATTTTGAGTTATTTACTCTGATATTTCAAAATAAAACATGTGCGCCGTAAAATGTTTTGGTGAAGTTATTACTGTTCTCTGATCCGAGATATGGTTATATTGTGATTGTGCACGGATCTCTATTCGGTGGGTTGATCACCATCTTGAGTATTGATCGTAAGGCGATAGACCCCGAACACGTGGTTATGGTTCTGAAGGGGATAGACCCCAGAAGTCCACACGAAAATGGTAATGAGGTGGTTATGGTTACGACGAGTTTGACCTCAAGTCCACACCGAGTTAGCCGGTGGATACGCGGGCATGGACCGACCGGATATGTTTGGGCGAATGAATGAGATGTGATGGGCTGGCGGGATCGTTACGAGCCGTGGTTCTTGGTTCTATGATGGGAGTGACAGTAATAACGGATCAGGTATCGAAAACGAAAAATCTATTTTGCTTACTTAGAAGTGGACTTACGTTTTAAAACCTTCTAAGGTAAGTGCTCTGAACACGGCATCATGATTCTTTTGATTTATGATAAAACCCCAGCTGAGTGCGCTAGTACTCACCCCAAACTCTTTTCAAATCTTTTCACAAATGGAGGAGTGCTGGACGGGCGACGCTGATGGGTGGAGCTGCGGGTTTTTTAATGCTATGCTTCCGCGATATTGTGTTATATACGTACTCTGATGTTGATGTATTCTTGTCCCTTATTTTGCTTTCTGATTGGGAACAAGATTTGCTATTATGTTATGAGTCTCGATATGAGCATGCTATGTGGTTGACGGTCTAGTCTGTGGTGTAATGCTATTTTGCTTTCTTGCATTACTTATTATAAACCAAGATCATGTTTTACGAGGTTGTGATATCGATATTATTACTGTTGGTGGATTGTTTGCACCTCTCCTTCGGATATGTCCTAGTTATAGAGGAGATCGCCCGATTTCATGGTCACATCTTCTTATCATGTATGTTATATGTATCCTCCTTCTTTCCCGCTTCTTAACCCCACCCCTAATCACACCCCGCATCCGTGCCTTCCTCGGGAATTGGGCGTGTGACAATGTCAGAGCAATGTTCTTGGCCCTGACATCTATCTTTGTTATTTGATACCAGCTTGGTATCAGAGCAATGTTCTTGGCATCTAGTTTTCATAATTGTTTGATATCACTTTATTTGCTTTCTATCATGCATGTTCTTGAAATTGAGTGTTTAGAACTTGTCCTTCTAAACTTTCATCGAGTCTGACTACCTCTCTCCACGTCGATCCGCCTCCTTTGAAAAAGGGATGAGGTATGTGTTTAATTGTTGGTGCTTTATGTGGCTATCGAGCTTGATATGATCTTGGTTTCATGTGCTTTGGCACAGTAAGAGTTTCGTGAAGTAAGCGTGATGTGGATGAGATGTGGTTGGATGGTGATGTGGATGTGGAAGTGATTGTTGATGGAACAAAAAAGGCACGTGTGGTCGTGATATGAAAACCATTGGTGTGGTATGAATTGATGTGATTGATATGATCACAAATGGATGATGTGAATCTATGTGTTTACATAGAAATGTATTGTTGATTGAAAATCTTGTTTATTTTAATAAACGAGTGTCTGTAAGTGAATCCTGTATTTTCTTACGTGATTATTATGATGAATATCGATAATGATATTGATATGTGTTGAAATGAACATGTGTTTGAGACATGATTACCCAAATATTTAGAGGCGTAAAAGGAGCGTGAATATTTGTTGTTATTTTGATGAACTAACATGTAGGTTTATGGATATTGATGGCCGGACAACGTTGGTTAAGATCCCATGTGATGGATGAAGCGGATCCGTAAGTTCGTGGAATGTACCGGGAATGTCCATGAGCCGTTGGGAGTATTTACGGGAGATTTGTTGGATTGTGGAGAAAGATCCAAGCGGTGGGAAAGTATCGTAGTATGAGGCTTACTATCGGTTGACAGAGAGGCTACCAACAGGTTGGCGGCCGTGGGCGAGAAAGCAAGGATACGTGATGTTCGGGCGGATCTATCACCGAGCTTACCTTAGATTTCACCGAGTTCGCTGCTCGAGTATGGAGACGAGTGGACCGATCATCGAGGTATACCATCGAGGAGGATGTGATAGCAAGGTATGTTCGAGGACCGATCAGTTGATGATAAGGATTATGTTCCGAAGAGCCTTTGGGAAGCGACCATCGCTCGAGCGATCACCGGTGCATCGGGATACACCGGTCCACTACACCTCCATCGACGATCCTTACCTTCCGAAGGACCCGAATGATTTTGGCGGGAACCTCCGGGCGAGAGATTGTCCATCCGAGCGATGGCAGGGAAAGAGGCCGGGATCGAATCTTCATGCCACCGAAGCATATCGAGGTTGACATCCGAGGAGGAGACTCGAGGAGGAGGAAGACCCGGAGGAGGATGAGGAGGACAGTGAGGACTCAGAGGAGCCGGTGATCCAGATAGCGGATGACTCTGATGAGGTCGGGCATGTTGAGGAAGGGCAAGCGCCCGAGCGGGGACTCGAGCACGGCTTTCACGATACTCGTGCAATCGGGGCGGCTTGGATGGGATCATACCCACGAGAGGATTGCTTCCATGCAGGATCGCTTTTCTGAAGCGGCAGCCCAAATTCAAGCCACGATAGGAAGGAGAGAGGATGAGAAAGGCAGAATGGAACCATTGAAACGACCGGAGAGTAGTGGACGGATATGGATCTGAGATCTAGGTAGTCGGTGTGTGTGCGGTGTGATCCTTGATCGCTAGAAGCATGGATGAGCGGCATCATTTAGCGAAACGAGTCGATTCTTTGCTCATATTTGACCTTTTGGTGACATACCTCAATTTTGTATTTTGTGATCCTTCATGGACACCGAATATTCTTGATACTAATTGTCTATGATGAATGTTTATGTTTAATGCTTATATGTGATATGAGCTATGCCATGATGATATATGATCTATGTGATGTGTGATGATAACGTTATGTGAAATGCATAACGATGATGTGTTAACGAGTTGCATGTTTATATGTGATCGTGATATGTGGCATATGTGATGATATGTGGTTATGAGTGATGATATATGTTATGCGATGATACCGGTTATCTATGCGAAAGTGTTTCTAATGTTTCAAACGTCGGTGCGAATGCCGGAACAAGGAACGAAGGAACAATAACGTGAAAAGCCTAGAACCACCTTTGGTTCAAAGGAATGCGATCGAGAGTTTTGCGGCGAATCCCCACATTCGACGGTCTCGGCGAACCGATCGGCCGAGGCTGGATACGATCCACGAAGGATCTTGAATACATCCGTGCGAAGAAGCGTAAAAGTTGAATTGCGCGATCTTTCGCCTAACCGATGAGGCTGATTTACGGTGGGAATCCGTGAGGAGGACCCAACACCGTGACGATGGGCAAGGTATCGTGGGAAGATTTCAAGGAAGAACTCATGGAAAAATGCGTGCTGGCGTTTACAAGCAGAGAGGAAAAACGAGTTACGGAATCTTCGCGAGGAAGAAGGACGGTCACCGAGTACGATCGCTCGTTCGATCAATCATCGTCGTTATGCTACGCACTGGTCGGCACAAAGGCTGCTAGGCGTAAAGGTTCGAGAGAGGACTCACCGAGAGATCGAATTTCGCTCGTCGGTCGGGGAGATCGACGTATGCGATCCTGAACCGGCTTTAAACATTGAGTCAATGTTGGCCGGGAGAGAATAATGCCACCCGATCGGCCGGTGATGGAGGAAGAGGTAAGAGGAAATGGGAAGATCGAGGAAAGACAATCGGTGTTCAAGGGAACCAGGGCGGTCGATGATTCCGAGGAATCGGGTATTCGTGAAAGAAAAGCAACCTTGGGAAGGAATTTCCAACCCATGCGGCGGTGGGAAAACCTTGGTGCCGTAAATGCGGAGGAATCATTTGGGCGAGTGCGAGGCAAGGTAACGTTGAGTGTTATCGTTGTAGGAAGTTTGGACATTACGCTCGAGATTGTCCATTAGGAGGTCCGGCAGTGCAGCCGCCAGTAAGGCAACATCCAGCTCCGCAGAGGCGTAATCGAGCTCACGAGGACAAACAACGGAGCAGGAGGTCACCCTAGGCCAGCAAACCAAAGACCACCGTAGCAAGCAAGGGTGTACGCCTTGAATCAGCAGCAGACAGCTTAAGCTCCCGGAAATCTTGCAGGTATAATCCATATGAGTGATATACCCGTTTTCCCTTTGTTTGATACAGGAGCCTCACATTCTTTCGTTTCGAGAATCGCGTGTGAGAGGTTGGGTTTGGTACCCAAGAAATCACAGAGTACCCTGGAAATTAGCATCCCATCAGGGGAAGTGCTAAAGGCAAAAGAGATATCCCCGAACCAAGAGGTAGAAATCTATGAGCAGAAGGTCTTTGTCAATTTGCATGTCATCGGAATGGAAGATTTCGATTTCATCTTTGGCATGGATTGGTTGGAAAAGCACATGGCAACTATACGTTGTCTCGAGAGAGAAGTTGCTTTTTGAACAGCCGAAGGAGTGGAAGTTTGTTTCCACGGCATAAGGATGGGTGTTTGCGTGCCAATGATCTCGCGGTGAAAGCGGTGAGGATGATCAGAAGGAAGTGTCAAACTTTCTTGGTGAGTTTGACAGGCGCATCAAGAGCGCAAAACGATTGCAAGAGGAGCCCGGTGGTGTGTGAATATCCGGACGTGTTTCCCGAGGACTTGCCGGGTTTACCGCACCGATAGACAAGTGGAATTCACTATTGATCCGGAACCGAGAGCAAAGATCGATGATCAAAGGCACCATACGAATGGCACCTAAAGAATTGCAAGAAGCTCGAAAGCGCAGATTGCGGGAGCTGTTGGATCTAGGTTTTATCCGACCTAGTGTGTCGCCGTGGGGAGCGCCGGTTACATTCGTCAAGAAAAGGATGGTCGATGCGAATGTGCATTGACTACTGAGTGAATAAGTCGACGATCAAGAACGGATATCCTCTTCTAAGGATCGACGATCTGTTTGACCAGCTCGAGGGCGAGTCTTCTCTAAGATCGATTTGAGGTCGGGCTACCATCGGTGAAGATCGGGAAGGAGGACGTTATAAGACCGCGTTTGGATTTAGGTATGGGCACTACGAGTTCATCGTGATGCCATTTGGTTTGACCAATGCGCCGGCGATCTTCATGGATCCGATGAATCGAGTTTTCCATCGAGATCTGGATAGTTTCGTCTTGGTTTTATCGATGATATTCTCATCTATTCCAAGAATGCGAGTTGCATAGAGAACACCTCCGTGCCGTTCGGAAGCGTTACGGCGAGAGAGGTTGTATGCCAAGTATAGTAAGTGCGAGTTTTGGCTCAAAGAAGTGATGTTCCTTGGACATATCGTGTTCGCGAAGGAATCAAAGTCGACCCGGTGAAGGTTGAATCGATGAAGTAGCTGGAAGGTTCCGACTAATGCCAATGAGGTTCAACTTTCTAGGCTTGGCCGAATATTATAGACGTTTCATCGAAGGGTTTCGAAGTTGGCAAGGCCGATGGCCGCAATGTTCGTGAAAGGAATCAAGTTTTCATGGTCCGAAGCTTGTGAAGCAAGTTTCAAGAGTTAAAGAAGAAGCTAACAACCGCTCCAGTGTTAGCCGTGCCGGAAGGAAACGATGGGTTTGTCGTCTACACCGATGCATCCAAAATTGGTTTAGGTTGCGTTCTTATGTAGAACGGGAAGGTTATAGCTTACGTGTCTCGTCAGTTGAAACCGCACGAGTTGAGCTACCCAACTCACGACTTGGAGTTAGCAGCAGTCGTTCATGCGTTGAAGATTTGGAGGCACTATCTCTATGGAGTTAAGTGTGAGATCTTCACGGATCACAAGAGCCTCAAGTATTTCTTTGAACAAAAAGAGCTGAACATGAGGCAAAGGAGATGGCTAGAGTTGGTGAAGGATTATGATTGCTCTATCAGTTATCACCCGGGGAAAGCCAATGTTGTAGCAGATGCTCTTAGTCGCAAGTCGAGAGCGAAGTTGGGATATCTTCTTACGCAAGAGAAAGAGCTTATTCGAGATTTTGAGAAGCTTAGCCTGGAAGTGATTCACCCACCGGAATCAGTGCAAGGATTCGTCGTAGCTTTGACAGCCGAACCGGATCTGAGAGAAGCCATCGTGAGCGCGCAGCGAGGAGATGAGTTCTTGGAAAAGATGCGTCTGAAAGCAAGGCTAGAAGACAGCAAAGGGTTTACGGAAGCAAAGGACAACGCGCTACTATTCCAAGGAAGGTTATGTGTGCCACTCAATAGGGAATTGAGGGATAAAATCATGAGTGAAGCTCATGAGGCACCATATCTGACTCATCCGGAAGTACCAAAATGTCTGAGAGACCTTAAGAGGAACTTTTGGTGGGAAGGATGAAAAAGGATGTAGTCGCGTTTGGAACGTTGTTTGGCTTATCAGCAAGTGAAAGCTGTGCATCAACGTCCGTCAGGTTTGTTGTAATCGCTACCTATCCCAGAGTGGAAATGGGATCATATCGGTATGGATTTTGTGGTGAGTTTTCCAAGGTCGGCAAGAAAACACCGCTATATGGGTTGTCGTCGATGGTAGACGAAGTCAGCTCATTTCTTACCGATTCGGATGACGTACGGGTTAGATAAGCTTGCTCAGCTTTACGTCAAAGAAATCGTACGGTTACATGGTGTGCCGGTATCGATTACGTCAGATCGTGACCCGAGGTTCACGTCAAGGTTTTGGAGGAGTTTGCAGGAAGCAATGGGGACCAAGCTGAATCTTAGTACAACATTCCATCATCAAACGGACGGTCAGTCGGAAAGAACGATTGAGTTTTGGAAGACATCTGCGGCGATCGTGGCCGACGAGGAGGAATTGGGAAGAGATACTACCTTTGGTGGAGTTTTCCTATAACAAGATTATCGTGCCACCATAGGAATGGCTCCTATGAAGCGTTATGCGGAAGGAAGTGTCGATCGCCACTTTATTGGGACGAAGTGGGCGAGAGAAAGATGTTAGGACCGAGATGGTTCATGCACGGTCGAGGTTATCGATCAGATCAAGCGAAGGATCAAGGAAGCTCAGGACAGGTAGAAGTCCTATGCAGATAAGCGTCGTACGGATCTTCAGTTCATGGCCGGAGATCGCGTTTTCCTTAAGGTTTCCTCGACGAGAGGAGTCGTTCGTTTTGGGAAACGAGGTAAGTTATGACCTAGGTTCGTTGGACCTTTCGAAGTTCTCGAGAGGATAGGCCCTGTTGCCTATAGGTTAGCTTTGCCGCCTAGCATCGGAGATGTGCATGACGTGTTTCACGTTTCTCAGCTGAGAAAGTACGTGTTCGACCCAAAACATATGATCAAGCATGACCAAGTGGTTCTTGCTCAGGATCTGAGTTACGAAGAGAGACCAGTGGCTATCTTAGAACGAGAAGTCAAGGAGTTGCGGAACAAGCAAATTCCGTTGGTGAAAGTGTTGTGGAATCACCACGGAGAGGAGGAAGCTACGTGGGAGTTGGAAGACAAGTTCAGGGCTCAGTACCCTGAATTGTTTCCGCCACATGTTTGAAATTTCGAGGACGAAATTTTTCTAAGGAGGAGGATGTGATACCTCGTCCTTTCTAAGCACATTTTGCATGGCACATTTTTCGAGAAAAGGTCAAAGGTTGACTTTTGTTTGGTGATGCGACCGATCACGAAACCTCGGCGTTGTGAAGAGTGTCTTATTACGAATTCATAGACACTAAGTATCAGTGTTTTCGACCACCCATGAAGGTTTGGCACTCGGGAAGTTATCGGCTGGACTTTTCATTAGTCTTTTAAAAGCATATCTTGTTTATAGTCGTTGTGTCCGTATTTTATTTCGTGTCCATGGGTACCAAGTTTGCTAAATTTGAGTCTGTTTGCAAAAGTTGCGTCGTATTTTGCATTTTCGAAAAGGGTCGCTTGCGAAGAATTGCATGACCACCTTTTCCTATAAATAGGAGGCTGGGGCCTTCATTTTCAACGTTCATTTTCCTTCGCTCTCTGTGTTTACGGAAGAGCCGAGCAGCTCAGTGCACGCTGCTGAGCACTGGAGGAGTGGGGATCGAGCCGGAAGGCTCGGCGGCGGCGCCATTCTTGCTGTTGCCGAGCCACCACCGCCGATCAACCTCTCCCCGGCAGCCCCGTGTTTTTGTTTTTGTCCTTTTCTTGTTTTGATTCCGCCTTTTAGTAGATCGTATAGTATAGAACTCGGGATTCTAAAGGGACGAGGCGGAAAACGGCAGTGAGGCCGGCCGACGGCTAAGACCGCCGCCGCCAAGGCCACCGCAGCCGTGAGCTGTTGGCCGCCGTTTGGTGGCCGACGGGCCACCTTTTGGCTACGGGTCCTTTAGGTTTTGATTTCCGGGCTATGCATTCTACTAAGGTACCGATTCCGTTTTTCTGTTTTTCGCGTTTCTGTATGTCGGGATGTTTTCCGTTGCTTCGAGTTTTCTAAAGGAAGTATATGCCCGGGTTATCCATTTTCAACATAGTTTGTCATTCCATGTTCGTCGTTATGCATATTGCTTATGTTTCCATTTTCATGCATCGATTTTGGATGGTTTATCCTAGATCTGAGGATAGGCATCGATTTTTGAAGCTTCTTCGCTGCTAAGATTTGAGTCAACTTGCATGCATGCATATTTTGAAAGTACCCTACTATAGGTCTTGATGCCCTGAATATATTTTCCTTCTGCATCGAGTTGATTTGAAAACCCGGAGAGTGTCAAGTGTGGGTTCAGAAAGTCGAAAACCCTAGTTTTGCTACGATCTTCGTTTGGATCACGATGTTGCTTTGCTTTGTGGGATGTGACCCCAAAAGTTGTTCCGTCTTGTTACCAGGTACCTACCAGTGCAATCGGTGAAGTCATCGGCTCCGTAGATATCTCACGGTTGATGTTTTCGTCTGTTCAGGTTGGGTTATATATGCTTATTTTGAGTTATTTACTTTGATATTTCAAAATAAAACATGTGCGCCGTAAAATGTTTTGGTGAAGTTATTACTGTTCTCTGAACCTAGATATGGTTATATTGTGATTGTGCACGGATATCTATTCGGTGGGTTGATCACCATCTTGAGTATTGATCGTAAGGGGATAGACCTCGAACACGTGGTTATGGTTCTGAATGGGATAGACCTCGGAAGTCCACACGGAAATGGTAATGAGGTGGTTATGGTTCTGACAGGGATTTAACCCCTGAAGTCCACACCGAGTTAGCCGGCTGGATACGTACCGGGCATGGGCTGACTGGATATGTTCCGGGCCGAATGAATGAGATGTGATGGGCTGGCAGGATACTTTCCGAGCCGTGGTTCTTAGTTCTATGATGGGAGTGACAGTAATAACGGATCAAGTATCGAAAACGAAAAATCTATTTTGCTTACTTAGAAGTGGACTTACGTTTTAAAACCTTCTAAGGTAAGTGCTCTGAACACGGCATCATGATTCTTTTGATTTATGATAAAACCCGGAAAGTGCGCTAGTACTCACCCCAAACTCTTTTCAAATCTTTTCACGAGATGGAGGAGAATTTGGACTTGACGACGGCGAGGGGTGGAGCTGCATGGTTCTTCATGCTATGCTTCCCGATATTGTGTTATACGTACTCGATGTTGATGTATTACGTCCCTTATTTTCTTTCTGATTGGGAACAAGATTTGCTATTATGTTATGAGTCTCGATATGAGCATGCTATATGGTTGACCGGTCTAGTCAACAGGGTGTAATGCTATTTTGCTTTCTTGCATTACTTATTATAAACCAAGATCATGTTTTCTGAGGTTGTGATATCGATATTATTATGTTGGTGGATTGTTTGCGCACCCCTCTCCTTCAGGATATGTCCTAGTTATAGAGGAGATGCTGCCCGATTTCATGGTCATATCTTCTTATCATGTATGTTATATGTATCCCTCTCTTCTTCCCCGCTTCTTAACCCCCACCCCTAATCACACCCCGGCATCCGTGCCTTCCCTCGGAAATTGGGGCGTGACATGCGTCGTACATAATATCATCGCGGGCACGTCTCGCGGCCGCTGGGACTCTTCGCGTGCGCTAGCGTTTCCTCGCGGACGACCTAGCGGTCGCTAAGCCGGTCGCGAGCCTTCATCTGCACGTATATTCGCGCTCGTGCGCGCGAGTAGTTCTTCACGCCCTGGATAGCGGCCGCGAATGAGGTCGCTAGGCCCTCATTTCGCCCTCGTCTGCTCGTCCTTTGTTCCAAGCTTCGGTTTTCAACTTATAAGCCTACAAAACACCAAAACGGAACCCAAGAGCAGTATCTTCCAAAAATATATAAAAGCATTGAGATCCAAGACATAAACACACTTTATCGATCTAAAATCATCTTTAAAAATCAACAATAAACGTGTAAAATGCGAGTTTATCAATAATGCACTCCCAAATCCTATCTAGATAGGATCTATGCATATCTAATAAATTTAATAATATCCTTTAGGATAGAGAGGATCAAATCAGAGTCCCAGTAGGACAAGGAGAGAGAGTGGGCGATTTTCACTAAGTGCGGCTGGATGGGCCGGTAGAGGATCAAATGCAAGGAATAAAGATGGGCCTCAAATAAATTAATTATCTTATGTTCAAATTGAACATAAATTAATTTATAAACATTCATTCATGCCACTAAAGAATAAATGCTGACTTACCCATTTATTACCGAAGTTGAGTCGGGCTTGCACTTAGACTATACGAATCCTCGTATTTAAGATATCGTACGTCCATTAATTATTTACAGATTCTCGATCGCTTAAAATAATTAATATCTTTAATTCCTTAAGTAGCACCACTCAACTGCGGGGTTTAGTACAATAAACCTTTGAGCTCCTTAAGGAGGCGTCATCATCCTAGCGGATACGGTGACTCGACACGGGTAACTAGCATGACACACAAGACCGCCACCACCCAAGATGCGAGAGAATCTTGGGTTATCTCATGTAACCCTCACCCATAGCAAGTCAAAGTGATGGTCAGCAACTCATACTCATCTAATACCTTATCGAGGTTTAGATCAACGTAAGTCTCCGAGATCTTGGTTCTTCACGACGGTCAGATAGAAGAACTCATCTCACTGTGATCCATCAATACGTCAGAGACGTACCAGCATAGACAAGCAACCAAGTCAAGTAACTTCTTATCTACACCGCTGCCTATACCGACAACTCGTCCTCAAGTTGTCTCAGCTGTGATACTATTTATATCTCATTAAAGCTTCGACCAATCATACGGACTTACATGATCTACAACACATCGTATGATCTAACTTATATATGAGATAAAGGGACATATATATGCAATCAAGTAAACAATTCGGATAAGAGATTGTAATAGTGGTAATAGGAAACATTGTATACAAGCTCAACCAAAACTCGCTTCTAGTATACAACCAACAATCTCCCACTTATACTAAAGCAAAACTTTTAGTATACAATGTGTCTCTACTAGCTATTACAAACAACACCATCACTTTACTTCTCCCACTTGTACAAAAGTTTCCTTTCTAAGTGGGTGCCATCTTCTGCAATCCAAGTCCTCAAATATGCTCTTCAGATACTTTTTGCGGCGGGAGCTCTTCGTGAATGGATCACTAGGTTATCCGTAGTACCAATCTTCTCAATCAGCACATCCCCTCGCCTAACGATTTCTCGTATGACATGGTATTTTCTCTTTATGTGTTTCATTGCCTTGTGGGTCCGTGGTTCCTTCGAGTTTGCCACTGCACCTGAGTTATCACAGTAAACTATGATACTCTTGGGCAAACCAGGTACCACATCTAGATCCATGAGGTAGTTCTTAAACCATCTGACCTCTTTAGCGACCTCGAAGCGGCTACATATTCGGTTTCCATGGTGGAGTCCGCAATGCATCGCTGCTTTGCACTCCGCCAGGATACGGCTCCTCCTCCCAAGCTAAACACATAGCCTGAGGTAGACTTCTTCTCATCACGGTCAGCTTAGAAATCCGAGTCTGAATAACCCAAAGGCATTAGACTATCTGCATGGTAAACCAGCCTATAATCTCGAATCCTTTTCAGGTACTTGAGTATATGCTTTACCACAGTCCAATGAGCTTGTCCAGGGTTAGACTGATATCTAGCTACTATGCCTACCGCATAGCAGATATCGGGTCTTGTACATAACATTGCGTACATGAGACTTCCTACTGCGGAAGCGTAAGGAACTTGTCTCATTTCCTCTATCTCCTTTGCAGTCATAGGTGACTGCTCCTTAGATAAAGGAACGCCATGTCTGAAAGGTAGCAATCCTTTCTTGGCGGTCTGCATACTAAAACGAGTAATCACAAGATCAATGCAAGACGCCCGAGATAAGCTCAACATTTTCTCTTGCGATCTCGGTAAACCTTGATCCCAAGAATGTACGCGCATCTCCTAAGTCTTTCATTTGAAGCGATCGGATAACCTACTCTTACGCCCGATAACAACTTCACATTGTTGCCAAGTAGAAGGATGTCATCTACGTAAAGTGCAAGAAATACCACATCACCGTTGACATCTAAACGATACACACAACTTTCTCTAGGCAACTGGGTAAATCCATAGGACTTTACCACCTCGTCAAAGCGTAAGTTCCAGGATCGTGAAGCTTGCTTAAGTCCATAGATGGACTTCTTAAGCTTCCATACTAGATGCTCTTCACCCTTCACCACATAACCTTCGGGTTGTTGCATATAGATGTCTCTACCTTCTTCAAAGTAACCGTTTAGAAAAGTGGTTTTCACATCCATTTGCCAAACTTCAAGGTTTAAGTGGGCTGCTATGGCCAGAAGAATTCTGATGGACTTGCGCATTGCTACAGGCGAAAAGGTCTCATCGAAATCGATGCCCTCAATCTGAGTGTACCCTTTCGCCACAAGCTTGGCTTTAAAAGCCGAAACCTCTCCATCTGAATCTCTCTTCCTCTTGTATACTCACTTACTACCTATGGCTTCCTTGCCATCTGGTAGATGTGTATTTTCGTATACATCCATAGCTGTTATGGACTCAATTTCTAAGTCCATAGCGGTGTGCCATGATCTTGCATCGGTGTCTTGTACGCCTCACCGTATGTCCATGGGTCGATTATTGCACCGCTCGTTTTTGGGACTAAATCCAAGATTCACCCACGAACATAAATCGCTCGGGTTGACGAACAACCCTCCCACTACGACGAGGCACCACCGTCACAATGGCAACGGTGGGTGCGAGAACTTGTTGTTCTCATCTTGCACAACTTGTTGGATATGAGCCACTTAGACGGCCGGTATCTCCGGTGGAACTCGACCCACTTCAATTTCTTGAAGTATCCGTGTCGATCCTTCCCACTGAACCGACATCTCGCACCTTTCGCTTAATCGATGGTGGATTACGATCATCTTCTAATTCTTGAAGAATGATTTCAACTTTGGATTTATGGTTTTCATATAATCCTCTTCTAAGAATCGGGCATTAGTGCTAATAATGACATTCTGATCCTTAGGACTATAGAAATAACCACCTTTCGTTCCTCTATGATAGCCAATAAACAACCTTGCATCAGATCTAGACTCCAACTTGTCAAGATTCTTGTTCAAAGACACGTGCCGGATCGCCCATATCCTTATGTGGCTTAAACCAGCTGCGCCCAAACCACAACTCGAAAGGGGTCTTTTCGACTAACTTGGATGGTACTAGATTTAGCAAGTATGCCGCTGTTTCTAAGGCATACCCCCAGAACGAAATAAGCAACGTTGCATAACTCATCATTGATCTAACCATTTCTAAAAGAGTCATATTTCTTCGCTCTGACACACCATTTTGTTGTGGTGTGCCGGTGTAGTGAGCTGGGAGGTAATCCCACACTGCACCAAATAGTCCATAAACTCATTACTGAGGTATTCGCCACCGCGATCAGACCGCAGTGACTTGATACTTTTACCAAGCTTCGTCTCCACTTCCGCCTTAAATTCTTTGAATTTCTCAAAGCATTCGAGACTTGCGGTAAAGCGGTATATGTATCCGCACCTTGAGTAATCGCCAATGAAAGTGATAAAATACTGCATACCCTCCACGAGCTTGTGTTGACATAGGTCCACACAGTCGAATGGACTAGCTCCAACACTTCTTTGGCTCTATAACCCTTCGCTTTGAAGGGTCCGGTCGACATCTTTCCTTCTATACAGGATACGCAGACTGGGAACGGAGTGGCTGTGAGATCACCCAACGCCCATTCTTAACCGCCTTTGGATCCTATTTAGATTGATGTGACCTAATCTAAGATGCCAGAGAAATGTGGTGTCATCTTCTTGAAGAAAACTCTCTTTTAAGGTTTGATGTAGATGCAACATAATTAAAGGTATTATGTTTGGCGTAAATAGTATAAAGCTTAATTATATAAAGTGCCACCACGATAACTTCATCATTTCTTATGATAGAAACACCACTATAAAAATAAGCGAATATCTATGAATAAATAGTTTCAAACTGAAATAAGGTTTCACGAAACTCCGACACATATAAAACGCCTTCAATACTAAAACAGTTCTATCAAAACATAAAGTAACATCTCCGACTGCAACGGCCTCGACTTTCGCCGCGTTGCCCATGGAGATCGTTATCTCGCCATCACACAACTCCCTTGTCCGCAGTAACCCCTACAAGGTGTAACAAACATGATCAGTCGCACCCGTATCTACTACCCATGAATGAGTAGAAGAAGTCGCTAAACATATTTTTGTAACTAAAGCATATGGCGTACCTTGAGCCTTGAGCCTTGAGCATAGAGCACTTGGCCTTCCAATGCCCAGTCTTGCCGCACTTGAAGCACTTAACCCTCTCCTTTAGCTTTTTCAAGCCTCCGGTGGCAGACATGTTCTTGCTCCCACTGCTCCCACTATTTCCTTTGCCTCTACCACCTTTGGTGCCCCTTTTTCTTCTTCCATTTTTCAACGGAAAATTTGGGCCCCTAGATATGCTAGCAAGGGCATGTGCTCCTTTACCCATGACTCCTTTCGCGGCCACGAGATCATTAAGCAATTGACTAAGTGTATACTCAGTCTTGCTCATGATCGCATTCACACGAAAATTCTCAAAAGACTTGGGCAGTGTGTTGAGGATGATATCGACCTTGGCTTCGCCGTCAATACCTCCTCCCAACTGATCAAGACTATCCATGAGATGAGTCATGTGGGAGACATGTTCATGGACCGAACTTCCTTCTTCTATCTTACACGCCAAGATTTCTCTCATTGTGTGGAAGCGGACTGTCCGATCCGACTGCCCAAACTTACTCTCGAGACTTGACCATATTTTAGTCGCGTCTACCATCGACTGATGCTGCAGTTGCAAGCCTTTGGACATTGTAGTCATCATATAGCACTTGGCGATATTGTTCGACTTATGCCAAAGTCCGCTGACTCTCCGCTCATTAGTCGATCGTCGATAGTGGCATCGGGTTTGGGAGTAGTGAGAACAAACATGTGTTCTTCAATGATAAGAACATATTCCATGTTTCGCTTCCACTCGATAAAATTTGGACGGATAGAGGATTTTATGCGAGCATGTTGATAATTGGTGTAAGAGACATATCGAAAAGTAATGTAAACACATAAGCATATGATCGCACATAATTCGTAACAATAATATTGTAACCTTTTGATAAAAACAATATTAATTGAAACCTCCAATCGCCCAAGGAATCCCACATGCAAGCCACGTGTGGACGTTTACACGAACCCCCGACCGCACTAAAATATACCTTTTAGTCGCTTAATTTCAATCCATGTCAACTTATCCTTATGACAAATGAAATTAATGATTGGACCTTACTAGACCACATCACTATCGCAAGAAGGGACTTCGCGGGAAGTTGTACTTGAGGTGATGTCTAAGCAATGACCACAATTTTAACAGCAGAAAATGAATTCTTAGAATTGGCATACTCACTAGGACCATACCGCTTCCAATCCAAATACTTTTGTTATCTCATTTTGAATCTATCTCTAGAGAACTTATGAAAAATCGCATAGGCAAGCCACGCGTGTGGACGTTTACACATGAAACTCCCACTTCTCAATAGATTAAAATGTTTTATTTAGAAATCTCATCCAACAAACTTATGAAAAACAGTGCAAGCAAGCCATGCGTGTGGACGTTTACTCACAGTGCGTATCATTTTGTTTAGAGATCAAAAAGTGGAGGTCTTGACATTATTGTAGGGAAATCTGATTTTAACCCTCTCCCGAGGATCTATCTTGGATGTTTAATTCACCATACATTGATTATATGCCTAGCATGCACCTATATAATTAATTACAACGGGTAGGAGTTTTCTCGTGTTTACCTGCGAATCTGTCGGGGATGTATAGATCAAGACTCGTGCTTTGATCTTCTGGACTGTATCCCGGTTGCCTAATCTCCAATATTGTGTGAGGACAATCTATGGAGAATGCTATAGAAAATCACCCTATTTCTTCTCACTTAATTTTAAAATATTCTCACTATTATGATATAGTAATTCTCGAAAATATGGAATGAGGATTAGCCTTGATTTTCTCTCTCACCTTATATTTATAATGCACTCCCAAATCCTATCTAGATAGGATCTATGCATATCTAATAAATATAATAATATCCTTTAGGATAGAGAGGATCAAATCGAGTCCCGTGAGAGACGAGGAGAGAGAGTGGGCGATTTTCACTAAGTTACAGAACTGGATGGGCCAAAATTGAGGATCAAATGCAAGGAATAAAGATGGGCCTCAAATAAATTAATTATCTTATGTTCAGCCCATAAAATAAATTAATTTATAAACATTCATTCATGCCACTAGAGAATAAATGCCGACTTACCACTTTATTACGAAGTTGAGTCAAGCTTGCACTTAGACTTTCTGAATCCCGTATTTAAGATATCGTGACGTCCATTAATTATTTACCGCTGCTCGATCGCTTAAAATAATTAATATCTTTAATTCCTTAAGTAGTACCACTCAACCTTATTATTGTACTTGAGATAACTCAACCTGCAGGGTTTAATACAATAAACCTTTTGAGCTCCTTAAGGGGACGTCATCATCCTAAACGGATACGGTGACTCGACACAGGTAACAAGCATGACACACAAGCACTACCACCACCCAAGATATAGAGAATCTTGGGTTATCTCATGTAACCCTCACCCATAGCAAGTCAAAGTGATGGTCAACAACTCATACTCATCTAATACCTTATCGAGGTTTAGATCAACGTAAGTCTCCGAGATCTAGGTTCTTCACAAAGGTCGATAGCGTAACTCATCTCACCGTGATCCATCAATACGCCGAGACGCATCAAAGATAGACAAGCAACCAAGTCAAGTAACTTCTTATCTACACCGCAACCTATACCGACAACTCGTCCTCAAGTTGTCTCAACTGTGATACTATTTATATCTCATTAAGCTTGACCAATCATACAGACTTCTGTGATCTACAACACACTAGTAAACAATTCAGATAGGAGATTGTAATAGTGGTAACAGGAAACATTGTATACAAGCTCAACCAAAATCGCTTCAAAGATACAAATCCAACATGTCCATACGCTTATTGTCGCTAAACTCGATATTGTTTTGGTGTCTTTGATTATAACTGCGCTTCATTATCGTGATTGAACTTGAGGTCGCACTGTTCCTCGATTTGCGCCGATTCAGTTATATTTTGATGTTGAACCTTTTGACAAGTCCTTACGTGACTGGGTTTGTATTAAAATTTTATTCCTTTCAAATCCATGCATTTATTCGTAGTTTAATGGTTAATTGTATTAGTTAGTTATGTATATATCCGCTGCATTATTATACCAGTGGCGATCCTTATGATCCGTACTTCCTTGAGAAGTCGGGTCGTCACAAAGTGGTATCATAGCAATTGTTCGCTCTGATCCCTAGAAACCCTTTCCTTGAATCCTAAGTTGAAAGTTGAGTCTAGAGATTGTTGGTGTTTGACTGCCACTGCACTGCACTTCATCGTCGTCCTGCTCAACGAGGAAGAAGGTAACTATCTCAATTGGAAGTTGTTTTGAAATGGTGGAAGTTGTTTTGAAATAATGGGAGTATATGAAATGTGAATTGGATTTACAAAGGTTGATTTGTTTGAAGGTCGAAAAATATTTTGAAAAAAATGAATGATTGAATTTGAAAAGTTACTTTCAAATAACTGGTCGTTAGTTTGAAAAAAGTTGCAAACTCTAGGGGTTTGATAAGAGAGTAATACGAGAATGCTTGTTTATCGCAATCTATGCCATGATCTGTGTTTACTGCTATATGCAAAGTATGCTAGATGCAGGATGTAAATGAGTATGTTTCCCATGAGAACATAGACTCTTAAGACGCATGATCCCTTTGCGCCGAACTTAGTATGAGAACATAAGGTATCCCGATTGAATGAAATACTAAGGAAGAATGAGAACATAGAAATCTTAAGAATCACAATCCGAACGGATTTGATGATGAAAATACGACGAGTCTACGATGACGAAGTGATTGCTTAACTGGAGGTTCGCACTGCTATGAGTCCCAACCTCTCTACGCGAAGAAATTCCGAACACCATGCGTGTTGCCTCTATCGTGGCAATAATGAAAAGAATCAAAGTATAACGTTTAGGAAGTATAAAAAGAAATAACGAATTGTAAGTATATGATGAAAACGAATATGATCGGATGTTATAATGCGAATAGAAATAAGGAATCCAAAACCCAATAAGATATGGTGACCCCTTAGCCTTTACCCGAAGGCTAGACATCGAACGTTTGCTCCGCTCTAAGAAACCATACCGTCTCTTCCCAGAGACCAAACCATGAAAGTAGTTTCATAAGAAATTAGGAATATAAGATGGTTCGGACGGTTGTTATGACTAGGTGCCCTTTATCTTCTAGAGCTATACCCGAGGACGTGGTACATTTTTACCATTCCTACCAGATATGCCGAGAAGACAACATCAGCGAATTCTTAGCTCAATTCATATGCCACTGGGCTACTGCACATGCCTGTGGTATGTCACACTATGACGGCATACTTTGACTGCCACTAGACTGGAAGGGCTATGCTCGTGAGATGTCAGCAGACTACATCTATCGTCATAGAGAGCATCGATCTTTAGGCAGACTTACCCCGTTTTGTTAGCCACCTGAGCTACGTATCCATGGTATACGGATCTGTAACTTATGCGTATCTTCCCGAGCGGGAATACACCTGGTGTGATGAGATTCCCGAGTGGCTTCACCCGGAGATGCCTCGTTTGGCATCTGATGGACCCGTATTCTTGCCTGGCTGTGGCAGGAACATGTTCGAGGCTGGCCCTTCCCATCCTCGACAGCTCACTTTTCCTGTCCTACCGCTAGTAGGATTCAAGCCCCGTCATTAATAGCCCGGACCATCACCACCGATCATTCTATGTGAGCATCCACCTCTACCTACAAGCGCTCCCCTAGCTCAGCCGCCGCCACCCCCGCATGGACCTCTGTGTACCATAATTCTGTGGAGATTGGGGATCCATGTGGCCCAGTCAGAGGCACCGTGAGGGAGCATGACTGCCACCGGTCATTGCTCCATTCCCACCAACGCTTTTGAGGAGGTCATGATCCGTCGAGAACTGGCTGCTATGGAAGAATCTAGGCTCATTAGAGTCTGAGAGCTTGTGGCTTCCACATTCGATGCGGAGTTCAAAGAGGAGGAGGACCTAGAGGAGGATCCTGAGGAGGACATGCCTGCTGATGATGAGATAGAGGGAGTAGATAGTATCCATGCTCCTGGTGCGGACTCTGACACGCTGAGCCCTATCTACACCCCAGGAAATTATAGATCTAGTAATTAGGACAAGATAATGTTTGTCTATATACCCTTGTATATCTTTTGATGCATGTGGAAACGATGAGTCGTTCCGACATGAACCCCTATTCTGATGACCACGGTAGCGTTGAGATTTTTGTACGCACCGTGACTAGGTACACTGAGTGATGCTGAATTAATTTTTGGAGCATCATACTCCGTACCTGGTCTTTTGAAGATCTTAAAAGCGATAATGAAAGTCCTCGTAGAGATATTTGATTTGATATGATGATAGCTCCCCGAGAGCTTTTGTTTTGGAGGTTACAATATGTGGTGTTCGATGACGTGCTAGATTTATGCTTATGATTATATATTTATACCGTGCTGATATACATATGATCCTGATGGATGGCATAAGAAGATATTTGATTGCATATATTTAGGAAGGATAAAATGCCGTCGAGAAGAAGAAATCATGAGGTAACTGATGCAGCCCAAGTTTTGTGAATTTAATTATTATGTGGCATATGGGCCAATTTTTGTATCCAGATTTTTGCAGCATTTTTAGGCTTGATTATTTAGAGTCCTAGTCTATTAAAACTTCTTTTGTAAATTAGAGTTCTTCTTTGATAAGGAGTCCTTCTTTCATTAGGATTAGAGTTCCATTTTTCAGCCTATATATAGACTTGTAAGCATACGAAAATATTCAGCTTTTGATTTACGAATATATGTGAGTTTTATTCTCTCTTCATTAGCTCTTCGAATTTCTTGAGATTTGTCAAGTAATTAATTTATCGACGTATCAACGAGACAGTCATCCCTCGTTTGTGTGTCATTCATCATCCCCGAGTTGCTGCGTCAATTTCACGTTGGGGTATAGGCGACATACTGACGTATATGACTTCTTGGATTAGATTCAGAGGTTTTGGGATATTCCATCTTGTTCATTCTTCCGTTCGCATGCTGATAGATCCTTCGTACCAGCGAGGATCGTTTCAGTAACACCCGAAAGAGAGGACATCCTTCCACCACCACCACCGGCAAGAAGGATTGATGAACTATACCTCAGACAGAATCCGCCAACCTTCAACGTGACTGGGAATCCCGTGGATGCGGAACTAAGGATTCGCTCACTAGAGCGAATCTTCAACTTCCTTTACTGCACCTCTCAAGAACTCTTGTCTTGCGTGGCCTTCCAAATGACCAGTGCCACCGACTTCTGGTGGGAGGCAAAGAGGAAGACCCTATCTAAAGAGGAACTGGAAGGATATACCTAGGAGGAATTCAAGGAGGAAATGTACGAGATGTACATTCCTAAGAGCTACCGGAAAAGGAAGGAACATGAATTCTATAATCTACGCCAGGGAAAGATAACTGTCACAGACTACGACCATGCATTCTGTGAGATGTCGCGGTATGCGGCTCAGCTGGTCGACACCGATGAGAAGAGGACAGAAAAGTTTTGAATGGGACTTCGCCATGAAATCAGGGTTTCGCTAGTTGGCTACGTAAATTTGACTTACCGTGAGGCCCTCAGCAGGGCATTGGACATCGAGGCTGCCTTGCCCGATGATAGGAATATTGTTGTGCATCTGCCGAATCACCAGGGGGATCGTGGGAAGAGAAAGTGGGAAGGACCCCACCAAGGTCAAGGATCTAATGCTGGCCAGGCCGACAGGAGGCTATGGCAAGGGAATAACATGCCATCTGGGCACGAACAAGGTAATGGACGCCCCATGGTACCCACACCTGGCGGGGGGAAACCAGAAGTTCGTGAGACTCCCTGTGTGACCAAGGTGCTATACGAGTCACAAAGGGGCATGCGCATTGACGAATGATGGATGCTTCAAGTGTGGCCAGAAGGGTCACTGCTCCATGGACTGTCCAGGGATACGCTAAGGAGGAAATGGCGTCCTAATGTGCCTAACCGAGTCCAACCGGTCCGCGCTATCCAAGCCCAACTGCTTTTAGCAAAGCCCCTGCTCAAGATTTCCACCGATCCAACGACCCTATCAACCACGATGACAACAACAACAGCAATGGCGACAACAGCAACAACAATACCGAAAGTCGCCGCAACAACATCAACAACAACAATAGCAACAACAACAACCACCACCACAAGCCAGGGCCTACGCCCTCAATCAGGAAAGAGAATTCAAGACGAGTGCTAATGAACCAAGGAAACTTCGCGGTATGGGAACACCTCCAATCGCTCGTTATCCTACTATTTGATATCATGCATCACATTCTTTTTATTGTTGAAGCATACGTAGAGAACTTAGGACTAGATCCTAAACGCGCTGAACAGATCATGAGAATTTCTTCACCAATAGGAGGCATATAAACGGTAACCCACACATGCTCGAACCTAGAACTTGGACTAGGCTCACTTAAGGTCATGACAGATGACTTTCACGTCATACCTATGACAGATGTGGATATCATCCTAGGAATGGATTGGTAGACCGAACATAACGCGACCATCCTATGTAATGAAAGGAAAATTTCTTTGCAACATCCCGGAAAGAAACCTACAGACTTTCACGGGATCAGCATGGGAAGGAGGGTCCCAATCATATCCGCGCTACAAGCAAGGACGTTGTTGAACAAAACAGAGAATCATGCCTACCTTGTCTATCTCCAGGAGGAAGACCAGAATGAGAGAAGGATAGAAGACGTCCCGATCGTGAAGTAGTATCCCTATGTATTTCCAAACAAACTACCGAGATTACTACCAAACCGACAGATTGAGTTCACGATCGACCTTGAACCAAGTTCTGGCCCCGTGTCGAAAGCCCCATACCGGATGGCACCAAAAGAACTTGAGGAATTGAAGATCGAACTGCAAGAACTCTTGGAGTTAGGTTTCATTAGACCCAGTGTGTCTCCACGGGGAGCACCTGTCCTTTTCGTGAAGAAGAAGGATGGTACACTGAGAATGTGCATAGACTATCGAGAGTTAAACAAGATAACTCTTAAGAATAAGTATCATTTCCCCCGAATTGATGATCTGTTTAATCAGCTTAAGGGAGCAGGAGTCTTTTCGAAGATAGATTTAAAGTCTGGATACAATCAGCTGAGGATTAGACCAGAGGATGTACCAAAAACAGCTTTCCATACAAGGTACGGTCATTTAAAATTCATCGTTATGCCCTTTGGACTTACAAATACCCCAGCAGTATTTATGGATATCATGAATAAGGTATTTCACCCATACTTAGACAAATTTGTCTTAGTATTCATAGACGATATCCTAATATACTCCAAGAATAACCAAGAACACGAAGAGCACTTTAGAACTATGCTGTAAACATTAAGGCGAGAGCAACTCTTTGTCAAGTTTAGCAAGTGTGAATTCTTGTTAGGCGAAGTGACATTCTTAGGTCACATCGTATCCGCCGAGGGAATCAAAGTAGACCCCTCGAAGATCGATACAGTTCGAGAATGGGAATCACCAAAGAAACCGAATGAAATTCGAAGTTTCTTAGGGCTTGCCGGATATTATCGAAGATTTATCGAAGGATTTTCAACAATAGCCAGACCCATGACCCAATTGTTGAGAAAAGGAATCAAGTACATGATCGAGCTAAAACACACTCAAATTCACTGCAATCGCACGAGGTAATCGAGCGTGATAAGTTAACACGAGTCGCCCTCAAGGAAAACTTAATGCAGGCGATTGTTAGGTCGCATACGTAAAGCGATTAAAACCTAAACATTCTAATGCCAACAGGGTTTGAAACATACCGAATTGAAACACGAATTAAATAATGAACCTAAGCTAGGGGTTGTCAATCCCGAGCTATACTAATAAAGCAATAAATCTAAACCAGGGGTTGTCAATCCCTAGTTGAGCTACGAAAGCGATAAATCAAAAGCGATAAACAAAAGCATATGCAATCATATTATTCATAGGGTTTGTCAATCCCTAATTTAAATCTAATTGCAAATAAATGAAAGCAGGAAATCATTACGTAATATAAATCAACGGAACATGAAAATCCAATCCACTGTCACTATGAATTGAATTCACAAGAATCACAAATAATAAACTATGAAAATTGATTCCACAAGAACTGAAAATCCAAAGCATAAATTGATAACAAGATTATTCAATGATGAACAAGAGAACATGAAATAAATCTAACTATTATCTGGTTACTGTTGTCTGAAGAAATCTGGAAGGAGGCCTGGAAAGAGCGCCGCGGCAGAGCCCCAAGAAATAGAACTGAAGAAGTGCCTTTGACCTAGCGCGCGTATATTTATATTTAGTGAAAGTGAGCGCGAGTTTGGATTGAGCGCAGGTTCATAATGCATTCTGTATTAGAGGTGAACGCTGGATGAGCTTGAGCGCCGGTTGGGTGAAGCTAGCGCTGGAAATTGGGCTGGAAATGGGTGTGCTGAGCGCGCGCTGTGCATGAGATGGCGCTGGAGATGGCTGAGCGCGCGCTGGAGAAGTTGGAGGGTGCTCCAGATGGTGAACGCGCGCTTGAAATTGGAAGCTGGCGCTGAGAATCAGCCTGAACCGGCGTTTGGGTTGAACCGGCGTTCGGAGGTCGGAGGCTGGGCGTTCGGAGGTCGCGCGCGTTTGCGCGAGCGCGCACGGCGCGGGCGCGCGCGATACTGCTTTGCGCAGTGTTTTTGCTTTGGCCCGTTCTCCTTCGTCTGAACTCCGATTTGCGCACGGTTTTCACCTACGGACTCCTATCACAACGTACTTTACTTCTTATGAAGGAAAAAATCCTTGATTCATTATCCAATATTCATGAGAATCGTTGAAAGTGTTCAGCGCTGGTGCGCGAGCGGGCGAGCGGAGTGCACGCGCGACTTTAAAGAATTGATCCGCTCTCCCTCGTCCGAACCCCAATTACGATCCGCTTGTGCCTACGCACTCTCTATCGAGACGCCTTCAATATACCTGATCCTTGGCACATACAATTCATCCCATTTTAATGCCGTTTTCTACAAAACATCGAAACAACGAAGTAAGTCCGAATCGATAAATATTAATCAAACCAACGGCATAAATAGGACAAACCATAGAAAATGACACGTAAAACAATACCAAGAATCATCACAAAATCATACCAAACAGTACACTTGGACCGCCGAGTGTGAGGCTAGTTTCCAGAGATTGAAGGAGTTACTAACAACAACACTTGTACTCGCAGTACCCGAAGCAGATAAGGAGTACACAATCTACACGGACGCTTCGAAGAATGGACTAGCATGTGTCCTGATGCAAGAAGGCAAAGTTATTGTTTATGCTTCAAGGCAATTACGCCTACATAAGTTGAACTATCCTACGCATGACGTGGAATTAGCAGTGATCGTACATGCCTTAAAGATTTGGAGACACCATCTCTATGGAGTTAGATGTGAGATCTATACTGACCATAAAAGCATGAAGTATTTCTTTGAGCAAAAAGATCTTAACATGAGGCAACGTAGATGGTTAACAACGACTGTGGTATCAATTACCACCCAGGCAAGTCTAATGTTGTAGCCGATGCTTTGAGTCACAAATCCCACCCTCGTTTGGGATGTCTCCTCAGTCATGAAGAGATACTTATAAAGGAATTTCAGAAGATGAACATCGAAGTCATGGACCCGCTCTCAGACGATAGAAGGTCAGATTGAACGTTGATTGCAATCCCGGACTTAAGAGCCCGAATCTAAGAAGCCAGAGCAAGAGCAAGAAGATGGAGGAAGTACGAGCCAAGATCAAGGACAACAACCAAAAAAATTTCAGAGAAGCAACAAATGATGTTTTGTTGTATGACGGGAGAGTGTGTATTTCAGAAGACGAAGGGCTTAAGAGCGAGATCTTGAAAGAAGCCCATGAGACTTCTTACACCGCACACCTCGGAAACATCAAAATGTACCAAGATCACAAGGAGAAATTTTGGTGGGATGGAATGAAGCGAGACGTAGCTTCATTCGTAGAACGTTGTTTGACGTGCCTGTTCCGACCAAATTGTTCTACTTAGTCGCTCGCAATAGCACGAGGTCCCTATAGCATGGTAAGGTCGACCCAAGTCGAATCTCTCGAGGAAGACTTAACAGGGCTACGGTTTTATGTCAAACACAGAAGCAGAAAAGAAAAACTATCGTCCTAACATAAGGGGGGGCTGTCACGGAAAGGACGAAAGCAGGAAAATAAAATAAAGCAGATAAAACAAATGCACTTAGACAACAAGAGGAATTGACAGATACACGGAATTGGAGACGGTGTTCTAGGGTTCGAATCTATCCTCACAACTAATGAATCAATAACCGGTACACAATGCATCAAACACCCACGCTTCTCACCCAACGGTCAACACTAACTAATCTCTCGATTACGTCAATGCTAGACTCGAACTTAATGATAGGAGATCTCACAACCACCCCACCATCAACTACGAAGGATATTTCACTACAAATGCACACAATAGCAAAACCCTATCCACATATATCAATTACCCAACAACAAACCAATCTCTCGATCACTTTCGTTTGTCAAACTCATATTTAATATAAATCGCTTCTCGCATATCTTCATAATCAAATATAAGCACACAATCAACCTACACTATTCTTTCGAACACCATGTATGAAGATCATGAAATAAACAATTTATACGAATAGGAAAATCACAAATCATCAACCCAACAATCACGATTCAAAATAAGAACACCCTAACATGTATTATTCTACAAATCATAATTTATCTCATGGTAGAAATAATTCTAATCTCGATTATATAGACATAATTAAAACCAGAAAAACTTACAACCATTTCATAGATAAATTCATCTTCCAAATATCCGGAATCGTACAATCCACTTGCTAATCCAAGCACAAACTAATTAAAATGAAAAGAAAAGGAAAAGAAAGGAAAAAGAAAGCGAAACGAGAGCGTGCGCGAGTCTGAGAACGAGGGAGGCTAGGGTTTTCAGGCGTTAAAACATTATTTATAGCAGATTTAAATTTCACACCCAAATACGGACGGAGTGCAGCACGACACGAGGACTTTCGAGAGAATAACATGACACGCCAATACGGACGGAGCGCAGCTACCGACGCTGCGCGCTCGAAAGAGGCCGAACGCCGGTCAGCGCTCACGGGCGCCGGAGAGCGCGATCACGGCGAGACGGGCGCCGATACCCAGCACGGACGGATTGGCAGCTACCGACGCGGTGTCGTTGGGCGTGGAGACGGGCGCTAGCAGATGAAGCGGCGCGAGGGCGCTGGGAGGCAACATTGGCAGGACACCCAGCCACGGACGGAGGCAATGGGCGAAGCGGCGCAGAGGCGCTGGGGAGCAGGCTGGCGCCGCCTTATGGAGCGCAGAGGGCGCGGAGGAAGGCGGGCGACGGGTGTGAGACGCGCGCCGGGCGACGTATGACGGGCGGGCGACGACGTGTGTGCGGGCATAGGCCGTGCGATGGGGCCGGCGTGCACGAACGCGCGACTTCGCGAGTTTGGCCTGCTCTCCTTCGCTCGAACTCCGATTTACGCACGGTTTTCGCCTACGAACTCCTATCGCGATGCTCTTCAATAAAGTTGATTTTTGGCAGATCCAATTCATCCCATTTTATGCCGTTTTTTTCCTACAAAACATCGAAACAAACCAAATAAGTCCAATTCGATAAATACTAATCAAACCAACGACATAAATAGGACAAACCACTGAAAATGACACACAAAACAATACCAAAAATCAGCACAAATTCATACTAAACAACTCCCCCACACTTATCCATTTGTTTGTCCTCAAGCAAAGTCTATACTAGTAAGAATAGGAAAGATAACTCATGCAGCTTTACTCTTAGTCTAATCAGTCAAACCTTATTGCTTTTCCCCCACACTTGGTGTTTACGTATTCAAAAATAATGTGAAATAAATCTAAGACGGCAATTGATTTCCAATAAATAAAAGAGTAATCTCCGCCGCACCCAACTCTCCGTTAGGGTGAACTAACTAATGTGGTCACCTTTAGCAACAAGTTTCTTTTCAAAGCACATGTAATGTTTTAATGATTTTGGAACAATATTCAAAGGTGAACTCGATGAATTCGAGTTTCCTATCGTGGTTTCCCATGTCCATTTCTCAATTTACGAAAGAGGAATGTAATCCCATCCTCCATTTCAACAATCTCAACAAATAACTCGAGTTTTCATTCTCCTTATTTTTTACTCTTTTTCACTTTTTTTTTTAAATGAAACAAGTATATAGGTAACCACAATGTTAACACTACCCCTAACATTAGCCGGAAAAATCACATCAATTCTTCTCTATTCATTTTCTATCAATCACAATCTCGTCAATTCACATTACACTCGAATCATATACTACCAAAAGTTTCGGAAATTTAAAAATCAGTTGGACCAATACCACAGAGTTTAGTTGCACAAATCAAAATCCTAACTTACTCGCATATACAATACTTGATTCCAAGAAATCAAAATAAGCACAAATGCATATCATCAAGCATACAAATAGATAAGATACGCACATTAAGACCCGAGTAATCATCCTCATTATTTTAATTCGAAAGATCGCCCCAAAGGTTTCAAACATTTATAACACAAAATGAGTATAGAGGATGATACTTCCTTGATAATAGACGAGTGTGCGCTGAAGAGTTGGAGCATCACGGCTTCACCACACGGATTACAATGTCCCAGAATTCAAGAATAATTAACACCAAACCCGCACTACGTAAAACCAAAACAAAGATGAAAACAAAAGCAAAAACCAAAAGAAAACAAGAACAAAACAGAAATAAACGTGGGTTGCCTCCCACAAAGCGCTAATTTTAACGTCGTCAGCCCGACCAATGAAAAATGGACTATCCATAGTCCTTCACCTGCAGGAATACCATCTCAACCAGAGCATCAGTAGTAACAATATAAGCACAGAGGACAGTCAAGGTAGCAATTAATAAATCAATTAAATTCAAATCAAACATCCTATTCTCCAAAGAAAAGTAGATAACTTCAACTTCAAAAGCATATACTTTGGAGAATTAGGATGCTGAAAAACTATAGATGCTACCTCAATGCATGTCCTCTCTTCCTCCTCTACCAGGTTCGGGAGCATATCAGGTTGTTCATGGTTAGTCGCGGTTTGATGAAACCTTGACTCTTTAACTTCTTCTTCACTGATTCCTTCCTCAACTTCATCATCTTCATAGACTATGATTGAAGAAATTTGCTCCAATTGTCTCGGCATCTCCTCCACACTTTGGTTGTGGACCAATTCTTCCACTATCCTGGCTGACTGACCGACTTGAGTCTCTAAACGCTCCATAGATGCTTCCAACATCTCGAACCCTTGTTAACTCTTCTGTATGAAAGACGTCAGAGTGTCTTCCAATGTCGGCTTCATCGGCTGACTCGCCTGAATGAATGCCTGCAATGAATCCTCCAATGTCGGCTTCACCGGCTGACTCGCATGAATGAAAGCCTGTAATGAGTCCTTCAATGTCGGCTTCACCGGCTGACTCGCCTTAATGAATGCCTGCAATGACTCCTCCAATGTCGGCTTCATCGGCTGTTGTTGGAAGAAAAGGTCCTGACTATATAAAGAACTCTGAGGATGCGTCCAGTAGGGATCATAGGCTTGATGCTCACAGCCTGACGGGTATCCCTCAAAATAGTCGAATTGGGCTCCTTCTTCATAGGAAGAATTTGTCCAATAGTGAAAAGGCAGAACTCTCAGCGCCTTGCTTTCGATCTTAGCAATCTGAACCGGCGAATACTTCTTGCGCCTCCTGTTCCTCGGAAAAGAAAGAAGGAGATACTTGGGGCCTTCGGGAGTCCGTGACGTCAATTTAGAAAACAAAGAGATCAACGATGAGCTTTCCTCCTCTAGGCCTGTATGACCATATTCGTATCGTTGGTAACCCTGCATTAACTGACACCAACTACAAAAACAAGATCACACGCACCAGTTGGAGAAAATAGTAACAAAGAAAAGAAAAGAAAGAAATAAAAGAAAAGACGGGAAGAAACAGAATAAAACGACACAAAACCAAAAGCCTAAAGTCTTCCCGACACGGCGCCAAAATTTGTTCAAACAAAATTGTTCTACTTAGTCGCTCGCAATAGCACGAGGTCCCTATAGCGTGGTAAGGTCGACCCAAGTCGAATCTCTCGAGGAAGACTTAATGTGGCTACGGTTTTATGTCAAACATGTATAGTAAAATAAAACTATCGTCCCAACATAAGGCGTCACTGAAAGGACGAAAGGTGAAAATAAAATAAAGCAGATAAAACAAATGCACTGGACAACAAGAGGAATCGATGACATACACTAATTGGAGACGGTGTTCTAAGGTTCGAATTTATCCTCACAACTAATGAATCAATAACCGTACACAATGCATCAAACACCCACGCTTCTCACCCAACGGTCAACACTAACTAATCTCTCGACACGCTAATGCTAGACTCGAACTTGATGACAGTGAGATCTCAACCACCCCACCATCAACTACTTAAGGATATTTCACTACAAATGCACACAATAGCAAAACCCTATCAACATATATCAATTACCCAACAACAAACCAATCTCGATCACTTTTGTCAAACTCATATTTAATATAAATCGCCTCGCATATCTTCATAATCAAATATAAGCACACAATCAACCTACACTATTCTTTTCGAACACCATGTATGAAGATCATGAAATAAACAATTTATACAAATAGGAAAATCACAAATCATCAACCCAACAATCACGATTCAAAATAAGAACACCCTAACATGTATTATTCTACAAATCATAATTTATCTCATGGTAGAAATAATTTAATCTCGATTATATAGACATAATTAAAACCAAAAACTTACAACCATTTCATAGATAAATTGCCTTCCAAATATCCGAATCGATAATCCACTTGCTAATCCAAGCACAAACTAATTAAATGAAAAGAAAAGGAAAAGAAAGGAAAAACAAAGCGAAACGAGAGCGTGCGCGAGTCTGAGAACGAGGGAGGCTAGGGTTTTCAGGAGTTAAAACATTATTTATAGCAGACGAAATTTCACACCCACCACGGACGGAGGCAGCCACGGACGCGAGGACTTTTCGAGAGAACGATCATGACACGCCAGTCGCCGGACGAGATGCGGCCGATGCGCCTCGCTCGAAAGAGGTCGAACGCTGGTTACGCACTCCAGCGGGCGCCGGAGAGGCACGAGCATGGCTCGAGACGGGCGCTGGATACCCGCCACGGACGGATTGGCGCGCCAGACGCGGTGTCGCCGGGCGTGAGACGTGGCGCTGGTTGATGAAGCGCGCTGAGGGCATGGAAGCGCAGCGTTGGCGCTGACAACCGCCGCCGGACGGGAGCGCGGGGCGCGAGGCGCCTGGAGAAGCGCTGGCGCCGGTTTGCGAGCGCGGAGGGCGCGGAGGCGGGCGTGGTGTGCGGGTGCGCGACGACGGGCGACGCGGCGACGTGGTGGGCGACGCGCGTGCTGCGGGCGTAGGCCGCGGCGACGGGCCGGCGCGCACGAACGCGGCGTGATCTTGTTTTGGCCTGCTCTCCTTCGTCTCGAACTCCGATTTACGCACGGTTTTCACTTATGAACCCTATCGCGATGCTCTTCAATAAAGTTGATTTTGGCAGATCCAATTCTACCCATTTTATGCCGTTTTTTCCTAAAAACATCGAAACAAACCAAATAAGTCCAATTCGATAAATACTAATCAAACCAACGACATAAATAGGACAAACCACCGAAATGACACACCAAATAATACCAAAAATCAGCACAAATTCATACTAAATAAAGGCTAACAAATGAAAGACTCTACCAATGATCAGATGGAACCTTACAAATCACCGGACATACCGGAATGGAAATGGGATGACATAGCCATGGATTTTGTTACCGGGCTACCTAAATCACAAAGAGAAAATACCGCTATTTGGGTCATCATCGATCGTTTGTCCAAGAGCGCGCATTTTCTACCCATTCCGATAACACATGGATCAGACAGATTAGCACAATTGTACGTTCGAGAAGTCGTACGTTTACATGGAGTTCCGAAGACTATCACATTTGATAGAGATTCAAAATTCACATCCAGATTTTGGACGAGCTTGCAAAAGGAATTGGGAACTCGACTTCATTTCAAGACAATTGCCCACCCACAAACGGATGGACAATCCGAGAGGACCATTCAAATGCTTGAAGACATGTTGAGAACTGCTGTCCTCGATAGAGAGAAGTTGGGAACAAGTGTTACCACTTGTGGAATTCGCCTACAACAATGCCTACCAAGCAACTATTGAATGGCCCCGCATGAAGCGCTTTTATGGAAAGAAATGTCGATCACGACTTTACTGGGATGAAGTGGGAGAAAGAATAGTAGTAGGACCCGACTGCTGGAGAGATGGTCGAGATTGTGAGACTGATCCGCCAATGGATCAAGGTGGCCCAAGACCGATAGAAGTCGACGTCGACAAACGCAGCACGTGAGCTACATTTTGAAATGGGAAACAAAGTTTTCAAGATCTCCCCGCAAAAGCGGATCGTGAGATTCGAATCAAAGGAAGTCATGACCACGCTTCATAAGACCCTATGAAATTTTGAAACGATAGGCCAACGGTTTACGTGAGACTCAGATTGCCACCAAGTTTTGGAACGTGCACAATGTGTTCCATGTTTCACAACTCAGAAACTACATACATTACCCCATCCATGTGATACCGCCGACAGATATTGTCCTCGATGACACTATGAGTTATATAGAATTGCCTACGAAAATCTTGAACCGACGTACCCAAAAGTTAAGGAACAAAGAAATACCGTTAATAAAAGTTCTATGGCGACACCATGGACAAGAAGAAGCAACCTGGCAAATGGAATCGACTATGAAAGATAAATACCCAAATCTTTTCCACGGTTAGCAAATTTCGGGACAAAATTTATTTTAAGGGGGATGGTATGTAATAACCCGAAAAATTTAAAACTTTTATTAGCGATGCTTAAACCAATTACTTGGAGTGCTAAGACATTAATTACGTTTAAGGTGACCAACGAAACGAATTAGAATCGAATCGGAGATCGAAAACTAGAGAAATCAAAAGCTAGTGACTAGTCCTACCGGATTAGGGTTTTTTGAATAGCCTGAACATAGAATGAAAGATCTAGAATGAATCTCAACAAAAGGATTTCATTTCTAGAATCTCTTCACGAAAACATGTGAGGAGCCAAAGAATTGAAATTTTGGGCATGTTTGTCCGGTCAGTCTCAAAAGTACTATTCACGAGCCGGATCAACTTCCAGTCCGTGCTAATCATGAAAATTAATTATAACAATAAAAATCATGGAGAAATATATTATTATGAATTTATAATTCATAAGAATAAATTCTGAACGAAATTCCTGAAGAACTTAACCAAACGCCGGGAATATATACCGGAAAAATCCTAAACTGATCCGAATGAACCGAAACTCGAACCAAGAGTATAAATAAATAAGAAATGATTTATAAGACTCAAATTAATTATGAAATCTCAAGAATTCAATAGAATTTCGAATGAGCATAATTTAATCGTCGGACACTGTTTTTCCGCAATAATTCAGAATTGACTTACCGGATCCCATCCGAACTTCATGAAATTATTATAAACTATGAAATAAGTATTTTTAAGTCTATTTAGGAAAATAAATCCTTAAGTTTCCGAGAAATCAATCGAAAGCGCGATAAAACTTAAAGAGTCGGTATTAACTTGCCAAATCGGATAATTTGACTAGTCTTCTCCCAACCACCACACTGGACCACTCATATAGGCTCACAACAGCCATTTGCTGCCATTTTTACATAGCCAAACCGTGCCTCTCTCTCTCTCTTTAGAACCCCAAAATTCTCTCTTTATTTTTCAAATCCTTAAGTTTTAATCCTTCTTTCCCAACAATTCCAACCCTCCAATAATTTTTCTAAGACCATAAAAAGGTAGCATTCATCATTATCTTCATTTTTAATGGAGTAGAATTTATTTATTTTTTCTTGAATTATTACATGAAGAACCCTAATTTTTGTTCTTCATTTTCTTCATGACTTTTGAGCCACCAAATGCTCTCAAACCATGAATGAAATATGCTTATAAATATGTTCTAAGGTTGTGTTTAAAGTTTGAGAATTTTTGGAGCATATTTATTAATTTTTGATTTTTGTTATAATTTGTTTTATAGAAGATAAAGCATGATTTTGTGAATATTATTTCATATTATTGCTTGTTGATGTGTTAGGAGCATGTAGAATAAATATGGGAATTTTTGGAATTTTTTTGTATTTATTTTGATTTTATTTGTTGGAAAATAGTTGAGGTATATTGTTTAATATATGATATGAACATCATATATTAATCTTTAAATTATTGAAACACTACTCCTATTTCACAAAAGGGCAGAATTTATTTATGTATTTTTAAGCCATTGTTTGATTTTATTTGTTGAGAAATAGTTGAGATATAGTGTTTAATATATGATATGAACAACATATATATATATATATATATTAATCTTTAAATTTTTGAGACACTACTCCTATTTTTATGAAAAGGCCGAAACTTTGTATAAATATTCTAAGATTTATTTGATTTTTACTTGTTGAAAATAATATAATATGTGATGTTTAGAAATAATATGAACCTATTATGCATTGTTGGGAATTTATTGAACACATATGTAATATATGTGTGAGGACAAAAAGAATTCCAAGCATTTAGTTCATATTATAAATATTAGTTGATGTTTAAAGTTAATATTACATGTTTAGTACATATTATAAACATGTTGTGAAGTTGGTAGAAATTATTTGAATATGTATATATGTAAAGTGATAGTACCAAATATATATGTGTAGAAATAAGCATGTGTTTAAATTTTAATGTATGATATGAAATGATATTTCATGTTTAGTATATGATATAAGCATGATATGATTTTTGTGGAATTTATTGAACATCAATGTTCAATAACTTGAAATTGCCGAAAACTTTCAAGTTGTTAACTCATGGTTTAAAATTTTAATTGATGGTATTGAGTTGATAATTAAATTCTATAGTATGATAGTAGCATAACATGAATTTATTGAAATTTATTGGATACCTATGCAAATTATTGCTAATTATCGAAAATATAGCAAAATAGTTAAGTATGAGTTGATTTTAATTGTGAATGATGCCATGTTAGTTAAATTATAAGTTTAGAATGAATGGTTGTGATTATGATGAATGAATGAAACACTCATGCACACATACACAATAGTTGGGTAATATGTTAGAAATTAAGGTTTTCTAATGCTTTAGTATAGTTATGTTATGTATGGTGTCGATCGTTACATTTATGTCAGGCCGATAAACAAAACCCCAAACGAAACAACATAGCACTTTATGTACGAGAATCCAAAGAAATCGACAAATTTCGAAAACTTAAGAAGGAATTAATGAGAATCGAAGATAGACACAAATTTAGGGTTTTCTATTAATAATATGATACTCAAACGTGAGTTCCTAAGTTGAAGGAACCAAAAGACGACTTACAACGATAACTTAATACGATATTAGATTGAGCGTTAAGACAACTCGATACGAATAGCGACTATATAACGTACACAATCTCCGACGAGTTAAAGGAAACAAACAATGTCGAAAAGTGTAAGCTAAGATTCAAACATAAGATGTCAATCCTTATGTCTCAAGGGTCGAGTTAGTATTCACAAAGAACTCCATTAATTCTTAAGTATTTACTTACGCGATGGTATGAGATACTCGAATCAAAAGTCAAGATTCTCTTTTATACGACGTAACTATAATTGTTAAGTCTAGTTAGTGGCTTGAGAATATCCTAATATACCAATCATAACTTGGATACTAACAATATATAACGTAATAACGTTTAGAAGAACACTAAGGCTAGAGTCGAGGATAGACTCATATTATATGACTCATGAGTTGAGGTTCATCTATGAATGATGAAGTAATATAGTTTGGAATTTGAGAATGTAAGATAATAGAAATTATCTTAAGACCATCATATGAAATCATAAAGAAACGCTAATTGGGAACTTTAAGTCGTAATTTATAAACAACCCTCGATCAATAGAAAGAATCTAAGAAAAGCTATTTTCTTATGAAGGGTTTGATCACACGAGTTGCCGGGAAGGACACTCACACCTTGCCCCGCTTAGAACTATTAACTCGCACTCAGCGCGCGGGCTCTCTCGAAACAAAACGATATGCATATCTATCTCAAAACATGATTTACAAAAGCTTTATGAAATATTATTACATAAACTATTATCGACCGCCAAATGTTTATGTTTTGTTGTGATCCCACCCGAGATTGGTATATCCAATGGTATGTGAACGTGTTGGTCCACCAACATTAAAAAGGGTAATCGATCGGATCCGACTTAGTTAAGGACTAACTCGGATTGTGTACACGTGTTATCGTGGTGTTAAGGTTAGCTACTCGATCGGGTCACGGCGACTGCATGTAGGTGGCCACCCATAGTGCGCGAATGAATGAATGATCGATATGGAACAACGTGGATGAAATAGTCCTACGAACACTTTTGAAAAATGATAAAAGTTTGATAGTACGAGTCTTTAACTAAAATCCTCATGCGCTTATCAGGCGCTCAATAACTTTACAAAGAAAATGTTTTCTGCAATGAGTCCACCGAGTACTTTTGTACTTAGCCTCGCATCTCGCTTTTTATGTGCAGTTGAGCAGGATTGATGAGTGCGAGGTGGTGGTAGAGTGGTGTGTTTTGTTGATATAGTAGAAAGGTTTCTTTAACTTGGGCATGTATTGCCATATGCATGTCCATACGCTTATTGTTGCTAAACTCGATATTTTTTGGTGTCTTTGATTATAACCGCTTCATTATCGATTAACTTGAGGTCGCACTGCTCTTTGATTTACGCCCGATTGGGTTATATTTGATGTTGAACCTTTGACAAGTCCTTCCGTGACTTGGGTTTGTATTGAAACAATTATTCCTTCACCCATGCATTTATTCGTAGTTTAATGGTGAATTGTTTTAATTAGTTATGTATATATCCGCTGCATTATTATACCAGTGACGATCCTTATGATCCGTACTTCCTTGAGAGAATTCGGGTCGTCACAGAGATGAGACGGGACTTACGCCGCGCGAAGAGCACATGACCAACACACATGACGCCAGCACGCTCACGCACGCACACAACTCGGTGGAATAGCTAGGAGGTGGGTGATGCTGGGCATGCGCAAGGGCTGTGCCCTAGCGCATGGCCCAGTCTGTTCAGGCTGACCCAGACCCGTTTCCTAAACCGATATAATTTTTTTTCCGACCCGACCTGACCCAAATCATTGTTCCGACCCAGCCGATTTTTCGCCCAAACCAGCTGATTTATTCCACTGTGCCTGCATGCGAGGTCTGCTTTCAAGATTTTTGAAGATCTATACTTTTGTAAATTTATGTAATAAATTAGGCAGGGAAGTGCAGGATCCACGAATAGGCCGCGATGAATGAATTTTATTTTACTTTTATCGTTCATAGCATGTCGTGGATGTTTAAATTATGCAGTAGCATGCAATATATGTTTAATTACATAGATAAACATGGATATATGTTTTCGAGATTAACTTTGTTTAGCAAGCATGCTAGGTTTATCGCGTTTTAATGAATGTTTTAGAATTCTACGAGTATGTTTTACATGTTGATTTCTAGAGAAAGCATGTTAGAACTACGTGATCTGCATGGACAAACCTTTTGAAACAAAAGAGCAAGCAAGAAGCCTGACGTATAAATTCGTAAATTAAAAAACGTCAAGACCTCCTTATTTTGATCTCTAAACAAAGTGATACGCACTGTGAGTAAAGTCTACATGCGTGGCTTTCTTGCTCTGTTTATCATAAGTTCGTTACATGAGATTTCTAAATAACAAATTTTAATCTATTAACGTCATGTTATACGAGAAATCATTAACTCTGGTGCAGATTGGCTTACTAGTATTGACTTCATGTTAACATATTGGCTTACTAGTATTGTTTTAACTCTGGTGCAGTAGAAAACTCGAAGGAACCACTAACCCACAAGGCGACAAAACACATAGAGAGAAAGTACCATGTTATACGAGAAATCATTCGACGATGTGATGTGCCGATTGAGAAGATTGATATTGCGGATAACCTAGCTGACCCATTCACAAAGAGCCTGCCACAAAAAGTCTACGACTTTAGTAGGATGGCAATGGGTTTGATCCGACCTGACCGGCTAGGTCCGATCCGATCCGATTTTTTTGCTTTGGTCCAGATCCGCCATGATCCATTGGATCCAAAAAAATTAGATCTAGATCCATAAGATCCATAGGGTCCAGGGTCTATACCCGGATCCATATGTATTCGCTTCTAAAATAAATTCTAAATCAACTATAATTCACAAGAACACCATAATAATCTAAATACACAACGATACTATAACAATTATTTAGAATTCATACAATTATCACTATATTGGAAGACGTTAGTTACAAATTTACTATAAAGTAGGAAACAAAAATAACTCGATCACGGTGGTGTAAGTGGATGCGGATCACGTGGAATACCGATTGATACATAATTGAGAGAATTTGAAATGAAATTGGGAGCATATTTGTTTTGGGAGAATTTGAAAAGGAAATCAAGAGTTTTAAGTCAGTTAGTATTTAATTATAATAAAATAATATATATATATATATATATATAAATAAAATTAAATTGATCTACGGGCCGGATCCGATCGGATCCGGTCTCAAAAATTAAATCCTGCATCCGATCCGAAGACGGGAGAGATCCATCCGTCCGCATCCATCGGGTCCATTTGAAGATCCGATCCCTAAAATGGATCTGATCCACTGATTCGACCCGTCCGGATCCATTGCCATCTCTAACGACTAACATGTTCACGGACTCGATTACGGAAGATGGTCCCCACTTAGAAAGGAAACTTTGTATGTTTTATAAGAAAGTGATGGTGTTGTTTGTAATAGCTAGTAGAGAGACAAATTGTATACTAAAAGTTTGCTTTAGTATAAGTGGAGATTGTTGGATTTGTATACTGAAAGCAGAATGGTTGAACTTGTATATAATTGTATTACCCCGCATTTCTGTAGCAAAGATTCGCTCCTGGCTAAGAGTTATAAGAAAGCATTGCATCCTTAAGAAAGAATTGTTTAAGCTAGAAGCTTTCATGTTAAGCTTCGAATCGAGGAGATAGAATCTGAGATAGAACCTAAGATAAGATTCTTGGGTCTTGTTAAGAATAAAAAGATTTAGATTTCAAGAATCTTGAGATGATATGATATGCGTTCATAGAAGTCTTGATCTCAGGGTCCTAGAATTTCAGAGTTTTTGCTCTTTGTTACATATGTTGCCGTATAAACCCGAATCATCGGCAGAATACCCAAAATTGTTTTTGAAGCCAAAAATATTTTTATAATTAAGTTTTTGATGTTTATAATATGCTATTTGAGTTTTAAAAGAGAATTTCAAGCAAAGAACATTTTATCAGAAATTGAGTTTTGAAATCGGAACAGTATTGATTAATAGCATGTATTTATAACATCAGTATTATTTCTAAAAAAGCGTGCATTTCTAGAACATGATTATTCATCATGCTTTAAAGAAAATGAAAAATTGAGAAAGCTAAAGAATTCTCTAGAATTGTGGTGAATAATCACCATAATAAAGAAAAGGTAAAATAAAATAGTAAATTTGTGGATATTTTAAATATGCTACTATTCATCTTTTTCATTATTTTTCTCCCAAATTTTCAAAAATTTAACACACTACACACACTAATTTTCAAAATTTCAAGCTCCATTTTTTGTAAGATCCAACTGTTGAATTTTCGATCCGTCTTCGTATTCAGGTATATTTCCATCTCTAGAACATATCTATGGTTTGAAAAAATTGAAAAATATGAACCTTTGAGCATGATGTATTTTCGGTCATTTTGATGATTTGTGAAGTAATATGTTGTTGTTTAATTATCTCTTGATATTATGTTAGATTAGTCGATTTACTTCAGTTGTTTAACGTGAATTTTTGAGCATATGTTAATTCTTGAATTTTGTGAATTTCAAAATTTTAGACGCCTTGATCTTCGAATTTATGATGTTTATATGCTTGATATTCCTTCATATATGTGTTGTCAAGTTGATACAAATATGTTTTGAGAAGAAAATGTCACGCCCCAATTCCCGGTGGAAGGCACTCATGCCGGGTGTGATTAGTGCGGGTTAAGGCATGGGAAGAATGGGACACATATAACATACATGATAAGAAGACGTGACCATGAAATCTGGCAAGATCTCCTCTATAACTAGGACATATCCCCCATGGGAGGGCACAAACAATCCACCAACAGTAATAATATCGATAATATAACCTCGTAAAAACATGATTCGTTTATTATAAGTAATGCAAGAAGGCAAAATAGCATTACATCCCGCCAACTAGACCGGTCAACTATATAGCATGCTCAGACGACTCACAACAGAATAATATAACAAATCTTGTTCCCAATCGAAGCAAATAAGGGACAAGAATACATAATTATCGTAGTACGATATAACATAACATCGCTGAAGATAGCATGAAGAACCCGCAGCCCACCCTCGCCGCCTGGCCCACCCTCCTCCATCTGCGGAAAAGATTTGAAAGAGTTTGAAGTAGTACTAGCGCACTCACCGGGTTTTATCATAAATCAAAAGAATCATGAGGTCGTGTTTAGAGCACTTACCTTAGAAGGTTTTAAACGAACCACTTCTAAGTAAGCAAAATAGATTTTTCATTTTTCGACACCGATCCGTTATTATCACATCCCATCATAGAACCATGAACCACTGCTCTAACGTATCCCGCCAGCCCATCACATCGACATCTATTCGCCCGAACATATCCAATGGCCCACGCTCTAACGTGATCCAACAAGTTAACTCGGTGTGGACTTCGGGGTCAAACCCCATCGTAACCATAACCACCTCATTACCTTTTCCGTGGGACTTCCTGGTCTCATCCCCTTCGTAACCATAACCACGTGTTCGGGTCTATCCCTTATGATCAATACTCAAGATGGTGATCAACCCACCGAATGTAGAGATCCGCACAACCATGATAGAACCATATCTTGATCGTAGAATGTGAATAATTTCACAAAAACATTTTACGCGCACATGTTTTATTTTGAAATATCGAGTAAATAACTCAAAATAAGCATATATAACCCAACCCGAATGTATTTAAAAACGCCAACCGAGAGATATCTACGGATCCGATGACTTCACCCACGTGACCGGTAGGTACCGTAACAAGACGGAACAACTTTGGGGTTACATCCCAAAGCAAAGCAACAACGTGATCCAAACGACGATCGAGTAAAATTAGGGTTTTCACTTTTCTCGAACCCACATTCGCACTCTCCGGTTTTCAAATCAACTCGATGCGTATGGAAATATATTCGTGGCATCAAGACCTATAATAGGGTACCTTCAAAATATGCATGCATGCAAGTCGACTCAAATCTTAGCAACAAGAAGCTTCAAAAATCGATGCTCATCCTCGCATCTAGGATAAACCATCCAAAATCAATGCATGAAAGTGGAAACATAAGCAATATGCATAACGATTTAACATGGAATGACAAACGACGTTGAAAATGGATAACCCGGCATGTACTTCCTTTAGAAAACTCAAGCAACGGAAAACATCCCGACATGCGTAAACGCGAAAAATGTAAAAACTAATCGGTACTTTAGTAGAATGCATAGCCCCGAACTCAAAACCTAAAGGACCAGAGCTGTGCAGGGCCTGCCGGCCACCAATCGGCGGCCAACAAGCTCACTGCGCGTGAGCTAAACTGGCGGCGGCCATTAAATCGGCCGGCCCGCCGCTTTGCTCCGCCTCGTCCCTTTAGAATCCCGAAGTTCTATGCTATACGATCTACTAAAAGCGGAATCAAAACAAGAAAAGGACAAAACCGAAAACGGGTTGCCCGGGGTGGTTGATCGGCATGGTTGGCGTCAGCAGCCAAGAATGGCGGCCACCGCCGAGCCTCCCGCCGATCCCCACTCCTCTGGGCCCGCAGCAGCATTCGAGCTGCTCGGCTCTTCCGTAAAACACAGAGACGAAGGAAATGAACGTTGAAAATGAAGGCCCTAGCCTCCTATTTATAGGAAAATTCGTGGGTCATGCAGCCGCAAGCGCAGCGCCCTTTTTCGAAAACGCAAAAGCGATGCAACTTTGCAAACTGGACTCAAATTTAGCAAACTTGGTACCCATGGACACGTAAATAAAATACCGGACACAATGACTATAAACAAGATATGCTTTAAAAGACCAATGAAAAGTCCGTTTTCGATAACTTCCCTGAGTGCCAAACCTTCATGGGTGGTCGAAACCCGTGATACTTAGTGTCTATGAATTCATTATAAGACACTCTTCATAACGCCTCGAGGTTTCGTGACGGTCGCATCACCAAACAAAAAGTCAACCTTTCGACCTTTCTCAAAAAACGTGCCATGCAAAATGTAGTTTAAAAAGACGGGTATTACATCCTCCTCCTTATAAAAATTTCGTTCCTCGAAATTTCAAACACGTGAGAAAACAACCTCGTGGCATCGAGCCCTCGAACTTGTCTTCCAACTCCCACGTAGCTTTTCCTCTCCGGTGATTCCACAACACCTTCACCAATGGAATCGCTTGTTCCTCAATTCCTCGACTTCGCCCAAGATAGCCACCGCCTTCCTCGTAACTCGATCCCGAGCAAGAACCACTTGATCATGCTTGATCACGTGTTTGGGTCGAACACGACTTTCTCACCGAGAAACGTGAAACACGCCATGAACATCTCCGCTAGGCGGCAAAGCTAACCTATAGGCAACGGGCCTATTCTCTCGAGAACTTCAAAAGGTCCAATGAACCCTGTCACGATCCGACGTAATCGATACCGCAGACACCATGTAACCGCGCATTTCTCCGACGAAAGTCGAGCAAGCTTATCTAACCCGTGACGCCATCCGAATCGGTAAGAAATGAGTTGACTTCGCCACCATCGACGACAACCCATATAGCGGTGTTTCCTCTCACGACCTTGGAAAACTCACCACAAAATCCATACCGATATGATCCCATTTCCATTCGGGATTGGTAGCGGTCAGCAACAATCTCGACGGACGCTGTGTACGCCTTTCACTTGCCGACAAGCCAAACATCGCTCCACAAACGCTGCTACATCCTTTTTCATCCCTTCCCACCAAAAGTTCCTTTTAAGGTCTCGAGACATTTTGGTGCTTCCCGGACGAGTCAGATACGGTGCCTCATGAGCTTCACCCATGATTTTATCTCTCAACCCTATCGAGTGGCACACATAACCTTCCTGGAATAGTAGCGTTGTCTTTGCTTTCCGCGAACCCCTCTATCTTCTAGCCTTTGCTTTCAAACGCATCTTCTCCAGAATTGCCTCGCCAAGCACTCACGATGGCTTCTCTTAGATCCGGCTCACCGTCAGTTACGATGAATCCTTGCACCGATTCCGCGGATGAATCACTTCCAGTCGAGCTTCGAAATCTCTATATGCTCTTTCTCTGCAGAAGAAGATATCCCAACTTCGCCTCGACTTGCGACTAAGGGCATCTCGCTACACATCGCTTTTCCCGTGATAACCGATAGAGCAATCATAATCCTTCACCAACTCTAGCCATCTCCTTTGCCTCATGTTCAGCTCTTTTTGTTCAAAGAAATACTGGTGTTTTTGTGATCCGTGAAGATTTCACACTTAACTCCATAGAGATAAGGCTCCAAATCTTCAACGCATGAACGATCGCCGCTAACCCGCATCGTGAGTCAGTAGCTCAACTCGCGGCGGTTTCAATCGACGAGACGCCGAAGCTATAACCTCCCCGCTTCGATGAGAACGCAACCCAAACCAAGTTTGACGCATCGGGTGTAGACCACAAACCCATCGCTCCTTCCGCACGGCTAACACCGAGCGTTGTTAGCTTCTTCTTTAACTTCGAAACTTGCTTCACAAGCTTCGACCATGAAAACTTGATTCCTTTCCCCGATGTCAAGGCCATCGCCTTGCCAACTTCGAAAACCCTTCATGAAACGCCTATAATATCCGCCGCCTAGAAAGCTCAACCTCATTGGCATTAGTCTGAACCTTCCAGCCATTTACATCGCTTCAACCTTCACCGGGTCGACTTTGATTCCTTCGCAGCACACGATATGTCCAAGGAACATCACTTCTTGAGCCAAAACTCGCACTGCTATACTGCATGCAACCTCTCTCGCCGTAACGCTTCCGTAATCCGGACGGAGGTGTTTCTATGCAACTCGCATTCTCGAATAGATGAGAATATCATCGATAAAACCAAGACGAAACCGTCTGTGTAATCGATGGAAAACTCGATTCATCGATCCATGAAGATCGCCGCGCATCGTCAAACCAAACGGCATCACGATGAACTCGTAGTGCCCATACTCGCCCCGAACGTGGTCTTCGCAACGCCCTCCTTCCCCGATCTTCACCGATGGTAGCTCGACTCAAATCGATCTTAGAGAAGACACGCGCCTTTGAGCTGGTCAAAGATCGCCGATCCTCGGAAGAGGATATCCGTTTGATCGCCGCCTTATTCAGCTCGTAGTCAATGCACATCCGCATCGACCCGCCCTTCTTCTCGACGAACGTAACCGGCGCCCCCACGGCGACACGCTAGGTCGGATAAAACCAGATCCAACAGCCTCCCGAATCGCGCCAGCTTCGCAATTTTTAGGTGCCATTCTATATGGTGCCTGATACGTGCCGCTCCCGGTTCCAAATCAATAGTGAATTCCACTTGCCATCGTGTGGTAAACCCGCAAGTCCTCGGAAACACGTCCGATATTCACACACCATCGCTCCTTCTTGCAATCGCTATACTGTTTATCGTGCCCTCGCCAAACTTACCAAGAAAGCTTGACAGCCTTCCTTCCCGATCATCCCATCGCCTCGGGTCGAGATCATTCGCACGCAAACACCCATCCTTATGCCGTGGAAACAAACTTCCACTCCTTCGCCGTCCGAAAAGCAACTTCTCTCGAGACAACGATAGTTGCTATGTGCTTTTCCAACCAATCCATGCTAAAGATGACATCGAAATCTTCCATTCCGATGACATGCAATCGACAAAGACCTTCGCCATGATTTCTACTCGGTTCGCATATCTCTTTTCGCTTTTAGCACTTCGACGAGATGCTAATTTGTGGTACTCGGATTTCGGGTACCAAACCCAACCTCTCACACGCGATTCTCGAAACGAAGAATGTGAGGCTCTCCGATCAAACAAAGCGAAAACGGTATATCACTCATACGGATTATACCGCAAGATTTCCGGAGCTGAGCTGCTCGCCGATTCAAGGCGCACACTTGCTTGCGGTGGCCTTGGTTTATCGTTTAAAGCGACCTCCTCGCCTGCTGTTTGTCCTCGGCGAGCATGATTCTCGCCTCGCGGAGCCGGACGCTGCCTTTATCAAGGGCCGACTCGCCTGGCCTCCTAACTGACAATCTCGAGCGTAATGTCCAGATTTACAACGATAGCACTCGGTGCTACTCTTGCTCGACTCGAATGATTCCTTTCGCATTTCGCACCAAGGTTTTTCCACTCGCCGCACGGGTTGGAAATTCCTTCCCAAGGTTACCTTTTCTCTCTCGAATGCCTTGATTCTCGGAATCACTGGATCGCCTCGTTCCCTGGAACACCGATTGCCTTTCCCGATCTTCCCATTTCCTCTACCTCTTCTCCGCCGATGGCTGTCCGGTGGCATCGTTTTCGGGGCAACATTGACTCAATGTTTAATGCCCTGCTCATCGATCGCGATACGCCGATCTCCCGATCGACGAGCGAAATTCGATCTCGGTCGGAGTCCTCTCTCGAACTCGCTCGCTCGGCATTTCAAGCACAACCAGTGTACGTAGATAACGTGATGTGACGATTGAACGAGCGATCGACTCGGTGATCGCCCTTCTTCCTCGACGAAGATTCCGTAACTCGTTGCTTTCTCTCGTCAGAACGCCAGCACGATTTTTCCATGAGTTCTTCCTCGAAATCTTCCCACGATACCTTGCCCATCGTCCCCGGTGTTAGGTCCTTCACGGATTCCCACCAAATCAGCCTCATCGGTTAGTCGAAGATCGCGCATTCAGCTTTTTCGCTTTTCAGCCGATGTATTCAAGATCCTTTCGTGGATCGATCCAGCTCGCCGATCGGTTCGCCGAGACCGTCGAATGTAGGGATTCTCGCGAAAACTCTCGATCGCATGCCGCCGAACCAAAGGTGGTTCTGGGCTTCCACGTTATTGTTCCTCCGGTTCCTTGTTCTCGATTCTGCATCGACGCTTCAAACATTAGAAACGCCGCATAGATAACCGGCATCATCGCATAACATATATCATCACCCATATCACATATCATCACATATATCATATATCACGCACGATCACATATAATCATGCAACTCAACATATCATCGCTATGCATTTCACATAACATCATCATCACATCACATAGATCATATCATCACGGCATAGCTCATATCACATATAAGCATCAAAACATAAACATCCCGTCATGTATGCAAGTAGTATCAAGAATATTCAGTGTCCATAAAGGACCCACAAAATACAAGATCAAGGTATGTCACCAAAAAGGTCGATATGAGCAAAAGAATCGACCCCACATCACAAAAGATGCCGCTCGTCCACGCTCTAGCAGATCATGATCGCCACTGCATACACACCGACTACCTAGATCTCTGTCCTCCATATCCATCCACTATTCCTCGCTAGTCCCAGCGTTCCATTTCGCCTCCTCATCTTCCCTTTCCTTCCAATCGTGGCTTGAATTGGCCGCCTGTAAAAGCGATCCCGCATGGAAGCAAGCCTCTCGGTATGATCCCATCCAAGTCGGCTCGATTGCTCGAGTATCGTGAAAGCCGTGCCTCGAGTCCCCGCTCGGCGCCGCTCTTCCTCAATGTGCCCGATCTCATCGTAGTCATCGCTATCCGATCACCGTCCTCCGAATCCTCACTATCCTCCTCGCTCATCCGGGTCCTCCCTCTTCCTCGTAGTCGCCTTCTGGATGCCACCGATACGCCTGGTGGCATGAAGATCCCGATCTCGGGCTTTTTCCTCGCCATCGCTTGACGGACAATACCTCTCGCCCCGAAGTTCTCGCCAAAGTCATTCCGACCTCCGGAAGGTAAGGATCGCCGATGGAGGTGTAGAAGATCGTGTATCCGTCAGACCGTGATCGCCTCGATTGATGGTTGTTCTCCCAACGCTCTTCGAACATCATCCCTATCATCGATCTCGGATCGGTCCTCGAGGGTGTCTCGCAACCACATCCTCCTCGATGGTATACCGTGGTCCGTCCAATCGCTTCCATACTCGAGCAACAACTCGCAGAAAGTCCAAGGTAGCAGGTGCCTCGTGATAGATCCCGTCTCGAACAACACATGTCCTCGCTTTCGCCCATGGTTGCCATCCCGCCGGTAGCCTTCGCCATCCGATAGTAGGCCTCGATTCGACACTTTCCCACCTGCCTCGAACCTTTCTCCATAACCCCACAAATCTTCCTAGAAATACTCCCAACGGCTCATGAATAATCCGGTACATTCCCCGAATTTACTGATATGCTCATCCATTCTCGTGAGATCTTAACCAACGTTGTCCGGGCCACCGAATATCCATAAACCTACATGTTAGTTCACCATAAAACAACAACAAATATTCACGCTTCCTTTACCATCCCAAATATCCGAAATCATGTCTCATACACATGTTCATTTCAACACATATCAATATCAATATCGATATAATCACGTAAGCAAATACGGTAATTCACTTACAAGCACTCGCTTATCAAAATAAACAAGATTTTCAATCAACAATATATTGCTATGTAAACACATAGACTTACATCAACCATACGTGATCACATTAATCACATCATATCATATAAACGATTTTCATATCACAACACACGTGCCCTTTTGTTCCATCAACAATCACTTCCATATCCACATCACCATCCAACCACATCTCATCCACATCACGCTTACATCACGTGAACTCTCACCATGCCAAAGCACATGAAACCAAGGTCACATCAAGCATCACATAGCCACATAAAGCATCGAGAATAAACACATACCTCATCCCTTTTTAAAGGAGGCGGACCGACGTGAGCGAGGGTAGCATTGTACTGATAAATGCTTTAGAAGAACAAGTTCTAAACACTCAATTTAAGAACGCACATGATATAAAGCAAACAAACCGCTGATATCGGATAACAAAGATAGATGTCGTGGCCAAGAACATCGCCTGACATTATGTCACACGCCCAATTCCTCGAGGGGAAGCACGGACGCCGGTGTGATTAGAGGGTTAAGCGGGGAAGAAGGGGGATACATATAATATACATGATAAGAAGATGTGACCATGAAATCGGCAAGATCTCCTCTATAACTAGGACATATCCTCAAGGGAGGGTGCACAAACAATCCACCAATGTAATAATATCGATAACATAACCTCGAAAAACATGATCTTGGTTTATTATAAGTAATGCAAGAAGGCAAAATAGCATTACATCCCGTCAACTAGACCGGTCAACTATATAGCATGCTCAGACGAGACTCACAAAGTAATAACATAACAAATCTTGTTCCCAATCGTAAAGCAATAAGGGACAAGAATACATAATTATCGAGTACGATATAACATAACATCGCTGAAGCATAGCATGAAGAACCCGCAGCTCCACCCCTCCGCCGCCTCGTCCAAAATTCTCCTCCATCTGTGAAAAGATTTGAAAGAGTTTGGGGTGAGTACTAGCGCACTCACCGGGTTTTATCATAAATCAAAAGAATCATGAGGTCAGAGTTTAGAGCACTTACCTTAGAAGGTTTTAAAACGTAATCCACTTCTAAGTAAGCAAAATAGATTTTTCATTTTTCGACACCGATCCGTTATTATCAGTATTCCCATCATAGAACCATGAACCACGGCTCGAACGTATCCCGCCAGCCCATCACATGACATCTATTCGCCCGAACATATCCAACCGCCCACGCCCGAACGTATCCACCGGCTAACTTGGTGGGACTTCAGGGTCAAATCCCCATCGAACCATAACCACCTCATTACCTTTCCGTGGACTTCCGGTCTATCCCCTTCTTCCCCGCTTCTTAACCCCCACCCTAATCACACCCTAAGATCCGTGCCTTTCCTGAATTGGGGCGTGACAAAAACATTTCAAATCGAACTTATATGAAAACCCTTTTTGGTCGAAACCCTAAGCCCTTATAATGTTGGATTTTTGATTTTATTTGATCATTTTGACTTCATATTTGAATTTTATGATATGAATAAAGCTTAAAATGATTTATTCGGATTTTTCGGCCGACGTATTCAAAAATTGAAAAATTTTAGTTTGACGTCAAGTTTGAGTTTTCAATGCTAAAGCTTTGATCTTGGTGTTTTGATGGGTAATTGGTGATCTATGATGATATTTGAGCATATATAGAGGTTCGTTTAAGATAGACGACGTCTTATACGATTTGTCATGTTGGACATAAGCTAGGTTTGTCGATGTTGTTGGTTTCTGGTTAAGATTAGATGATTTACGCGCGTTGTTAAATCGTATATTCTTGGTTGGCCATATAAAGCTTAGTTAAAAGTTGTTATATATTTAAGATGTTAGAGGATGCAATGACCCAAGTGTTTATAGACCATAAAGTCTTATGTATCAATAAGTTATACCGTTGACGACTTAGTAAAGAGTTATTTCTTGTTTGATTCGATAGCTTTATGCCGATCTATGTCGATCAAGGACGCAAGAAGAAGAAAGAAATGAAAGACAAAAGTACAAATCCATTCGAGGATCGTTGCTAGGTGGGTATAAATATTTCCTAAAATGATATGATATGCTTTTAAATATTTTCAGAATGACATGATATGCATTTATTTGCAAAGTTGACTGACTTGCCTGATTTTGACCATGAGCATGAGCATGATGCATTTACCTATCCACGGAAGAGAAAGAAAGAAATAAAAAGAAAGCATAAGGCGTGGTCGTGGACGCATTGTGAAGACCGCTGTTGTGGCTGCGTTGTGTGGAGTGAGCACTAGCCTCGCGTGGTGCCGGATTTGGCGAGTCGCAAGACTGGGCCTCGCCCAGCCGAGACCGACGCCGCACACGCTACAGGCGTGACTCATTGCTTCGCCCGCTCTCTCTCGTCCGAACTCTGAATTGCGATCCGTTTATTCCTATGGACTCCTATCGAGATGCTCTTTAACATTGTAAATTTTTCACATCCATCCTTGCTATATCAATTTTTCCTATTTAACGTCGTTTTCTACAGACCAAATAAATCCGAATCGATAAATACTAATCAAAACAACGGCATAAATAGGACAAACCACGGGAAACGGTATGCCTAAATGTAATACCCCGTCTTTTTAAGCTCGCTTTGCATGGCACGCTTTTTCGAGAAAAGGTCAAAGGTTGACTTTTGTTTCGTGATGCGACCGCCACGAAACCTCAAAGCGTGTGGAGAGTATCTTATGACTAATTCATGACACTAAGCATGCGTGTTTTCGACCACCCATGAAGGTTCGCACCGAAGTTATCGAAAACCGACTTTTCATTGGTCTTTTAAAAGCATATCTTGTTTATAGTATTGTGTCCGTATTTTATTTCGTGTCCATGGGTACCAAGTTTACAATTTGGAGTCCGCTTTCAAAAGTTGGTCGCTATGCTGAAAAGTGGTGCATTATGCAAAATTACAAGAAATTTCGAATTTTCCTATAAACAGGCTAGGGCCTTCATTTTCAACGCTCATTTCTTCTGCCTCTCGTGTTTACTGAAGAGCCGAGTAGCCCGTGCACGCCGCGAAGTCACTGGATGAGTGGGATCGAGCCGGAGGCTCACAAGCGGCGCCATTATCACGCCGAGCCACCACCGCCGATCAGCCACCCCCAGGCAGCCTGCTTTTTTTTTGTCCTTTTCTTGTTTTGATTCCGCCTTTTAGTAGATCGATAGCATAGAACTGGATTCTAAAGGATTGGCGAGGAAACGCCGTGAGGCTCCACATTTGGCTAAACCGCCAATAATCGCCGCCACCGTGAGCTTTGTCACGGTTTGGTGGCCGACGAGCCACCTTTGGCTACGGGTCCTTTAGGTTTGAGTTCCGCCATGATTCTACTAAAGTACCGATTCTGCTTTTCGCTTTTTCGCTTCGCATGCCGGATGTTTTCCGCTGCTCGAGTTTTCTAAAGGAAGACATGCCCGGTTATCCATTTTCAACGCCGCTTGTCATTCCATGTTCGTCGTTATGCATATTGCTTATGTTTCCATTTTCATGCATCGATTTTGGATGGTTTATCCTAGATCCGGGATAGGCATCGATTTTCAAGCTTCGCTAAGATTTGAGTCAACTTGCATGCATGCATATTTTGAAGGTACCCTATTATAGGTCTTGATGCCTCGAATATATTTCCTTCGCATCGAGTTGATTTGAAAACCCGAGAGTGCCAAACGTGGGTTCGTAAAGTCGAAACCCTAATTTTACTACGATCATCGTTTGATCACGTTGTTGCTTTGCTTTGTGGGAAGTGACCCCAAAAGTTGTTCCGCTCTTGTTACTGTGTACCTACCAAAGGACGGTGAAGTCATCGGATCCGAGATATCTCTCGGCCGACGTTTCGTCTGCTCGTGTGGGTTATATATGCTTATTTCGAAAGTTATTTACTCGATATTTCAAAATAAAACATGTACGCCGTAAAATGTTTTGTGAAATTATTATCGCTCTCCGATCCAAGATATGGTTCTATCATGGTTGTGCACGGATCTCTATTCGTGGGTTGATCACCATCTCGAGTATTGATCATAAGTGATAGACCCCGAACACGTGGTTATGGTTCCGCGGATAGACCCCTAAGTCCACACGAAAAGGAATGAGGTGGTTATGGTTCGATGGGATTTGACCTCAAGTCCACACCGAAAGTTAGCCTACTGGATACGCCCGGCGTGGCCGACCGGATATGTTCCGGCCGAATGAATGTCATGTGACGGGTCAAGGTGATACGCCCGAGCCGTGGTTCATGGTTCTATGATGGAGTAAGAATAACGATCGTATCGAAAAAATGAAAATCTATTTTGCTTACTTAGAAGTGGATTTACGCTTTAAAACCTTCTAAGGTAAGTGCTCTAAACACGACCTCACTGATTCTTTTCGATTTATGATAAAACCCACCGAAAGTGCGCTTAGTACTCACCCCAAACTCTTTTTCAAATCTTTTCACGTATGGAGGAGGTCGGACGGGCGACGCCGAGGGGTGGAGCTGCGGGTTCTTCATGCTATGCTTCCGCGATGTTATGTTATATATTACTCGATAATTATGTATTCTTGTCCTTATTTGCTATCCGATTGGGAACAAGATTTATTATGTTATTCTTTGTGAGTCTCGATACGAGCATGCTATGTGGTTGACCGGTCTAGTTGATGTGATGTAATGCTATTTGCTTTGCATTACTTATAATAAACCAAGATCATGTTTTCTCAAGTTATGATATCGATATTATTCATTGGTGGATTGTTTGTGCCCTCCCTTCGTGATATGTCCTAGTTATAGAGGAGATGCCCCTGATTTCATGGTCACATCTTCTTATCATGTATGTTATATGTATCCCCTTCTTCCCCGCTCTTAACCCTCACCCTAATCACACCCCGCATCCGTGCCTTCCTCGGGAATTGGGGTGACACTAAAAATATGAATAATAAGCACAAAATCATACTAAAAAAATCTTTTTCTTTTTTTTTCTTTTTTTTTAGTCGCTCGCAATAGTACGAGGTCCTTATAGAGCGGTAAGGTCGACCCAAGTCGAATCTCTCGAGGAAGGCTTAACAGGCTACGGTTCTATGTCAAACACGATAATAGAAAAGAAATACTAACGTCCTAAAATAAAGGGGTCTGCCACGGAACGGACGAAAGCACAAAATAAAATAAAGCAAGTAAAACGGGATGCCCTTGGACAACAATAGGAATTGACAGATACACGGAATTGGAGACGGTGTTCTAGGGTTCAAATCTATCTTCGCTATTAATGAATCAAGGACCGGTACACAATGCATAAAACACCCACGCCTCTCACCAAGTGTTCAACACTAACTAATCTCTCGACCACGTCAATGTTAGACTCGGACTTAATGGCGGAGAATCTCTCAACCCAACCGTCATCAACTACGAAGGATATTTAACTACAAATGCACACGATAGCAAAACCCTATCCATATATATTAATTATTCAACAACAAATCAATCTCTCGATCACGTTCGTTGTCAAACTTATATTTAACATAAATATGCTCTCACATTACTTCATAATCAAACATAAGTACATAATCAACCTACACTATTCTCTCGAACACCATGTATGAAGATCATGAAATAAATAATTTATACGGATAAGAAAATTTCAAATCATCAACACAATTAATCACGATTCAAGACGAGAACAATCCAACATTTATTTCTCAACAAATCAATAATTCATCTCAGATTAGAAATTATCCCCATATCAATTACATAGACTTAATGAAACGAACAAAACTTACAAACCATTCATAGATAAATTCGTCTTCCAAAAATCCAAAATCACACAATCCAATTGTTAATCCAAATGTACTATAATTAAATGGAAGGAAAAGAAAAGGAAAAGAAAGGAGAAAGAAAAGATAAGAAAATCGTGCGTGTGAGAATTGAGTTCCCTGTGAAAAACGGCTGACCATCTATTTAAACAACCCTCGCCCATTTAAAACGTCAAATTTGGGCCTCAACAATCACGTCCAGCGCCAGACAGGGCGAAGAGCCGGATGCGAGCGCGCTCTAGAATAAACAGTAGAGAGGAGGCCAGCACCGGACGGAGCGGAGCGCCCGACGCGAGCAGCTGCTGGAATGAACAGAGAGAGGAGCCCAGCGCCGGACACTTGGGTCAAGATCGTCAACCCCAGTACTGGACGGGAGGACAGCATCGGACGCGTGAGGCGCGGCCATGGCCGTGTTGTGCGGAGTGGGCACCGGGCGTTTGGTATGCGCAGTATGTGGACGGAGCATCGATGCGTGGAGGCGCCTGGCCGCGTTGGGAAGACGCATGAGGCGAGGCCGTGGCTGCATTGTGTGCAGTGAGCACTGGAGTGGGCGCTAGCCTCGCGGCGCCGGCGGGGCGAGTCACGCGCTGGGGCCTACCCAGCGCCGGACGCGCTCGCGCACGCTCGTGCGCGACTTGGTTGTTTCTCTCTGTTCTCTCTCGTTCCGAACTCCAAATTGCGATCCGTTTGCGCCTGTTGACTCCTATCGAGATGATCTTTAACAATGTAAATTTTTCACATCCAACCTTATTATATCTATTTCGTCCTATTTAACGCCGTTTTCTACAAAACATCGAAACAAACCAAATAAATCCGAATCGATATATACTAATCAAAAAAACGGCATAAATAGGACAAACCACGGGAAACGGTATGCCTAAAAATATGAATAATAAGCACAAAATCATACTAAACAACTCCTCCACACTTGAACCTTTGCTTGTCCTCAAGCAAACATTATCACCACGACACGAGAAAACAAAATCGAGAAAACACAACATTCAAATGGAGCATACCACGACATCACGTTATCCTAGAATTTCTAAATCGATACACTTCTTAACATGATAATGAATTAACAATTGATTGAGCATGCGGCTTAATCCAAGCAAATCACAAATCTAATCTATATGCATTTAATAATAGAATAGCTAACTCATATAGATCCTTGCATAACACATCTCATTTTCAACATAACACACAACTTCCAATACCAGATGTGACGACTCAAGGAGGATTATAGGATAATATTCATTAAGTCAAACCTTCGAGTTGAAAACCCGAGTATCCTAATGTGGTTTTCCATACTCATCACTTTTGAGCTTCCATTCGAGAAGCAATCATGGAGCGATAGGAGTAGAGCCCCTTATTCCTACCTTAAGATCACTTATTCTATCCATCAACAACTTATTCCAAGTCTTTTATTTTTATTTTTATAACAACTTTTTCATATTTTCATAATTTTTTCTGAGATAAGACACGTAAGGGAACCATATAAATAGCAACGACAATCAACCACACATATCACTTCATCACAATTTACTTTAACGTGCCCCACTGCTAGACCAATCATTAACAGTTATCAAGTCAAGTCTTGCATCGATAAGAATTACTAGAAATCAATTTAGACGTGCATACCCAATCAAATCATGCTCACTCAACTCTACTAGTATACTAGACGATAAAGCATACTCAAATCCAAACAAAAGGTATAAAATGGAGGACGACACACCCAAACAAACACAAGTCACATGCAAACACACAAAGACGGCAAGCACGCCTCAACACTTTAGACAAAAGCCAAAATGTAAAATGTAGAAGTTAACTTCCCTAAAATTGGGAGAGCATGTAAAATAGGTACGGCGATGACGATGTCCTGTGGCTTGAGTGTTCATGATATGCAACTCGCCACAATTCTCATCTCACTTATTAAAAACCTGAAAAGAAAAAAAGAACAGGAACAAAACAGATAAAAACAAATAAACTCGTAGGTTGCCTCCCACGCAGCTCTCGTTTCAATGGCACGAGCTCCACCAATGAAAAACGGACTATCCATAGTCCTTCACCTGCAGGAATACCATCTCAAACCAGAGCATCAGTAGTAATAGTGTAAGCACAAAGGACAGTCAAGGCAACAAATAATAAATCAATGAAACTTAAATCAAACATCCTATTCTTCAAAGAAAAATAGATAACCTCAACTCCTAGAGCATAATACTTTGGTGAGTTAAGATGTTTAAATATTATAGATGCTACCTCAACTTTTGTCCTCTTCTCATCCTCCAACTGGTTCGGAAAGAGATCAGGTTGTCCATACTTAGTCTCAGCTTGATGAAACCTTGACTCTTCACTTTCATCATATGTCCTGATTCTCTCCTCAACTTCATCATCTTCAAAGAATATGATGTAAGAAGTCCGCCCAATCGACTCGGCATCTCCTCCACACTTTGGTTGTAAACCACCTTCCACCGTCCCGTTAATCGATCGACTTGGATCATTACACGTTCGAGAGATGCTTCCAACATTTCGAACCTTTGTTGACTCGTCTATATAAAAAACATCAGTGTCTCTTCCAATGTTGGCTTCACCGACCGACTCGACTGAATGAAAGCCTGCAATATATCCTCCAATGTCGGCTTCACCGGCTGACTCTCTTGAATGAAAACATGTAATGTATCCTCCAATGTCGGTTTCACCAACGGACTCGCCTTAATGAATGCCTGCAATGTATCCTCCAATGTCGGCTTCACCGGCTGACTCGCCTGAATGAAAGCCTGCAATGTATCCTCCAATGTCGGCTTCATCGGCTATTGCTGGAATAAGAGATCCTGACTATATGAAGAACTCTGAGGATGCCTCCAGTAGGGATCATAGGCTTGATGCTCACAGCCTGACGGGTATCCCTCAAAATAGTCGAATTGGGCTCCTTCTTTGTAAGAAAAATTTACCCAATACGACGAGCTTTCCTCCTCCAGCCCGTCTCGACCATATTCAGATCGCCGTAACCCCGCATTAATGACACCAACTACAAAAACAAGATCACACGCACCAGTTGAAGAAAATAGTAACAAAGAAAAAGAAAGAAAGAAAAAGAAAAAGCAAGGGGGAAGAAATAGAAAAATAAAAGGAAACAAGGAAAACAAAGCAACACAAAACCTAAAGCCTAAAGCCTTCCCCGTCAACGGCACCAAAATTTGTTCCGACCAAATTATTCTTTTAAGTCGCTCGCAATAGTACGAGGTCCTTATAGAGCGGTAAGGTCGACCCAAGTCGAATCTATCGAGGAAGGCTTAACAGGGCTACGGTTCTATGTCAAACACGAAAACAGAAAATAAATACTAACGTCCAAAAATAAAGGGATCTGGTCACGAACGGATGAAAGCATAAAATAAAATAAAGCAGGTAAAACGGGATGCACTTGGACAACAATAGAAATTGGCAGATACACCGAATTGGAGACGGTGTTCTAGGGTTCAAATCTATCTTCGCTATTAATGAATCAAGGACCGATACACAATGCATAAAACACCCACGCCTCTCACCAAGCGCTCAACACTAACTAATCTCTCGACCACGTCAATGTTAGACTCGAACTTAATGGCAGAGAATCTCTCAACCCAACCGTCATCAACTACGAAGGATATTTAACTACAAATGCACACGATAGCAAAACCTTATCCACATATATTAATTATTCAACAACAAATCAATCTCTCGATCACGTTCGTTGTCAAACTTATATTTAACATAAATATGCTCTCGCATTACTTCATAATCAAACATAAGCACATAATTGACGATCGCATAAAACCCATCGTCAAATGTCCTAGACGCGTCAAGATACTATTTATATTCTCCTTCAACTTGAACACATAGTTCTGTATATGGTAAGTTAAGGGGTCGAACCCAAGAGAGCTGGTTGTGTTGTTACTCGAGTTGTCACAGTTTGAGTAGGAGGTTGCCCAGAGGGTAAGGTGTCAGTCAGGCTGACGGTCTCAGTAGAAATGTACTGAGAGATAGATCTTGAGCAGAAAGTATAACTGAAAACTAAACACAAGGTAAAAGTTAAATAACAAGCAGTTGAGCCAAGGGTTCCACACTTTGAGATACTGGTCAAGATGTCGGTCATAGGTTCAAGGGTTTTCACCACGAGAGTATGTCGTTGGTTAAAGGTACCAAGGGGTAGGCACCCCTTTTTGGTCGTCACGTACACCAGGCCCTCCAGCTTTCCCTTAGGTTTTAGGACGAAGTACAGAGACCCTCTGCCTTGCCCCTTTGCCAAGACGCTCTCCCTAGGAAGACGCTTCACTAGGGTATCCCGCCCCAACAGCTTGACTCACTAGACAACCCAACTAGCTACAACCGGTCCAAGGGAGTGGCTTGCAGCCCTTTACCCAAGGCCGACGGCTACAATCACCCACTCCAGCCGCACTTCCGGGGATAAAGAGACACTCGATGTCTTACTCCGGCTATTGCTTGTAGCTACCCCTTCCCTCAAGGCTACCGGTCGAGTTAACGCTCAAGGAAAAAAATAACATCGGTATCAAGGCCTAGAGCTTCGGGAACACCCACTCAAGGTTCTAAGGACGTTTAGACCTCATGACTCTCATGACCTTGACTCAACGTGCTTCACCTCGAGCCCAACCAAACCGACTACTCACGCATAATCGACATAAACACAAAAGCAACAAACAAGAACATAAACGAAACCATACTTGAATATAAAATCAAATGCAAAGGTTAAGCAGTCTCTGGCAAGAAGTTGCTCGACCAGAGATAACAAAATACATAATTTAAATGTTTGCCCGTAGGACTTGTTTATCTTCCTCACCAATCACTCATGAAAACCAAAGAAAAATGAAAAAGAAAAGTGCAGAGAGAACTAAGGACTTGATGCTTCCACTTTGAAATCCGAATTATTATGAAGTATCTCGAGGCAGCAGGTGGTGAGGTCAGTAGCTGGCTCGGGTCCTGGACCACCGATGGAGACTCCTCTGGCTTCAGTTGGACGGATTTGTCTCATCTCAACCACCACAGCTTTGACCTTTCCCTTTTCGGAAAAAATCAAATAGGCAGCAGAGAAGGACCTACCAGAGTTCTTGTCTGCGTCTCCCAGTTGCATTCTGAGTTCACCCTCTGTCCCATACGTCATTCCTCGTCCTTTTTCTCGCTCTTCCTTCTCTAGATTATCCTCTTGGCTTCATGTCAGCTCGTTGGTCAGGCTCAGCTCCCGCGCAGTACCGTGTCTTGGCAAGATGTCAGAATGCCTTGCCAAGGTAATCTTCGGGGTTTTACCTCTCTCACAGGAGGTGGCCTGATCTTGCCCAAGGTCCGTCTCAACCTGCAACACCCCAAAGCGTGTCCTCCCAGACACAGACACACACAAAGAAAACACAAAAATGCACTCTTTCTAAGGCAAGGACTACCCCAAAAGAGCACGAAAGCGGGTTCGCCACACTCACACACTGAACCACGGTTGTCCTCAAGCGTGCAAGCATTCCTTGCCCAAAAGAAAAACAAAACACACAAACAACACACGCAAAAACCAGCAAGGATAAGATGAAAACATAACAAAGATAATCCGGCATAGGTGATTAATATAGCTATGTATCAAGGTCAATCAAGATCGGGGCAAAGCAAGTTTGTGGAAGTTCCTCTCAAGCACTCAAACACTTTGTGTTTAGGGTTTCACGCTCAGTGATGACTTGATCAAGGAAGTGCCATAGGCTTGCTTGCCGTCTACTATCTCTGCCCTATAGCTTGGTCTAAGTTCTCTATCCTTAGGTATTTTAGGGTTGTATTGAGTGGCTTCTTGGCAAAGTAGGAAGTATTTAAGCTTTGGGTAAAGTTGTCTTGACTTAGGTCTTGGGAAGAATGTTTTCCCATTTCCCTTGGCAAGATACTTACGGGCCTGAGCACACTTTATATTTTTGGGGAAACTTCCTTTTCTCTTTATATTTTTTTAAACGTTGTTCCCCCACCCTTTTTCTTTTCTACACATTTTGAATTGGTATACAATTACCCAATTTTCTCAATTTAAGCTCATTATGCTCGGCCGAAGGCCAAGGCATCTAATGTTTGTGTTTTGCCCAGAATGATGCCCAAGACATACATATACATCCCTATTCTTCCTCTCTCAATCCCCAGATCAGGGAAGAGCACAAGGTAATTCAAAAGAAAACGAACAGTTCAAAAGGGGCTAGCAAATGATACATATATCTGGGTTTATGTTCATTGTTGACCATGGCTATGAAAAGAAAGCCTAAATCATCTAGAGCACTTAGAACTACAGCAGTTGGGCTTTGATCAAGACGGCAGGCAAATTCTAGCACAACCAAGTAAAGTATCTGAATAACACACAGAATAGAAATCATGCTTGCAATGATAAAGCATATAGGCTCAATTTCTCACAGGTGTGCATGCTATGCCCCTTTTCCATCATACTAACCTCATTGAAACAAGGTAAATATGTATTACAAAGCCTATGCAAGATCATAATCATCATGTTTATCTCAAACGTGCTGGTCAACACACACTACAAAAAATAGGGGCCTTCCCACTCACACACTTTGCTCATGGCAAAGTGTTAGACTAATTAGGGTCCCCGAAAAACACAAACACACAACAAACAAACAGAAAAAAAAAAACAAAAAAAAAACACAAAAACAAAAACAAAAGACATAAAAACAAGGGAGGAAAAGCTTAGGGGAATGCAGGCGGATACCTGAATCCTTGATGGGTGAAAACACGAGTGTGCATGCGGATCTCGCCAAGGTCTCTTTCAACCGCGAGGCGGCTTGAGTGTCATCTTGGCGAGCTTGGTGTTGCCAAGGTCCCGCCTTGCCTTGAATTTGAGCGTCGGCTTGGCAACCGACTCTCAAGCTCCCGCAGATGGTGAGCTTGCCATCCTCGCCTTCCACGATCTTGAGCATCTTCTTGAGCGCCTTCAGGTCAAAGGTGTCCTCTCTCTCGGGGGTCATGGCAAAGTCGGGTCCGAGCAGATCATTCTCCTCGGCGAAGTTGGTTGGCAAGTGGCACAAGGATATCCTCTGCTTCTCCATGCCTATGATGCCCTTCATGTGCGAAATTGCAAAAGCTACGAAGTTGAGCCTTATCTTCTCGTGCATCGCCCAGATGATGTACAGTTCGCTTTTTGATATTGTCGCACTGCTGTCCTTCTTGCCAAAAAGGTTGTAGGAGAGGATTCGGTAACACACCTGCATGGCTGGGTCCTTGAAGGAGGTTCGCTTGGCGTCATAAGATTTGAATTGTGCGCCATCTTTTCCGATCAGCTTTGCCCAAATCCCCGACCACTTTCCATCAATGAAGTTGGGCACCACCTTGACTGCTCCTTTGTAGCTTGCACTCTTGGCCTCCATCAATGTCACCATCTTGAGAGCCTGGTTGAGCTCGTCAACCGTGAACTCTCTTCGTTCCCCGAGGAGTGTGAATTGTATGCCCTCTGGCACTCCCTTGTCGTGGTCGATGTCAAGATCTCTGTAGAATTCTTTCACCAATGGCGTGTAGACTGTGGTATCCCACTCAAGAAACTTTCCCCATCCGATTCCTTTGAACAGCTGCCCGACGTCCTCCTTAACATGCAGTCGCTCGAGGAGTTCAGGGTCTAATTGCTTGGGCACCACCATCTCCTTGTTCTTGGCGATCTCCTTGGCATTGACAGTGTAAGCCTTCCCCCTCTTCGATGAGCGTGTCACCATTTTAGCTTTCTTCACCGATCGTTCTTCGGTGAAAAGGACGTCGTCTTTCTCCTTCCCTGCCACTTAGTCGTTCCCTTCGTCTTCACCTTCACCGAGCACGTCGTCGGAGCTTCCTTCCTTGGAGACCTCCTTCTCCTCCACTACCTCGGTTTTCATGCCGACGGACTCAGTATCAGAGGAGGCTGCCGGTGTCTTCTTCGAGGGGGAGGTGGTAGGAGTCTCCTTGGACTTCCGATGGAGGAGGACGCTCATTTCTTCTTCTCCGGCGTCTTCTCCGACGTCTTCTCGGTCGAGGGTAGTCCCTCTTCGTATGCGTCCACCTCCATGTGGATGTCGTGGAGAATGGGCGTTTCTTCTGCTCCGGATGGGCTACCCGGCGGCGGACTTGCCTGGTGATTTCTCCATTTTGATGCGGCGGGCGACGGTCTTCTTCGAGGCTTATTCCGGGAGCTTTTTCTTTGGACGTGTATGAACCATGGAGGGAAGGTTAGGGTTTTTTGCTTTGATTTGGGGATGTTTTTGGGGTGAGGTTTGAATGTTGGAAGGTGGGTAGGCGAAATGAGGGGTTAATTGGGACGTAGGTTGAGGCGGTTATAGGGTAGTGGGCTGATTGATGGGATGTTTCCTGCGTCAGCCTGTAGAGATGCAGACGCCACCTCGTGTCCCGTGTCTTGGCCAAGGTTGTCGCCTTGCCAGCTACAGCGCCTCCATTTCGCCTCGCCTTGAGTTCCTTCCAGACCCACAGTTAGGAAAATATGCTCCACGAGGAAGAAACAGTCCTCTCAAGGAGCAGGTCAAAATAACGAGGGTGGGTTTCCCCACTCACACACTTTGCTTGAGGAAAAGTGTTAAAAGTGGTCAAGACCACCCCCTTGACAAAAAGGGAATAGAAGATAAGTGATTAAAACCATACCACACCGGGTTGCCTCTCGGGAAGCGCTGTTGTTTAACGTCGATAGCTCGATGTATTCCTCCAGCTTAAGCGCCTTGAGGATCCTCTTGAGGGACCTCGTGATGCTCATCTTGCTCAGCGTCCCATTCTCTGAGCCTTTGATCGTACCCATAGTAGGTCTTGAGCCTGCTTCCGTTCACCTTGAACACTTTCTTGCCGTCCATGTCGCTTATCTCCACGGCTCCATTTGGATATTGGGCATGCACGATGTAAGGTCCCACCCACTTGGTGGTTAGCTTGCCAGAGGCATAGCGGAACCTATTTTGATAGAGTAGCACCACTTGCCCATTTTCGAACTTCTTTTCCATGATCAAAAGATCATGGGCTCTCTTGAGCCTATCCTTATATATGGCGGCATTGTCATAAGCTTCGAGGTGAATCTCCTCGAGCTCTTGTATGTCAAGCTTGCGCTTCTCTCCTGCTTCATCCCAGTCAAAGTTGAGCTTGTGGATTGCCCAGTATGCCTTGTGTTCCAGCTCGACAGGCAGGTGACACATCTTGCTAAACACCATCCGGTAGGGATACATTCCAAATGGCATTTTGAAGGTTGTCCGGTATGCCCATAGTGCATCGTCGAGGTGAGTGCTCCACTCCTCAAGGCCTTCCTCAAGATAGTCTTCACAATGCGGTTCGAGAGCTCAGCTTGGCCATTAGCTTGAGGATGGTAGGTGTTTCAATCAAAAGTATACTCTTAATTGACTCATAATAGAATGAGGTGTTGTAATAGGGAAAGTTAACCATAGACGTCTCTCAAGAAAAACTTAACAGGGCTTATTGTTCGTGTCAAACACATAAAGCGGTAAATCCTAACACTCTAATACCAACATGGGGTTTTGGAATAAAAAGGAATTGAAAAGCTAACAGGAAACGTAAATTAAAGCAAGCAATCTAATTAGGGGTTGTCAATCCCTAGTGGAGAACCTAAGAAATCACGAAAGCAGGGAGCTAAGCAAAGAACCAATTAATCTAGATCATCAAACATGAAGCAATAAAATTAAGCGAAGAATGATTCAACATATAATTAAATCCCAAAGTCTCTTGCATCGAATGTAAATTATCAATTACTAGATGAAATAGAATCCAATGAACAACCAACAATCCAATATCACTATGTAATTGAAACCAACAGAAATTTCAAGCAACAATACTATGTAATTCAATCCAACAACAATCTCGAGACAAACACGTAAATTATCCGAAGGAAATCAACAAGAACAATAAAACTAAATGCAATAATCGAAAGGATGAAACAAGAAATCAATACTAGAATCTGATGCTCTATTTTTCTCTCTTGTCGCCTGATAATCTCCCAAGAACAGCGGCCGCACAGATGTATCCGAAAAAAAAGAACTCCGAAAAAGTATGACCTAACGCGTATATATAATAAGTGAGAGTGAGCGCCAGTTGTGGATGAGTGAGCGCGGAGCGGAGTGTTCTGTTCCCAAAGTGAACGCCGGCTTAGACCGAGCGTTCGCTCAGAAAATGCACTGACTCACAAACGAGCGCCGGTTGGCTAGGCGTCGCGAGGATGGACGAGCGTCGGGTGGCCGATGCGTGAAAGGAAGGGCGAGCGCCGGGTGGTCGATGCGCGCGAGGAAGGGTGAGCGCCGGGTGGTCGAGCGCCGGGTGAGCATTGAGCGCGCGAGGGAAATTGGTGAGCGTGCGCTCGGAGTTGAGCGCCGGATGAGCGCGCACGTTGAGATGGCGAGGCACGCGGGCACTGCGGGTTGGGTGAGCGAGCGAGCGGGCGCTAGGCGAAACCCAGCGCCGGATGTAGACGAGCGCGCGCGCGATGTGTGCGTGCGGGTATGAGCGAGCGGGCGCTCAGCACCGAGCGCCGGTTGCACGGCCGAGCGAGTGCGCGCGGGAGTGGGCGAGCGTGCTGGCTGAACACGTGAGGGAAAATGTCGAGGAACGCGCGCTGCCCTCTCAGCACCGGATGAGCGCGCGGACGTACGGGTGCTGGCCGTGCGACGGGGGTGGCAGTGCGCGACTTTGATGATTCGCCCCGTTCTCCCTGGTCCGAACTCCGAATTAGGATCCGTTTTCACCTACGGACTCCTGTCAAGATGCTCTTCAATATACTTGATCCTTGGCAGATCTATTTCATCCTATTTGATATTGTTTTCCTACAAAACATCGAGTCAAACCAAATAAGTCCGAAACGAAGAATTCTAATCAAAACAACAGTATAAGAAAGACGAAACACTGGGAACGGCCTGTAAAAGAATACCAAGAATAAGCATAAAATGAAACCAAACAACTCCCCCACACTTATTCATTTGCTTGTCCTCAAGCAAAGTCTATACTAACAAGAGTAGAAGAATAATTCATGCAACTTAACTCTTAATCCAATCAATCAAACATCTTTTGCAATTCCCCCAAACATGATGAATACATAATCAAAGTTAATGTGAAACAAATCTAAGATTGTGAGAATATCAAATAAACAAGAAGGTGATTTTTGCTCAGACCCAACTCTCCGCTAGGGGTGAATTAACTAAAATGGTTACCTTTAGCAACAAGTTTCTTTTGAGAACACAAAGAAAGTATTAACAGATTTTGGAACAATGTTCGAAAGGTGTAATATCCCATAATTTTAATACTGAATTACGATAATAAATTCAGTAATTAGTATTATTAATTCAATAATTAAAATCTTAATTAGTCAACTCTTGACTTTGACCAAGCATAATTGGATAATTTCTGTGTGAGATTCACTGATGCTTAGTGAATTAAGGAGTATAATTTTCAATATTCCTTCGAACGTAATTTTCTAACGTCGAATAAATTCGACAGTTACGTCTTACAGTATTATTAAGCAGTTAAGCTTAATTTCAAAATTTCTATTATTATAGGAATAAATAAAGTTGTAACAAACTTTATTTTGAACATTTTTGAGATAATTAAACTATGAGAATTTAGAGACGTTTCAAACGATTACGTTTAGAGATAATGCGATAACTTTAGCAAACGATCTCGGAATTATAAAATTCAAATTCCTATAATTATATTATTATATAAGGGCATTATTTATCATTAAATAATGCTAGAAAATATAAGAATTGAATGTGTCACATTTTGAGATTTTCGAAATATTATATTTCGAAAATTAGGGTTTTTTTTAAAAACCTAAATTATTTTAAATACTTTTCAATGATTAAATTTATTATCTAAGACATATAATATGTCACATAATTATGTAGTAGCTATTTTATACAAGGAAATAAAATGTTTGGGAATATCTTAGTAATTTTCGAAATTGTGGGTTCTAAAGTATGAATTTTTAATTTAATTCTTATCTAATTAATAATGTATGATATTAATTATATTAATATGATATTATTATAGATAAAATGAGGTGTATCATCAACTTGCACAAGTGGGATCACCCTTGTGCATGTTGGATCGAAAATGGTGACAAAATTTTATGATTTTATGTGATATTATCATCTTATAATTAATGAGATGTTATGATTAGGATCTTATCATATAATAGGTGTAAAGTAGAGATCATTAGCAATTAAAACAAGTAATCCATGGCTCATTTAATATGAGGGCCGAAAATGTTGAAAAATAGGTTGAAAAATTTTAATTTCATACTATATGATAAGGCCACTTGTATAGTTGAAATTTTTGACTTTTCTAAAGTAACTTTATACTATAATAATAATATAGTATATGATATGAAAATAATAAAAATTCATCCTATTTAATTAAGCATGGCCGAGAATAGTACATGGGTGTACAAATGTGATTAATTCTTTTAATTCTTGATAATTGTGATATAAATTAATAATTAAATTATAATATGATATAATAAAGTATATAATATAAGAAAAAAATAAAAATCTACCTTAGGCTATGTGATATAGCCGATACCTATATATATATATATATATATATATATATATATATATGGATGTTACAACTTATTTAATTGATTAAATGACAACTATGATACAAGTTGTAACTTAAAGGATAAGAACACATCATAATGAGTTGTATAAGATAAAGATTTAATTTTGTCTCATAAGATAGAGGAGGTGCTGATTTTATCGACTTTGTTAACAAGTGGATGATGATATTTTTAGTATAATAATTACATTACAACTTGTATAACTCTATAAATATAACTTAGGCACAACATCCTCCCATTTACAAACCTTAGGTACCGAAAATAGTGAGGAGAAATTTGAAAGTGTTCATCAAATTTTAATCCCAAACTTAGATCAATTAAACCTTGCCGATCAAAATCCGTACCGATTAAAAGGTTAGAAATCTTACGATCTTCGTATACATGCTTGAATTTTCGAATTTTGTCCGTTAAATTTTAAGTTATGATCTTAGTTTATATGTATTATTTTCGAAAATTTAGATCTTGTGTTAATATGTTTAGATATTATGTTTATATGATGTTATTAAGCATGTATATTAATTATATCATGAAATTAAGCATGGTATTAAATTATTTATGTGGACCGAAAACTTAGGGGTACTATATGTTGATGATTATGATTTTTAATTGTTGATTTGAGCATGAAATCATGATCTAGGGTATTAAATATGCTTATATGAATTTATGTAGAATTTTTGGAAAACTATAGCCTATAATTTTATAAATACCGAAAATATATGTATATGATAAAATGTTGTGATATAATTCATGTTTAAGTGTCATAATAGCATATTAAGTGTGTAGATTCATAATATATGGTCAGTGAGAATTTATCAAATTTATAAAATTATTTGGACCTAAGTTGAAATTTTCAACATGACTTAGGTAAATTAAATTCAATAATTCATAATAAATAACAATTATGTTATAGTAAGCATAATTGAGGGTGATTAATTGTTATATGAATTTATTAGAATTTTAAAAATCAATTACTTGATTATTTATAAAACCGAAAACCTTAGACTATAAAACCAAGGTGTATGATTTTATTTGACCTAAGTAATTACATATTATTAATCACATGATAAAATAGTGTGACATCTGAATTTATAGAATTTTTGCACAAGTCTAAGTTTATTTAATTCATAATAGCCGAAAACTTTATATTATGTGTATTAATGTTATAAATTTATTTTATCAGTATAATTACATAATATGATCTAAAATAATTTTTAGACATAGTATGATTTTATAGGAATTTTGGAATAAGAATTGCACATAAAATGATAGAATTTCATAATAATCGAAAAAGTCAAAATGTCGACTTTTGTTGACCAAAGTCAAAATTGTTGACTTTTGTCGACTTGGTCAAAATAGTTGATCAAAAACGTCGACCAAGGTCAACGGGCACGCAATTCGATAATACGTGATCTATGTGACGAAGACGCTTAGTAACAATGCTACTTACGCTACGTAGTACATTAAAACGCATATTATGTACTAAAAATGTAGAATATCCTTTATATGTTGAGAAATTTTATAATCGACATCAATTGATTAGGAAACGCCAAAATAAGTCCGACGATAGCCTTATTTGACGCGTAGAACGTTATAGACTATGTTCGCCTCATCGAACGCGACCGACATACTAAAATAATTTTACGTTAAGGCGATACTGACGAGGCATCGACGTAGGAAAAGAGACCGTAGTATAAAGACCCACGATACAAGCGGGCTTTACTCGAAAACCCTTTATTTACGATGCTTTTTTAAAAGTATTTATTTACAAGCTTTCGGTTGAAAATGATTATGAACTGTTATTCAATTACATGCCCAAAATATTTATGTTTTAACGTATGTATCCTATCATGTTGTTGGGCGAGCCAACCATGAATGTGAATCGCTATCGGGTAGCTCCCAATTTTAAAATCGACATCGGATCCTAGTCGATGCGTAATTCTCGCTAGGGTTAACGGTACACCGGCAGTGACCGTGAGCCGTTAGTAACATCTTCGCCGGTCATGGATCCTAGTCGATGCGTAATCCCCGACTATGTGATTGTGAGCCGTTAGCAACATCTTCGCCGGTCACGGCGTCGGATAGAAGGAGGCCTACTTTACGACGCGAGATCGATTATGTAAATGATACGGATCATACGAATCGAAAATGCCCGCCGACGAATCTTTTGAGAAATGATAAAGTATTTTGGTATTCACGAGTTATTTCAACTAAAATCCTCGTGTTATACTAATGGGCGTGTAATTAAATGAAATTATTTTCGCATGAGTCCACTAAGTGCAATCTTGTACTTAGCCACGCATGTTTGTTTTTAAATGTGCAGTCGAGTGATGGATGGACAAGTGTTGAGCAATGGAGTTTTTGTCGCTAATAGTTTACCTTGGACGATATCGTCATATATGCATTCACATGCTTTCCACTGCTCAAAACACTTTATTATATTTCGATATTACTTATGTTACCTCGCATCGGTTCAATTCTTTTGTTGATGATCCGTTGGTCTAGTTTGTATGAAATCGTTGTGAGTTTATCTATAAAAGTTTGAAGTCTTGAAAGGTTGTTGGTCATTATGTTCCTAATCCCTGTTTAATAGTAACAGTCCCGTCTAATCCGTACTTTAGATTGGCGGGCTGTTACAAAAGGTGAAGTCTCGATGAACTCGAGTCTCCTATCATGGTTTCCCATGCCCATTTTTTGATTTACGAGAAAGAGGGGCAGAATCCCATCCTCCATTTTTACAATCTCAACAATTTATTGGAGTTTTCATTCTCCTCATTTTCATACCTTTTTTTTTTATGAAACAAGTATATAGGTAACCACACTATTAATACTATCCCTAGCATTAGCCGGAGAAATCACATCAATGACCCCCGATTTAAGATTAATTCAAACAATCTCGTCAATTCACATTGCACTTCAATAACATAACATCAAGATAAACGAGAATACATCAAGGTTTGACCAATACCACAGAGTTCAGGTGCACAAATCACAATCCTAACTTATTCGCATAGACAAAAACCTTGAGTTCAAGAGGTCAAAATAAACATAGATCCATATTGCCAATCATGCACATAAATAGAGCACGACATATAATCAACAACTCTCCCCCCACACATAGTCGAGCACTGTCCCCAGAGCTCTAAACATGAATAACAAAATAAGGCCAATAGAGGATGAGACTTCCCTGATAATAGATGGCAGAAAGAGGGTCGTTCAGAAATCGAGTCCTAAGAATAGGCCTATAGCAGACACCAGAAAAGCCAAGGAAAAACACACCACAATAGGAAAGGAAATAACCACCGGAAAAAGGACGAGAGAAAATAAAATAAAGAAATATATACATACTCTCCAACAGTGAAGCATCACTGTTGGTCCGACGGTGGTGGCGGTGGATAGGCGGTGTGTGATAGGGACCAGGCGTCCCATTGGGCCTGAAGGTTAGCCAGATGTTGCTCTTGGGTGTCTAATCGCTGGTAAACATCTTGACGGAAATCCCCAAACGCCTGCTGCGAAGATTGACTGAAGTCGTTAAACTGGCGAGACTGGGTGTCAAGACGTTGATATAACTCATCACGGAACTCTCCAAAACCCTGGGTCGTTGATTGATTGAAATCTATGAATTTCGACCCATCTGCGCTATACTCCTCAAAGTTCGGATTCCGTGAGAGCTAAAGTCCCCAACCGCCGTGAAGTGGCTCGCTGAAACCGCCAAACTGGAATCAAATGAGCCCTAAGATCATCAAGGCGCCGCCATGGGGCTGATGGGAGTAGGGGTAAGCCGTGAGGGCGTGACATGTGCTCCCGCCTCCTTCATCGGCACCGATCCTCTGGGATATCTTCATCCATCGGGTAGCAGACCGCATGAGACCGGACGGACGGTTCGCTTAATCATAATATACTTGACACCACGCCGTGCTACATAAGGAAGCAATGTAGCCGGATCAGATGCAATCACCCGAAAATCACTGAACGTGATGGGAAGATTCTCAATGACACTGGAGCCCGAACTTGGAAAGTCTTCTCCAGTTAATCCCCCAAAGAACTTGGCTAGCATCAAAGGGTACTGGCTCAGGGAGAGATGTGCCTTACGGTGTCGCCTCATATAATCAAATCACCGCCACAAGAACGGTGCTGCACAAATCTTCTTGTTATTCATAGCACACCACAAGAAGAAAACTTCCTGAGCACTCACTTTATTTGCCTGCTCTTTCCCTGTGAGGTTGTATGCAAGGAATTTATGGGCGATAACCAAAGCACGGTCCTTAATAAAGGCACTAGAAGTGCTCACGATGACCAAATATCGTAACCGCTTAAAATTCTTCATGTTTCGTGGAGAGGAAAACTTTGGTACATCGAAAACCACTAACATGAAAACCAAAAACATCGTGCATAACCTTCGGTGTAATAGCACATCTAGCCCCCCCAACCGACAGTAAGCTGATTTAAAATTTACACTGGTCTCGAGCATCACACAAAATTCCCTAAGAACATTCTTAATACCATATTCCGGTTCCCTCATAGCCAAATCAAGCAGACCCCACAATTTCAAATATCGTTTCACAGTCGCATCAACACCCAACGAAGCCACAATATTCCAATCATAAGAACGTGGGTGACTGATCTCCTTAGAATGGATAACAGAGAAGAAACTACCTTCTTGGGGCGAGTAAATAGAGAACGGAGCATTGTCGTTCTCCCGCAAATCTTCGGGCTATTCACTGGATCCTGAAGCATCCGCATCGGTTCTTGCTCTTTTTGCTAAAGAGGTGAGAGGTTTTTTTGTTCAGACCATGATGAAGAGGTGCCTGGAGAGTAGTTTGGAAAGGTCTCGGTGCTGTGCGAGCAGGCTGGCGAGCTGGGTGAGCGCTGGGGCGACTCGCTGAAAGAGAGTGCGCACGGGCGAGTGTACGTCACGCGGAAGCTGGGCGCGAATGGACGAGCGCTAGGCAAGCGAGCGAGAGCTGGAATTGAGCATCGGCTGAGCACGCGCAGATGCGCGAGCGCTGGGTTACGCGGGCGAATAGCGAGCGTGCATGCTGGGCGAACGGACGCTCGCTTTGTGGATGGAACGGGCGCTGGAAGCTCAGCACCGGCTGGGAACTAGGACGGCGAGCGCGCGTGCTGGGTGAACGAAAGCTCGCGGGCAGAATGAAAGGTGGACGACGAGCATGCATGCTGGGCGAACGAACGCTCGCTGGGCGAGCGGAACGGGCGCTGTACCAACAGCGCCGGCTGAGGAGATGGGTGGAGCGTGCGCGCGGTGCACAACGCCGACTGGGTGCTGGGCGAGGGGTAGGTCGGGGAGCGCACGCTGTGGATGACGCGCTGGGTGAGCGTTGGACGTGGGAGATGTAGCGTCGGGGCGTGGCGTTGGGAAGTGCAACGGCTTGGTCGAGGGGAATGGTGAGAATGTGCGCGAGTGCTCGGGTGGAATGTCGGCTGGACTGACGGCGAGGGGAGAGAGAGCGAGAGTGAGCGTCCCTGAATTTGGTTCCAAGAGAGAGAGAGAGGCGGCGCTGAATGTAAGTGTGGAGAAGAAAAATCAGGGCAAGAGCCCTAATACAGCGCCGGTTCATTGGGGCGCACCGGTTCAGCTGGGGTGAGCGCCGGTTCAGGGTTTGAGCGCAAGGTTTTCTTTTTTTTTTTTTTTTTTTTTATATATGTGAGCGCCGGTTTGCTTCAAACGCCGGATTGGAGGTCCTTCTGCCCTGGGGTTGAGCGTCGGTTAGCATTGAGCGCAAGCTTTAGAAACATTCTGTACAATTCTTGAATGCTCGTTCATCTTGAGCGCCAACTGTGAATGGCTTCTGTATTACACATGAGCGCTGGTTCATCTTGAGCGCCAGTTGTGAATGGCTTCTGTATTACTCCATCTTGAGCGCCAGTTGTGAATGGCTTCTGCCCAACTCTTGAGCGCTGGCTCGCCTTCAACGTCGGTTGTGGATGGCTTCTGTATTACTCATGGACGCCGGACCACCTTTAAACGCTAGTCCCAACGTCGTTAGCTTCATTTCCACATCTGAACCAAAAACAGAGAAAAAGAGATAGATCAAAATATAAAACAAACAAGCAAAAAGAAAAAAGAAAAATAAAAGGAAAGACAATAGAAATTCGTGGATAAACTTCCACGTAGTACTCAAATTTAACGCCATGAGCACGACATAGTGAGATCAGAGATATTGAGGATCGACGAGCAAGACGTTTTCCACTTCTTCCAACTCCTCTCGATCAAAATATGGTTTCACTCGTTGTCCGTTCACCGTAAATGATCCGTTGGTGTTAGGATCGTGAAGTAAAACCGCTCCATGAGAAAATACCTCCTCAACAATATAGGGACCACTCCACCTGGAGTTGAGCTTTCCGGGGAAGAGTTTCAAACGAGACTGAAATAGTAGCACCTTCATTCCCGGCCTTAAATCCTTTTGAACTATTCACCGATCATGAATCCGCTTAACCTTGTCCTTGTAAATACGGGCATTCTCATATGCTTCGTCCCGTAGTTCTTCGAGTTCGGTCATCTGGAAAGCTCTACCCTTACCTGCTTCTGTGATGTCGAGATTCATGGCCTTTATTGCCCAAAAAGCCTTGTGTTCAATCTCAACGGGTAAATGACATGCCTTTCCATAAACAAGCCTATACGGACTCATTCCCAAAATGCTCTTGAATGCAGTACGGTATGCCCAAAGTGCAGCATTCAATTTCATTGACCAGTCCTTCCCGGATGGTTGGACCGTCTTCTCGAGCACACCTTTGATCTGCTTGTTGCTTGTCTCAGCTTGTCCTGAAGTTTGTGGATGATATGGCGTGGCCACCTTGTGGGTGATGTCATTCTTCTCCATGAGCTTCTTGAACAACTTATTGCAGAAATGTGCACCCCCATCACTTATGATCGCTTTGGGGAAACCAAACCTGCAAAGAATGTTCTCCTGCACAAACTTCAAAACAACATTAGCATCACTAGTCCACGTGGGAATTGCTTCAACCCACTTGGACACATAATCAACAGCAAGCAAAATGTATTCAAATCCGTTAGATTTTGGGAAAGGTCCCATAAAATCAATACCCCATACGTCAAAGATTTCAACGACAAGAATATTGGTCAGAGGCATCTCTTTTCTTCTCCCCACATTGCCCACTCATTGGCATCTGTCACATGAGAGGTAGAAGGCGTGGGCATCCTTGAAAAGAGTTGGCCAAAAGAGACCACTCAAAGACTTTAAAAGTCGCCTTGCGCCCACCAAAATGTCCTCCACAAAGGGCCCTCATGACACAACCTTAGAACTTGACCTTGCTCCTCATCGTGATGTATCTTCTAACCACCTCGCCCTTCCCAAGCTTGAAAAGATATGGATCATCCCAAAATAATTCCTCGTGCATACACTAAGAAATCTCTTCCTTTCGAAGTCAAATTAGGTCTCAAGGAGACACAAACCAAGTAATTAACAATATCAAGATACCAAGGTGATGAATTAATTCCAAAGCATGCCGAAAAGGATAAAACTCAAGAAGACTCTCAGGTGTAAAACTAATGGGACTCGAGACGAGACAAATGGTCAGCTACGCCATTGTCACTACCTTTCCTATCTATAATTTCTAGATCAAACTCTTGCAGAAGAAGAACCCAACGAATTAATCTAGGTTTAGCCTGGGATTTAGTCAACAGATATCTTAAAGAAGCATGATCATTGTGAACAATTACCTTAGAACCAATGATATAAGCACGAAACTTATCCAAAGCAAAGATAACAACAAACAACTCCTTTTCAGTAGTAGTGTAATTCACTTGAGCAGAGCTTAAAGTTAAGCTAGCATAATAAATCACACACAATATTTTATCCACACGTTGACCTAAAACAGCTCCCACAGCCACATTGCTAGCATCACACATTATTTCGAAAGGTAGCGACTAATTTGGGGCAACAACAACAGGAGCAGTAGTTGATCAAGCTAAAAACACACTCAAATTCACTCGCAATCGTACGAGGTAATCGTAGCGTGATAAGTTAACCCAAGTCGTCTCTTAAGGAAAACTTAACAGGGCGATTGTCGTGTTGTGCACAGAAAGCAATTAAAACCTAAACATTCTAATGCCAACAAGGGTTTGAAACATACGGGAATTGAAATACGAGGAATTAAACAGCATCCTAGGCCAGGGGTTGTCAATCCCGAGCTAAACTAATAAAGAAATAAATCTAAACCAGGGGTTGTCAATCCCCAGTTGAACTACGAAAGCAAGATAAATCGAAAGCAATAAACAAAGCAATATAAATCTAATTCATAGGGTTTGTCAAGCCCTAATCTAAATCTAATTGCAAATAAACCATAATAATCAATCAACCAACAAGAACAGGAATTAAACCAAAGCAAGATAAATCAAAGCAATATAAATTAATAGAAGAACGAAAACAATCCATTGTCACTATGGAATTGAATCCAACAAAACCATCACACAAGAATATTATGAAATTGATCCGAAAGAACTGTTAAATCCCAAGAACATAACTTGATAAATTAAATCATTCAATAAACTGAAAGCAAGAATTAAAGCTAAGAATTATCTCTGTGTTGTTGTCTGAAGAAATCCATGAAGAAGCCTGAAGAGCAGCGCCGCGGCTGCGTGAAATTAAAACTGAGAACGGCCGACCCCCTTGTAAAAAGACCTATCGTGCATATATATATTAAATAGGAGTGAGCGCCGGTTTGGAGTGAGCGCCGGTTTGAGTGAGCGCCGGTTGAGAGAACGTTCTTCCATGAACGCGAACGCCGGCTGGGTCCAAGCGCGCGAGGGAAAATCATTCTGCCTCACAAATGAGCGCTGGCTCATTGTGAGCGCGCGAGGGAGAGCTAGCGCCGAGGACCGCTGAGCGAACAGCAAAGCGCGCTGGAAATGAAATGCTGGAGCTGGAGACCGAACGTCGGTTTGGAGACGAACGTGCGCACGAGCAAGATTTGGCGAGCGAGAGTTGGAGATGAACGCCGATTGGCTAGCGAGCGGGCGCTGGCGCTGGGGATGGAGGCAGTGTGCGCTGGCTGGGAGCAGCGGGCGCGGAATGGCCGAAGCGTGCGAGGAAAATTGGGGCGCTAGTGCTAGTCGAGCGCCGGACGCTGGAGGTCCAGCGCCGGACGGGGCGCTGGGCGTGGTGATGCGTGCGAGGTGCTGGGCCGAGGCATGAAGGCGTACGGTGAGCACTGGGCTCCCAGCACCGGACGGAGGCTTGCTGGAACGGGCGGTGAGGCTTGAGCGGGCGCTGGGTTGCGCGAAGGGTGAGCGAGGGGCGAGTCGAGGCGGAGCGAGCGCGCGGGAGGAGAGGCAAGCCAACGCGCGCGCATGTTGAACGCGCGAGGTAAATTCGCTGAACGCGCTCTGTAACTCAGCGCTGGCTGGGCGTGCGCGGACGAAGGGTGCTGGGCGATGCTGGCACGCGGACTCGTCCGTGCGATGGGTGTCCGTGCGCGACTTTGACGATTTGGCCCGTTCTCCCTTGTCTGAACTCCTATTTACGCACGGTTTTCGTCCACAAACTCCTCTCGAGATGCTCTTCATTATACTTGATCCTTGGCAGATTCATTTCATCCTTTTTAATGGCGTTTTACTACAAAACATCGAAACGAACCAAGTAAGTCCGAATCGATAAATAATAATCGAACAAACGGCATAAATAGGATAAACTAATGAAAATAACATGTAAAACAATACCAAGAATCAGCACAAATTCATACCAAACAACTCCCCCACACTTATCCATTTGCTTGTCCTCAAGCAAAGTCTATACTAATAAGAATAGGGAAGATAATTCATGCAACTTCACTCTTATTCTAATCAGTCAAACCTTATTGTTTTTCCCCCACACTTGGTGTTTACGAATTCAAAGATAATGTGAAATAAATCTAGGACGGCAATTGATTTCCAATAAATAAAAGGGTAAACTCTGCTCAGACCCAACTCAGCTTTAGGGGTGAACTAACTAATGTGGTCATCTTTAGCAACAAGTTCCTTTTTAAAGCACAAAGAATGTTTTAACAGATTTTGGAACAATATTTGAAAGGTGAACTCGATGAACTTCGAGTCTCCTATCGTGGTTTCCATGTCCATTTCTCAATTTACGAGAAAGAGGGACAGAATCCCATCCTCCATTTCAACAATCTCAACAAAACAAATTTATACTTTTTCTTTTTCTTTTTCTCTTCCATTTTTTTTTTATTTATATAAGGAGACAAGTATATAGACGACCACAATGTTAACACTACCCCTAACATTAGCCGGACAAATCACATCAATTTTCCCCTATTCATTTTCTATCAATCACAATCTCGTCAATTCACATTACACTCAAATCATAAATCACCAAAAGTCTCGAAATTCAAAATCAATTCGACCAATACCACGTAGTTCAACAGACAAATCAAAATCCTAACTTACTCGCAGATAGACAAAGCTTAAGTCCAAACAATCAAAATAAGCACAAGGGCACATCATTACATACAAAATATATATCACGCCCACAAAACCAAATACTCACTCCCCCCATTTAAATTCGAGCAACCGTCCCCCTGCTCAAAACATTAATAACACAAAAATAGCCGATAGAGGAGGAGACTTCCCTGATAATAGATGGCAGTGACAAGGTTTGAATGTGAGCGTGCACGGCAGAGTTGGAGTGTCACGACTTCACCACACTGCTTACAACGTTCCAATTCTGAGCAAAACAAATACAGGGACAACAGACAGATCAACGAGAACAACGAAACAAAACAAAACGAAAGAAAGAAAAAGAAAATGAAAATCCGTGGGTAAACTCCCACGTAGTACTCAATTTAACGTCGTGAGCACGACATATTCTTGTCAACAACGGACTATCCATAGTCCTTTACCTGCAGGAATACCATCTCAGCCAGAGCATTAGTATGAACCATATAAGAACAGCGGATGGTAAAGAAAGCAAACAACGAATCATTTAAGCTCAAGTCAAACATCCTATTCTCCAAAGAAAAATAGATAACTACAATTCCCAAAGCACGATACTTTGGTGAATTAGGATGTTGACAAATTATCAAGTTACCTCAACCTTTGTTCTCATTTTGTCCCCTCCGGGAACAGCTTGTTGAGGCGCTCTTTCACTTCCATAGTGGGTTGTGGCGTGTCATCAATTTCATGGACCCACTCTTCCTTCATCCTCTTCATCTTCCTCCACGTGTTTGGGTAGTTCTTTCACCTCCAGTGGGATCCGCGTGTCATCGATTTCATGTACCCACTCTTCCTCGCCACCATCCCGGTAACAACTTCCTCGTGGCTTTGATCCCGCTATCATCCTCGCGCCCATTCTTCCTCAATTTCCACCTTCTCCGGTGCAGCAAGGATCATCCGATGTCTCTTCCACCCACTCAATAATCGGGTCACTTTCTAGAATAGTGACCACCGACCGATCGATTGATCCGAAGTTCCTCCTCACGCAACAAACCATCAAGGTGCTATTAACATATCCCATTTCAATGCCTCCAAACGCAAGGACGAGGCGTTGCAAGATCCAAACTTTGACGAACATATCCTCCCAAGCCGGGTTTCTGGAGGAGGGCTGCTATGGGTATGTATTCCGAGGCGGAGGTGGTTGCTCCCAAGAGTATCAGTAGGATTGATCCTCATAGTGCGGTGGAGATAGTTGATTCCAAGATGGATTGTAGGCTTGATCCTCGCATCGCGGTGGAGGTGGTTGGTCCCGTAGGGATCATAGCTTGTTGCGCAGGTAGGGATCGAGGGTTCGATACTCATGGCCCGACGGATATCCTCGAATAGTCGAACCGGCTCCTTCTTCATAAGAAGAATTTGCCCAAGACAACGAACTTTCCTCCCCCACTGCTTGACCACATTCTGCATCGCCGATACCCCCGCATTAATGACACCAACAACAAAAACAAGATCACACGCACCGGGGAGAAAATAACCAAATGTAACAAAAAAACACACGAAAACAAACAACACAAACAATACGCCTAAAGTTTTCTGTCACGACCCGACTACCTAATCAGGTAATTAGGCCGTGACTCGGGGTTAAGAAGAAAATTTAACGACATCAGGTTCAAACATGTGTCAAAGAAAAGATGACAACAACTTTATTTATGAATGAATTTAGTATTTATGGCTCAAGAAGGTAAAATATACAGTAGGTTTTAAAGAATGTTTTGTCAACAAGAAGGATTTATCAACAATTTAAAACAAGGAATGACAATGATTCAACCGAATAATATTGAATCCAATGAAACCATTTCGAACATTCGAGAAACCTTGTTCACCGAACATCGACATGATCACTTTATCATATCGTAACATATAAGCAAGTAAGGTCAAAGCTCGCAACGAACGTGGCTAAGAATTATGTATGAAGACATAACTCTCGGGCAACAAAACATGTCAATAACAATAGAATAACTTTAATATGAATCAACATTTAGAGAAGCTCCTTCACAAAGATTCGATTCTAGATTCTCTCCACCAACCTGCATATTTAGAAATATTTGCAGGGCGTGAGTACAAAATGCACCTGGGTATACGCCAAAACATAAAATAAACTTTGCCCTTAGGGCTATAACTTGACTTGCCATATAAATATACTTTCATAAATAAATACTTACTTGCTCATATCATCATATCATATGTATATGCATGTTTCATGTCTGTATGCATCTTTCTTCTCTCCTTCCCATATCCACGGATTCTTTTCGCGTGTTGAGAAGAGCCTCCTTCTCAAACACTTTAATATCACATACCCGAGTCGACCCAAGGTTCTCAACTACTACCATACCCGACGCCGGTAAATTCTTTCTTTTCTTTCTTTCCGTGGATAGGTAGTGCATCATGCTTATGCTCATGCTCAAACATTGGCAAGTCAATCAACTTTTCAAATCAATGCATATCATAAATTTCATGTCATCTTTCATGCATAATCATATCATATCTTTTGAAAACATTTAAAAGCATAAACATATTATTATAGAAAATACTTATACCACCGGATGTTCCTTAGAGCTAAGGAACCAATTTCTAATTCCATTTCTTTCTTTATCCATATTTTATCCTCATAAACAAGATAAATGCTTTTATTCAAGACCGATCGAAAATTCAACTACGGATCTTCCAAAATTTGGCATGCAAATTTCAAAATTTGTTGTGTGTGTGAGTGTTTGTTACGTGAATTGAGGGAGAAGAAATGAGGGTGATCATGTTTTGAAAATAAATTAGTAAGGGTAAAATAGTAATTTCACATTATCAATTTATTTTTCTTTTATTTTTCCAAAACAAAATGGTGCCAACACACCATTTTCTAGAGAATTCCACAAAAAAATCTTCCTATTTTTTTTTTTTTTTTATTTTCGTAATTAATAATATTAATAATAATAATAATATATTTCATGTAATTTTCCAAAATATCAGAGAAAATTCCATAATTAATTCCCAAAATTCCAATATTGAATCTTATCTTCTTAACACATTAAACTCATCATTTTCATCAATATAAAGTTCCAAAATCATAAAATATATAATAGGAACTCACTTTATAAAAATAGTGATTTAATTCCATTTTATGCAAATAATGGAATTAAATATTCCATTTATTCTTAAATCCTTCAAAATCACTTTCTAAATTTTCCCATCATCAAATATCATTAAAATATAATAATTAAAAATATTTTTGGCCTTAAAAACCATTTTAAATATTTTGCTCTTCCTCCGAGCTTAATCGGCAAACGCCGACGTCATAAAAACGTAAATTTTGAAATTCTAAATTTTCTGAAATTAAAACTTATTGAGCATGTATCTATCATCTTAAGACCCTTAGAATCTAAGTCTTCTTATCCTAAATAAGATCTGAGAATCTTATCTCAGATTCTACCTCGATTCTATCGTCTCAACGAGAAGCTTAACACAAAAGCTTCTAACTTAAACAAATCCTTCTTAAGGATGCAATGCCTTTTATTAAGCTCTTAATCACGAGCTAATCTACATGTAAATACGGGTATTACATTCTCACTCCTTACAAAAATTTCGTCCTCGAATTTTGTAAGTCAAAAAAAGCTCGAGTACTTCTTTATCATCCGATCTTTAACTTTCATGTTGCTTCTTTTAAATCATCATACTTCCATATCGACCCAAGATGCATTCCGATTTTCTTCGTAGCTTAAATCTTGTTCGCGAACATTTGTTCTCTTGAGATATGATGTGTTTCGATTAAACACATATCTTCAGATCCGTGGCATATGAAACACTTCACTAATATTGTCGAAACTCTGAGAAAATACTAATCAGAGGCGACCAGCCAATCTTTCCCGAGTCTCGCATAACCAATACATCTCAATAACTTTCGATTCTCGCCTTTACTTGTAGTACGATTACGACCATCTCTTTAATCACGCCCCGTCCAAGCACTTTCTTCTTCAAACGCTTTTAAATAAACGACGATCCGCACTATCTCGTCGAGAAAACTTCAGAGCGCCATATAAATCTTGGTTCTGATCTTGTCTTCTAACGTCTGGATGGTCCGTTTAAATTGACCATCTATTGCGGATAAATTTTGCACTGTAATTCGATCTTGTATCCATTTTATTATAACTCGTCCGAAACGAGATGTAAACTTGGAGTCTCTGTTTGAGATGATTGAGACGAGCATTCCGTGTAACCGTACTATCTCTTGACGTACATTTGAGCTAACTTGTCAGCTCCATACGTGATAAAAGTCAGAATAACATAAGCGTATTTCGTGAGTCGATCGATTATCCTCCACACTTCGATTGGTAACTAATGCGTATGTCTTCTTATCTTTTCAACTTTATAAAGAGCATCATGAATAAATTTTTAAAATTCACACCCATAAACGGCGACAATCTTCTTTCTTTCGCTTCATGCTCAGAACCAATTTCTTCTCGATGAAATCTTTATCCAAAACTATTGATCCTTCAACATCAACGATGTACATAGGAGATATTCTTGAGCAGTAGCTCTCCACAACTCGAAAACTCGCTCAATGAAACGAACTCATTCTTTAGCTTCACCGGTTATCAACTCATTAGATAAAGCATTGAGACTATAAATTCGTCATTCTACAATTGGTTTAGGAAGAGAAAGTACAAATAAATCTTGAAAAGAATTGTACTTTCTTATTCTTTCTGACCGAGGATTTCTTCTTCTCGGGTGACATGTCGCATTGCAAATGAATACCAAACCGCAAAGATATCTTGCCTATCAATAACAGGATAAAGGTTGACAATCAAGAATAACCTCGGATCTCAAAGGTCTTCAAAACTTTGTCACAAAGTTATGATGTGAAATGAAACAGCTTGGATAGCAAATGATTGTATCGGTATCAAGGAAAGGAATTTATCTCTCCGGGACTTTCACGTAACAAAGAATAACTCGCTATCCGGGTTTTGTAGATGGATGCTCGATATCTCTCGAAATCACATCCGACACGATCTATGACTACCAGCCCATTCTCGTCCCCAAAAGGTTGTCTTCGAAAAGCAAATGACCGATATCTCGGGTTGTAATGTGTTGTACAACAACTTGTACCACTTGAGTTCATATTAAAATTTTCGAGACACTTGGGTCTCGATAAACTAACTTGATTCTTTGCTTAATTTCCAAAGAAAAGTCTAGGAATATAATAAAATAAAATGAACCGATTCGATGTAGGAATCTCAAGAAGTGCGAAGGTCGATCGCTCAATCTAAATCAATAAGGGCAATTTCAAGATTGATTTAAGAGTAATCAAATTGTACAAGATCTATATCGATTCAGCATAACTAGCCGAGCATTTGATAAGGAAGACACTATTTTAGAATAAAGTGCTAGTATCATGCTCAAAGTAAAAGAGTCAACATCTATGGTTTTAAGATTTTCACCATCATCATTCTCAAATGGAGAAGGAAAATTTTCAATCAACCAAGCAGATGAACAACCGAGATAGATTTAGGAATAGGGAAAATGAATCAAAAGAGGGCTCGCGTGTACGAAATATTGAAATTTGATGGCAACTAGAGTCGGAGAATCAATTTGCTCAAAACAATAAAGCCGCCTCAACATAATCAATGGCAACAAGAATAACCCAATCTTGTCACTCTTTAGGCAATAAAAGATCAACTAAAATCTTTCCATCAAATCTCGACACGCTTTAATCAAACGCTCTTTCCGAATCGATAGAATCAAACGAAAAATTAGTCCAATATGAGCTACTGCTCGACGATGTAGATAGAAATTTCTTTGATCTTTATTCACAAAACTAAACGAAACGACGATAACGCCATGACGACAAACAAGTCGTTTTTCGAATTATCGACGATCCTCGCCATCGAGATAAAATAATACTCGAACTCTTTGGAAAACATATTCCTATTGTTTCGCCATCTTTTCCCAAGATTTCTTTTCCACATTAGCTCGATGAGCAATAACCCATTTCAATCACACCTTCTCATCTTATGATTCATTCTTAGGCGATACTCAAACATTATCTCGAGATAACCATAATCATAAGTATAAACTTTACCCGTGAGCTAGAGATGATCGAATCGAATGCCGAGCTTCTCTCAAGAACAATTATCTCTTCGACTCATTTTCTCAAAATGAAGTCCAACAAACGACTCCATAACTCATTTTCTCAAGCAGTAGTCAACCCAAAAGATTTACATACCAAGGTGCATAAACCGCACAAATCACAAGGATTCTCGAATTTAGGATTCAAGACAACACACAAACTGCACAAGGATTCCCAAGGATTTATATGCTCAGATTTCAAGACTATACTCAACTGTGAAAAAGTTCGCAAGGATTCACAAGTTCAGTATTCAAACCGTGCACAAACCGTATAAAATTCACAAGGATTTATAGGTTTCAAGTTTCAAACCGCGTACGACTACACAAATTTATAAAGGTTCATGTGTTCATAATTCAAAACCGCTCGATATTATTCTCGTCACGATCCAACTACCTAATCGTGTAATTAGGCCGTGACTGGGTTAAGAAGAAAATTTAACGACAACAGGTTCAAACATGTGTCAAAAGAAAAGATGACAACAACTTTATTTATGAATGAATTTAGTATTTATGGCTCAAGAAGGTAAAATATACAGTAGGTTTTCAAGAATGTTTTGTCAACAAGAAGGATTTATCAACAATTTAAAACAAGGAATGACAACGATTCAACCGAATAATATTGAATCCAATGAAAACCATTTCGAACATTCGAGAAATCCTTGTTCACCGATCATGGACATGATCACTTTATCATATCGTAACATATAAGCAAGTAAGGTCAAAGTCGCAACGAACGTGGCTAAGAATTATGTATGAAGACATAACTCTCGGGCAACAAAACATGTCAATAACAATAGAATAACCTTAATATGAATCAACATTTAGAGAAGCTCCTTCACAAAGATTCGATTCCAAAGATTTTCTCCACCAACCTCGCATATTTAGAAATATTTGCATGCGTGAGTACAAAATGCACCGGTGGGTATACGCCAAAACATAAAATAAACTTTGCCCTTAGGGCTATAACTGACCGCCATATATATATACTTTCATAAATTAATACTTACTTGCTCATATCACCATATCATATGCATATGCATGTTTCATGTCCAGATGCATCTTTCTTCTCTCCTTCCCATATCCACGGATTCTTTCTCGCGTGTTGAGAAGAGGCCTCCTTCTCAAACACTTTAATATCACATACCCGAGTCGACTCAAGGTTCTCAACTACTACCATACCCGACGCCGGTAAATTCTTTCTTTTTCGTTCTTTCTTTTCTTTCTTTTTCGTGGATCGGTAGTGCATCATGCTTATGCTCATGCTCAAACATTGGCAAGTCAATCAACTTTTCAAATCAATGCATATCATAAATTTCATGTCATCTTTCATGCATAATCATAACATATCTTTTGAAAACATTTAAAAGCATAAACATATTATTATAGAAAATACTTATACCCACCTGGATGTTCCTTAGAGCTAAGGAACTAATTTCCAATTCCATTTCTTTCTTTATCCATATTTTATCCTCATAAAACGGCATAAATGCCTTTATTCGAAGACCGATCGAAAATTCAACGGCCGGATCTTCCAAAATTTGGCATGCAAATTTCGAAATTTGCTGTGTGTGTGAGTGTGTGTTACGTGAATTGAGGGAGAAGAAATGAGGGTGATCATGTTTTGAAAATAAATTAGTAAGGGTAAAATAGTAATTTCACATTATCAATTTATTTTTCTTTTATTTTTCCAAAACAAAATGGTGCCAACACACCATTTTCTAGAAAATTCCACAAAACAATCTTCCTATTTTTTTTTTTTTCGTAATTAATAATATTAATAATAATAATAATATATTTCATGTAATTTTCCAAAATATTGTAGAAAATTCCATAATTAATTCCCAAAAATTCCAATATTGAATCTTATCTTCTTAACACATTAAACTCATCATTTTCATCAATATAAAGTTCCAAAATCATAAAATATATAATAGGAACTCACTTTATAAAAATAGTGATTTAATTCCATTTTATGCAAATAATGGAATTAAATATTCCATTTATTCTTAAATCCTTCAAAATCACTTTCTAAATTTTCCCATCATCAAATATCATTAAAATATAATAATTAAAAATATTTTTGGCCTTAAAAACCATTTTAAATATTTTGCTCTTCCTCCGAGCTTAATCGCAAACGCCGACGCCATAAAAACGTAAATTTTGAAATTCTAAATTTTCCAAATTAAAACTTATTGAGCATGTATCTATCATCTTAAGACCCTTAGAATCTAAGTCTTCTTATCCTAAATAAGATCCGAGAATCTTATCTCGATTCTACCTCGATTCTATCGTCTCAACGGAAGTTTAACACAAAAGCTTCTAACTTAAACAAATCCTTCTTAAGGATGCAATGCCCTTTTATTAAGCTCTTAATCACGAGCTAATCTCTACATGTAAATACGGGTATTACATTCTCCTTACAAAAATTTCGTCCTCGAATTTTGTAAGTCGACAAAAGCTCAGTACTTCTTTATCATCCGATCTTTAACTTTCATGTTGCTTCTTTTAAATCATCATACTTCCATATCGACCCAAGATGCATTCGATTTTTCTTCGTAGCTTAAATCTTGTTCGCGAACATTTGTTCTCTCGAGATATGATGTGTTTTGATTAAACACATATCTTTGTATCTCGTGGCATATGAAACACTTCACTAATATTGTCGAAACTCTGAGAAAATACTAATCAGAGGCGACTAGCCAATCTTTCCCGAGTCTCGCATAATTCAATACATCTCAATAACTTCTTGGATTCTCGCCTTTACTTGTAGTACGATTACGACCATCTCTTTAATCACGCCCCGTCCAAGCACTTTCTTCTTCAAATGCGTTTTAAATAAACGACGATCTGCACTATCTGTCGTAGAAAACTTCGTAGAGCGCCATATAAATCTTGGTTCTGATCTTGTCTTCTAACGTCTGGATGGTCCGTTTAAATTGACCATCTATTGCGGATAAATTTTGCAATCGTAATTCGATCTTGTATCCATTTTATTATAACTCGTCCAAACGAGATGTAAACTTGAGTCTCGTTTGAGATGATTGAGACGAGCATTCCGTAACCGCACTATCTCTCGACGCACATTTGAGCTAACTTGTCACCCATACGTGATAAAAGTCGAATAACATAAGCGATTTCGTGAGTCGATCGATTATCCTCCACACTTCGATTGGTAACTAATGCGTATGTCTTCTTATCTTTTCAACTTTATAAAGAGCATCATGAATAAATTTTTAAAATTCACACCCATAAACGGCGACAATCTTCTTTCTTTGCTTCATGCTCGTAAACTGAATTTCTTTCTGATGAAATCTTTATCCGAAAACTATTGATCCTTCAACATCAACGATGTACATAGGAGATATTCTTGAGCGTAGCTTCCACGACTCGAAAACTCGCTCAATGAAACGAACTCATTCTTTAGCTTCACTGGTTATCAACTTCATTAGATAAAGCATTGAGACGTAAAATTCGTCATTCTACAATTGGTTTAAGGAAGAGAAAGTACAAATAAATCTTGAAAAGAATTGTACTTTCTTATTCTTTCTGATCGAGGATTTCTTCTTCGGGTGACATGTCAGCATTGCAAATGAATACCAAACGCAAAGATATCTTGCCTATCAATAACAGGATAAAGGTTGACAATCAAAGAACAACCTCGGATCTCAAAGGTCTTCAAAACTTCTTGTCACAAAGTTATGATGTGAAATGAAACAGTTGGATAGCAAATGATCAGATCGGTATCAAGGAAAGGAATTTATCTCTCCGGGACTTTCACGTAACAAAGAATAACTCATTATCCGGTTTTGTAGATGGATGCTTGATATCTCTCGAAATCACATCCGATACGATCTATGACTACCACTTCCATTTCGTCCCCAAAAGGTTGTCTTCGAAAAGCAAATGACCGATATCTCGAGTTGTAGGTGTGTCGTACAACAACTTGTACCACTTGAGTTCATACATTAAAATTTTCGAGACACTTGGGTCTCGATAAACTAACTTGATTCTTTGCTTAATTTCCAAAGAAAAGTCTAGGAATATAATAAAATAAAATGAACCGATTCGATGTAGGAATCTCAAGAAGTGCGAAAGGTCGATCGCTCAATCTAAATCAATAAGGGCAATTTCAAGATTGATTTAAGAGTAATCAAATTGTACAAGATCTATATCAGATTCAAGCATAACTAGCCGAGCATTTGATAAGGAAGACACTATTTTAGAATAAAGTGCTAGTATCATGCTCAGGCGTAAAAGAGTCAACATCTATGGTTTTAAGATTTTCACCATCATCATTCTCAAATGGAGAAGGAAAAATTTTCAATCAACCGAAGCTGATGAACAACTGAGATAGATTTAGGAATAGGGAAAAATGAATCAAAAGAGGGGCTCGCGTGTACGAAATATTGAAATTTGATGGCAACTAGAGTCCGAGAATCAATTTGCTCAAAACAATAAAGCCAAGATCAACATAATCAATGGCAACAAAGAATAACCCAATCTTGTCACTCTTAGGCAATAAAAGATCAACTAAAATCTTTCCATCAAATCTCGACACGCCTTAATCAAACGCTCTTTCCGCAATCGATAGAATCAAACGAAAAATTAGTCCAATATGAGCTACTCGCTCGACGATGTAGATAGAAATTTCTTTGATCTTTATTCACAAACTAAACGAAACGACGATAACGCCATGACGACAAACAAGTCGTTTTTCGAATTATCGTGACGATCCTCGCCATCGAGATAAAATAATACTCAACTCTTGCGGAAAACATATTCCTATTGTTTCGCCATCTTTTCCCAAGATTTCTTTTCCACATTAGCTCGATGAGCAACAACCCATTTCAATCACACCTTCTCATCTTATGATTCATTCTTTAAGGCGATACTCAAACATTATCTCGAGATAACAATAATCATAAGTATAAACTTTACCGGTGAGCTAGAGACGATCAATCGAATCGTCGAGCTTCTCTCAAGAACAATTATCTCTTCGACTCATTTTCTCAAAATGAAGTCCAACAAATGACTCCATAACTCATTTTCTCAAGCGTAGTCAACCCAAAAGATTTACATACTCAATGTGCATAAACCGCACAAATTCACAAGGATTCTCGAATTTAGGATTCAAGACAACACACAAACCGCATAAGGATTCCCAAGGATTTATATGCTCGATTTCAAGACTATACTCAACTGTGAAAAAGTTCGCAAGGATTCACAAGTTCAGTATTCAAACTGTGCACAAACTGTATAAAATTCACAAGGATTTATAGGTTTCAAGTTTCAAAACTGTGCACAGACTACACAAATTTATAAAGGTTCACAGGTTCATAATTCAAAACTGCTCTGATACCATTCTGTCACGATCCAACTACCTAATCAGGTAATTAGGCCGTGACTCGGGGTTAAGAAGAAAATTTAACGACAACAGGTTCAAACATGTGTCAAAAGAAAAGATGACAACAACTTTATTTATGAATGAATTTAGTATTTATGGCTCAAGAAGGTAAAATATACAGTAGGTTTTCAAGAATGTTTTGTCAACAAGAAGGATTTATCAACAATTTAAAACAAGGAATGACAACGATTCAACCGAATAATATTGAATCCAATGAAAACCATTCTGAACATTCGAGAAATCCTTGTTCACCGATCATTGGACATGATCACTTTATCATATCAGAACATATAAGCAAGTAAGGTCAAAGCTCGGCAACGAAACGTGGCTAAGAATTATGTATGAAGACATAACTCTCTGGGCAACAAAACATGTCAATAACAATAGAATAACCTTAATATGAATCAACATTTAGAGAAGCTCCTTCGCGCAGCATTCGATTCCAGCATTTTCTCCAGCTCAACCTGCATATTTAGAAATATTTGCAGGGCGTGAGTACAAAAATGCACTCAGTGGGTATACGCCAAAAACATAAAAATAAACTTTGCCCTTAGGGCTATAACTTGACTTGCCATATATATATACTTTCATAAATTAATACTTACTTGCTCATATCACCATATCATATGCATATGCATGTTTCATGTCTGTATGCATCTTTCTTCTCTCCTTCCCATATCCACGGATTCTTTCTGCGTGTTGAGAAGAGGCCTCCTTCTCAAAAACTTTAATATCACATACCCGAGTCGACTCAAGGTTCTCAACTACTACCATACCCGACGCCGGTAAATTCTTTCTTTTTTTCTTTCTTTCTTTCTTTTCGTGGATCGGTAGTGCATCATGCTTATGCTCATGCTCAAACATTGGCAAGTCAATCAACTTTTCAAATCAATGCATATCATAAATTTCATGTCATCTTTCATGCATAATCATAACATATCTTTTGAAAACATTTAAAAGCATAAACATATTATTATAGAAAATACTTATACCACCGGATGTTCCTTAGAGCTAAGGAACTAATTTCCAATTCCATTTCTTTCTTTATCCATATTTTATCTCATAAAACGGCATAAATGCCTTTATTCAAGATCGATCGAAAATTCAATCTACGGATCTTCCAAAATTTGGCATGCAAATTTCAAATTTACGTGTGTGTGAGTGTGTGTTACGTGAATTGAGGGAGAAGAAATGAGGGTGATCATGTTTTGAAAATAAATTAGTAAGGGTAAAATAGTAATTTCACATTATCAATTTATTTTTCTTTTATTTTTCCAAAACAAAATGGTGCCAACACACCATTTTCTAGAAAATTCCACAAAACAATCTTCCTATTTTTTTTTTTTTTAATTAATAATAATAATAATAATAATAATATATTTCATGTAATTTTCCAAAATATCAGAAAATTCCATAATTAATTCCAAAAATTCCAATATTGAATCTTATCTTCTTAACACATTAAACTCATCATTTTCATCAATATAAAGTTCCAAAATCATAAAATATATAATAGGAACTCACTTTATAAAAATAGTGATTTAATTCCATTTTATGCAAATAATGGAATTAAATATTCCATTTATTCTTAAATCCTTCAAAATCACTTTCTAAATTTTCCCATCATCAAATATCATTAAAATATAATAATTAAAAATATTTTTGGCCTTAAAAACTATTTTAAATATTTTGCTCTTCCTCCGAGCTTAATCGGCAAACGCCGACGTCATAAAAACGTTTTGAAATTCTAAATTTTCTGAAATTAAAACTTATTGAGCATGTATCTATCATCTTAAGACCCTTAGAATCTAAGTCTTCTTATCCTAAATAAGATCTGAGAATCTTATCTCAGATTCTACCTCGATTGTATCGTCTCAACGAGAAGCTTAACACAAAAGCTTCTAACTTAAACAAATCTTTCTTAAGGATGCAATGCCCTTTTTTATTAAGCTCTTAATCACGAGCTAATCTCTGTTACAGAAATACGGGGTATTACATTTTCCCCGGCAACGGCGCCAAAATTGATCGAGCTAAAAACACACTCAAATTCACTCGCAATCTCACGAGGTAATCGTAGCGTGATAAGTTAACCCAAGTCGCTCTCAAGGAAAACTTAACAGTATGATTGTCGTGTTGCGCATGTAAAGCAATTAAAACCTAAACATTCTAATGCCAACAAGGGTTTGAAACATACGGAATTGAAATACGAGGAATTAAACAAAGATCCCAGGCCGGGGTTGTCAATCCCGAGCTAAACTAATAAAGCAATAAATCTAAATCGGGGTTGTCAATCCCCAAATGAACTACTAAAGCGTGATAAATCGAAGCAATAAACAAAGCAATATAAATCTAATTCATAGGGTTTGTCAAGCCCTAATCTAAATATAATTGCAAATAAACCATAATCATTAATCAACCAACAAGAACAGGAATTAAACCAAAGCAAGATAAATCAAAGCAATATAAATTGATAGAAGAACGAAAACAATCCATTGTCCCTATGGAATTGAATCCAACAAAACCATCACACAAGAATATTATGAAATTGATCCGAAAGAACTGTTAAATCCCAAGAACATAACTTGATTAATTAAATTATTCAATAAACTGAAAGCAAGAATTAAAGCTAAGAATTATCTCTGTGTTGTTGTCTGAAGAAATCCCTGAAGAAGCCTGAAGAGCAGCGCCGCGGCTGCGTGAAATTAAAACTGAGAACGGCCGACCCCCTTCTAAAAAGACCTATCGCGCATATATATATTAAATAGGAGTGAGCACCGGTTTGGAGTGAGCGCCGGTTGAGAGAACGTTCTGCCATGAACGCGAACGCCGGCTGGGTCCAAGCGCGCGAGGGAAAATCATTCTGCCTCACAAATGAGCGCTGGCTCATTGTGAGCGCGCGAGGGAGAGCTAGCGCTGGAGGACTGCTCGAGCGAACAGGCAGCGCGCGCGGGCTGGAAACGCGGGGGAGTTGAAGGCCGAACGTCGGTTTGGAGACGAAAGTGCGCGCGAGCAAGATTTTGCGAGCGCGCGTTGGAGGTGAACGCCGGTTGGCTGGCGAGCGGGCGCTGGGGATGGAGTATAACAGCCCGCCAACCCAAAGTACGGATTAGCGTGGATGTTATTAATGACGGGATTAACAATAGAACAAAGAATTAATTATGGAATTGAGGGCATATGATAGACAAACTCTCAAGACTTCATATCATTTAACACGACAAACATAACTTACATATGAAATCGATCATTCGCATCTTTATCAAAAGGGTTCAACTACTTTGAAGGAATGAGGTACAAACTCAAAACATAACTTAAGGTACTTTGCAATGGAAGACATGTGGAATACACATACGACGATGCGTATCCAAGGTTTAACTATCAACGACAAGAGACTTGATTGCTCAACACCGCTCCATCCCATCCATCACCAACCTTCACATTTAAAAACAAACATGCGTGGTCGAGTACAAATAATGCACCCAATGGACTCATCACAAAACATTTTCTTTAAATTACATCGCCCATAAGTAAGACACAGGGTTTTAGTTGAAAATGCCTCAGGCTTACTAAAACATTTTCTCATTTCTCAAAACGTCGCTATGTGCATTTTCTCTTCAGATGATCCATATCATTCACATATCTCATATCTCATATCACATCATCATCTCATAAACTCATCTCGCACCGTAGAGGTGGCCATTTACCACGGGCGCAGCGACCGCCGAGAATTGTCCTTTCGCACACAAATACCTTACTCGTGCACGTAACCCCAGCTGTGAATTTCGTGATCCGACATAGGGTCCGATATCGATTTTCTCATAGTCGGGAGCTACCCAATGATCAAGTCACAGCGAACCAAATACTCATATACTTTCATAGTCGGCTTCACCAACAACATGATAGGATCCATACATAAAACATAAACACTTCAAGGTGTAATCATATCATTTCTCAACCGAAAGCTTTGTAAATAAATACTTTTCATTTTAAAGAAAACATTGTAAATAAAAGGGTTTTCGAGTAAAGCCCACCGGCACGAAGCTTTTCAAATAAGTCCCTTTCTAACGCCAACGATCAAGACGCGCCCAACCTTTACGTAAGGAATTAATTTAGCACGAGGTCACGCTTCGACAGAGACTAACATTGTCTATAACGCTCTCACGATCAAATAAGGCTAACGCCGGACTTATTTTAATGTTTCCTAATCGATTGATGTCGATTATAAATTTCTCGATTTATAAGGAATATTCTACCTTTTTAGTACATAACGTACGCTTTAATGTACTTACGTAACGAAGTTACATTGTTACTAAACGCATTCACGCCACATAAATCACGACATCGAATTACGTGCCCTTTGAACTTGGTCAACGCTTTTGGTCAACTATTTCGACTTAGTCAACACTTAGTCAACAATTTTGACTTTGGTCAACTCAAAGTCAACATTTCGACTTTTCAATTTCTTATGAAATTTATCATTTTATGTGCAATTCTTGTTCCAAAATTCTATAAAATCATACTATGTCTAAAACATTGTTTTAGATCATATTATGTAATTATACTTGATAAAATAAATTTATAACCTTAATACTCATAAGGTATAGTTTTTCGGTTATCACAATGAACCAACTAAACATTTTTCAAAAATTCCAATAAATTCATATAATACTTAATCACCCTTAATTATCCTTATTATAACATAATTGTTATTTATTATGAACTATTGAATTTAATTTACCTAAGTCATATTTCAAATTTCGACTTAGTCCAATTAATTTTTATAAATTCCAATAAATTCACACAACCATATATTATGAATCTACATCATCAATATGATATGATAACACTTAAATATGGTTTATATCACAACCTACTATCATAACTTATAGTTTTCGAAAATCATGAACATAGGTACTAAAGTTTTTCAAAAATTCTACATAAATTCGTATAAGCATAATTAATACTCTAGATTATGATTTCATGCTTAAATCAACAATTCAAAATCAAAATCATCAACATATGGCACCTCTATGTTTTCGGTCCATATGTAATTTTTAATAACATGCTTAATTTTGTGATATAATCATACTATATGCTTAATAACATCATATAAACACTATATCTAAACATTTTAGCACATGCCTCAAAATTTTCCAAATTCACTTTAAATGAACTAAGCTTATAACATGAAATTTAACGGATGAAAATCGAAAATTCTAACATGTATATGAAGCTCGTAAGAAATCTAACCTTTTAATCGGAGTTGATTTAATCGGCGAAAGTTTATTTGTCTAAGGTTTGGGATCAAAGATTGATGAATTCTCTCAAATTTTTCTTACTAATTTTCGAAACTTAAGGTGCAAAAATGGGAGATTGAGGAGCCTATCTTATATTTATAAGACTAATCCACTTGTAGGATAATTATCACATAAGATCGTGAAATAAATGCTCTTGCAAAATAGTCCAAGTTTTCGCTATCAACTCAGTATAAAAGACAAAATTTCTAATCTTATCTTATACACTTTACATAATGTCATTATCAATTATCAATTGAAAAAATATCTCCTCCCACTTGCTTTCACCATTCACGCCTAACTCGCATAATTTGAGCCATTCTTATTTAATTCATGTTGTTTACGCTTAATTACAAGGAAAATATATGTATTCATTTGTTTGTTGTAGTTATTTATTTATGTAATTTACGCCAATTACAAAGATAAAATACATCCATTTGTTTATTTTAACTATTCATTTCAATTAATATCACAAGATAGAAATTTCCACATTTTATACATTTCAACAAGTTGTTTCTTTCCTTTAATAGCTCACGGCTACTCTATAGTATTTAGAATGCTTTTATTTTATTTTTATAACATATACTTTAATATTACCATAGGATTATATTATTTTGAAAAGTCAAAGTTTTCAACTATAATTTATGTTATTATCATAAGGTAAGAAGAAATATTTTCTTACCTTAAAAACTTCAACATTTTCGCTATAAGAAGACAAATTCCATAGTTACTTGTTCAATTTGCCTACTACTACTACTTTACATCTAATATGATGATGATATCATATCTTATCCTCACATTAATTAAAGCATGATAATTATCAATAATATCACATAAATTATGATTAATTTTCGCACTTTTGGATCATTTGACATCCAACTTGTGCAAGTTGCTAATACAACTTATATTATCTCTAATAATATCATATTAATATAATAAATATGATATATCATCAATTGGATAAGAATTAAAATTAATTTCACACTTTAGAAACCCTAAAATTTCGAAAGTCATAGGATAATCCCAAATATTTTATTTTCTTGTATTAAATAGCTAATACATAGTTATGTGACATATTATATGTCTTATATGATGAATTTAATCATAGAAAAGTATTTAAAATAATTTAGATTTCAAAAACCCTAATTTTCGAATTCTATAGTTTCGAAAATTTCAAAATAGGATACATTCTATTCTTAAATTTTCTAGCATTATTTTGATGATAAATAATGCTTTTATATGATAAAATAATCATAGGAATTGGAATTTTGTAATTCCGTGATCGTTCGACTGAGTTATTGACTCATCTCTAAAAACCGACGTTTGAAACATTTAAAAATTCTTATAGCCGAATTATCTCTAAACGCTCAAAATAAAGTTGTAATAACTTTACTTATTCCTATAATAATAGGAATTTGAGATTGCTTAATCGCTAATAATATCAGAAGACGAATCGTCGAATTCATTCGACGCTAGAAAATTACGCTCAAGGAATATCGAGATTATAGTCTTTAATTTATCGGCGTCGCTGAATATCACACGTAAACTATCAACTTATGTTTAGTCAAAGTCTAGCATCGACTAATTAAGATTTTAATTATTGAGGTTAAATCCTAAATTACGATTTTAATTATCGTAATTAACATTAAAACTCATGGATATTACATTCTACCCCTTAAAAAAATTCGTCCAAATTTGCATACCTAAAAGCACGGACACTTTTCTCGTTATCTCATCCTCATGTTTTCACATGACTCTCTTGTCCATGGTTTCTTTATTGGACTGTTACTAACGGTAAAACTTGTTTCTTAACCGTTATACTTTACGATTTAACATCGTCATAGGTCTTTCCTCATAATCCATATCTGGATTAAGAACATCATCATCATTATAACTCACGTGTTCTGGATAACACACGTGCTTTCTTAATTGCGACACATGGAAAACATTATGTACCTTCCCCCCATTTAGTGGAGGTACCAATCCATAGGCTACTGGGCCTATCCTTTCTAAGATCCCCATAAGGCCTTATAAAACATGATTCTAACTTGCATTTTACTCAACTTTAACTCCTCTTTGATGGGGAGAGCTTAAGAAAACTTTATTTGCGCGCATCTGCGTAAGACTTTTGCTCTCATGAGCTTCGTTATTGTTTATCTGTTCCTGACAGACAATCTCAATCATTTTACTCAGGGTATTAGACCTTAGAACTTTCCTCTTACCTTATCATAATAAAGAAGTGATTGACACTTTCTTTCGCATAATATCTCATATGGTCCATATTAACAATTTCTCGACACCATCGTCAGAGGCGATGCTACATTAGTGGAAAAATATGTTTCCAACTTGTACTTCGATTCGACACTAATGTCTTTAACATATCTTAAAACGTTCGTATTATCTTTTGACTGTCCATCTATGAGCAAAATTATGCTCTAGTTCAATCTCGTCTCCAATTCTTTTCCTTAACTAATCCAAATTTGGAACCTGGAATCTCTATCAAATATGATAGATTTTGGTATTCTATGTAAACGTACGATTTCTTTTACGTCTTACTGAGCTAGCTTATCAGATTCATAAGTAATCTGAATAGATTGAATAATGAGCGCATTTAACAAGTCGATCTACTATTACTCATATGGTAGTGTTATTTCTTTCGACGTTGATAATCTGTTACGAACTTCATTATGATGTCATTCCATTCCCATGGGGTATCTCCAAAGGCTATAACTTTCTCACAGTTTGTTAATGTAATGCCTCTACTTTTGACGAATGAGACTATATCTTGTTTCCATTCTTCCTCTCGAACTTTTCTTATAAGTCTTGATACATCTCACTATTTCCTGGATGGGTGGTATAAGGAGTATCATGAGTTTCACTGATGATTTCATTCCTTAGCTCGTTTTGGGAACACGTATCCTTCCTTAAACAATATGACATTAGCATGTGCTTCTCTTGCTTTTTCCTTAAATTTTTAGCTTAGTATCTCTTTCTTGCTAAGAGACATCCTTACTTAGATCGACTTTCACGATTCAAGACCTTAGCTATTACGTGTGCCTTTAATGGGTGATATTTCATACAACAATGATCCTTTACTAATTCGAGCCATCTCTTTCCCATGTCCAAAACTTCTTTGCTTGACGAAGTATTTTAAACTTTCATGATCGGTGACAAACTCATACCTCACTTCTTAGAGGTGATGTTTCCAAAACTTAATCCGTGTATTACTGTTGCTAGTTCTAAGTTGTGAGAGGGGTAGTTCTATTCTTGCACTGCTTTAACCTTAGCCAAATCCACTTTAATTCCTTCTGATGACACGATATGTCCAAGGAACATTACTTCTTTAAACCAAACCTTCCATTTACTACACTTGGCGAGAACTTGCTTGGTTTTTAAGGTTTATAAGACAGTCCTCAAGTTTTACTTACGTCTTCCATTCCTCTTTGTATGAGTAAGGATATCTTCCATTAAGACAAATTTATCTAAGTAAGGGTGGATCACTCGATTTCTGAGGTTCATGCATATGGCTGGTACATCTATTAGTCCGAACGGCATAACTATAAGCTCATAGTGGCCATAACTCGTTTGCAAGCCATTTTGGGTACATTGTCAGCTTGTACCTTCAGCTGATGACATCTTTATTTAAGATTGATTTTCGAGGATAATTCCACTTCTTTCAACTAATCGAGCAATCGTCTAACTTTGATGGTGTATACTTGTTCTTAAGCACCACTTGGTTTAATTCTTGATGGTCAATCCGTATTCTTAAACAACCATCCTTTTTCTTGACAACAAGCCGGGTGTTTTCCAAGGTGATATACTAGGTTTGATAAAACTTAAATCCTATAATTCTTAGATTTGATCCTTTGTCCTTCCAACCTCCTTGAAGCCATTCATTATACGTGCTATTCAAGGTTCTTTATTCATATGTAATCTTTAGCTGCCTATTAGGGTAGTTCTTGGTAATTTGCTAGTGGAAACGTTTGGCAATTCTTAAAATTCCCATATCCTTGATCTTTATTTCTGCTTTCTTCCCTTTGGTTAGATAACCAAGGAATGATCGATATTCTTCCTTATTCATTATTCTTTTTAAAGGTAGTGTGGTATTTTTGGAATTTTCTTCTCCATGCTGATTCCATAAGACGCGTAGTTCCTTGACCGGAAAATGGTACGTACTTTTACTTTTCTTGCACAGGATCGTAGAATGAGTTTTGACTCATCATTCCTTTCTTAGGTCGTATCTACATCTTCTATAGGTATTAAGTTCAAGTCATTTTGCTAAACCTTAAGTGATCCTAGGTTCAATTCTAAGTTCGAGCAACAAGCGTGACAATCTTAGTTTCTTCTATGTGTGAGATGATTTCTCTTCTTGAATTTCTTATTCGAACTTAAGTTCTATTATATCTACACATGCTCTTTTGTTGAAAGGTATACAAAGACTCGTATCGCATAAAAATATTACAGTGTGGGAGAAGTTTTCATACCTTCTAGGTTTCTTGGTTTTGTTCAATCGGTTCTTGATATAGGCATAAGTCCTAGCTTGTGTTGGTTGTGGCTGCCTTTGTCGCCGCCGCCATCGGGCCGATATTGTATGGCCTTTAGTGGTTGGGTTTGGCCTAGCGAGTTGGGTTTCCTATTCCTCCCGAGTGTACTTCGGGCACTCATTCGCATAATGGCTCTTCTTTCCACATTTATAGCAACCAAGATCGCTCGACGATATATACTGTGGTCTATGACATTTTGGATGAGAGGAACTCTTATTTGTCTTGGTGGTTCCATGTTTCTTTCCCATGGTCCTTTATTCGACTCCCAACATTTCCTTGGCTATAATTACTAAGATTACCTTTCCATTTCTCTTGCCTTGTCACTAGCATTATGTGACCGAGTGGGAGAAGCTTATCCTCCGGCATTGTCGCCTCAATGTCTAAAGCCCGACTAAGAGCTTCATGTATGTTAAGTCTCCATGACCGGCAAGAGACATTCTTATCTCATGCCTTAGACCGGATCTAAATTTTTCTCGACATTTTATGTCAAGATTCACTGGTCCCGAGCTGCACTTGACATATCACAAAAGAGGCGATCGTACTCGCCATCGACATCTTTCTTGCTTAAGATCAAGAATTGATTTCCTTTCTCTTCTATAGCTCTTAGAACGTATTTTCATACATTGCCTTAAAGTTTTCCCAAGTGAACTCATCTATTTGTTCTTGTGTTAGGTTTTCCTTCGGCTTCCCACCGTAAATCACCGGTCCGGTGAGTTGGAAGGTCACACAAGATGCCTCTTGTATCTGCATAACCGGAGGAAATCGAAAATTCTTTCTATTGCCCTTACCCATCGCTTCCGCCTCATCGTGTCTTCCTTTCCGCTAAAGGTAGGCGGATTTTGCCTAAGGAAAGCTCCCGATCCCACGATCGTGGAGGTGGGGACGATTGTGGTATTTCTTCTGGCCGTGGAACTCGCCTTCTCCCATCTCTTCCTCTAATTTCTTGCTCAAGCTCGCGTCTAGGCGGCATTCGGTATTACAAAGATGTAATGAGCATTCACGTAATGCTTATCGTAATTATAACATCTTTATTCAACCCTCATCATAATACAGTTTTAGTAAACCATTCACCCTCTCCATCCTCACTATCCGTGGTTTCACGAAAGTTTCAATTTACTTTGAAAACAACTTTCTTCATATATGATTGTAAGGACGGAGGTATAACGAGTCGACTTGCTAACTAGAATACTTTTATCTATTACGCCTTCCTCTAGAAGAATTTCTTGTACTTCCAACTTTAGACATGTCCCACCTACTAACGAGGTTTTAAGGACAATCAACTATATTACGATAAGTTGCATTCTTTCTTATTATGACGTAATAAAAGGAGGGTATATTCCAAGGATATCATATACTTCTTCTTTACTCTATTCCAAAGACTAAATGCTAAAGAGTATCTCGCTCATAACTTAGTTATCATATACCATGTGAAGGTATGACTTCACCGTAGGGATGACATATGTCAGCCCTCGCCCGAGGATCTATCTCGATATTTAATTCACCATACATTGATTATATTCCTAGCATGCGCCTATTTAATTAATTGCAACACGTAGGGTTTTCTCGTGTTTACCTTCGATCCGCCGAGGATGAACGGATGAACGGATCGAGACTCGTGCTTTGATCTTCCGGATCGTATCCCGGCCGCCCAATCTCCAACGCCGAGTGAGGACGATCTATGGAGAATGCTTCGAAAATCACCCAATCACTCTATGGAATTTTCAAAACCTCACAAAGCTCTCTTGTGATTCTCGAAAAATACTAGGTTTAATTGTAAGCATTAACCTAGACTTTATCTCTTACCTTATATTTATAATGCATTACCATAATCCCATAAGGAAAGGATCCATGCATATCCCATAAATATAATAATATCCTTGTAGGATAAAGAGAATAAAATCCTTTCCATGGAGACACAATAGCGCGATTTTCTTCTCGCTTATGGTCCGACGGGCCAGCCTGTGGATCAAATGCAAGGAATAAAGATGGGCCTCAAATAAATTAATTATCTTATGTTCACCCGTAACATAAATTAATTTATAAACATTCGATCATGCCATTAGAGAAAGAATGTCGACTTACCCTTTATTACGAAGTTGAGTCGGGCTTGCACTTAGACATTACGAATCCCGTATTTAAGATATCGAACGTCCATTAATTATTTATAGATTCTGATCGCTTAAAATAATTAATATCTTTAATTCCTTAAGTAGTACCACTCAACCTTATTATTGTACTTGAGCTAACTCAACCCGCAGGTTTAGTACAATAAACCTTTGAGCTCCTTAAGGGACGCCATCATCCTAAACGGATACGGTGACTGACATGATAACTAGCGTGACATACAAGATCGCCACCACCCAAGATGCAGAGAATTGGTTAGAACATATAACCCTCACCCATAACAAGTCAAAGTGATGGTCAAGAACTCATACTCACCTAATACCTTATCGAGGTTTAGATCATCGAAGTCACCGAGATCTAGGTTCTTCACTACGGTCGATAGAAGAACTCATCTCATCGTGATCCTTCAATACGCCAAAGACGCATCAAGATAGACAAGTAACCAAGTCAAGTCACTTCTTATCTATATCAGAGCTCATACCGACAACTCGTCCTCAAGTTGTCTGGTTGTGAAACTTTTATATCTCATTGCTCGACCAATCATACGCACTCGTGATCTTCACACACCGTATGATCTAACTTATATACGAGATAAGGGACATGATATATGCAATCAAGTATTCAAATCGATAGGAGATTGTAATAGTGGTAACAGAAACATTGTATATAAGCTCAACCAAACCGCTTTCAGCTTACAAATCCAACAATCTCCCACTTATACTAAAGCAAACTTTAGTATACAATGTGTCTCTACTAGCTATTACAAACAACCATCACTTTGCTTCTCCCACTTATACAAAAGTTTTCTAAGTGGGTGCCATCATCCGCAAACCAAGTCCTCTAACGTGTCCATCGTAGACTTTTTGCATGTGCTCTTCGTGAATGGATCCGCTAGATTTTCCGTCAGATCAATCTTTTCAATCAAGACGCCACCGCCTAACGATTTCTCGTATGACATGGTACTTTCTCTCTATGTGTTTGGTCGCTTGTGGGTCCGTGGTTCCTTCGAGTTTACCATCGCACCGAGTTATCACAAGAAACTATGATACTCTTGGGCAAACCAGTACCACATCTAGATCCACGAGGTAGTTCTCAACCATACAGCCTCTTTAGAAGCCTCCAAGGCTACATATTCGGCTTCCATGGTAGAGTCCGCAATGCATCGCCGCTTTGCACTCCGCCAGATACGGCTCCACCTCCCAAGGTAAACACATAGCCCGAGGTCGACTTTTTCTCATCACGGTCACTTTGAAACCGAGTCAGATAACCCAAAGGCATTAGACTATCTCGCATGGTAAACCAGCCTATAATCTCGAGTCCTTTCGTGTACTTGAGTATATGCTTTATCGCAATCCAATGAGCTTGTCCAGGTTAGATCGATATTCAGCTACTATGCCTACCGTGATAGAAGATATCGGGCCTCGCATAAGATTACAGATATGAGACTTCCTACGGTGGAAGCGTGAAGGAACTTGTCTCATTTCCTCTATCTCATTCGCAGCCCTAGGTGATCATTGTCTAGATAAAGGAACGCCATGTCCGAAAGGTAGTAATCATTTCTTGGCGGTCTCGCATACTAAAACGAGTAATCACAAGATCAATCAAGACGCCCGAGATAAGCTCAACATTTTCTTCTTGCGATCTCGTAAACCTTGATCCCAAGAATGTACGCATCTCCTAAGTCTTTCATTTGAAACCGATCGATAACCAACTCTTTACGCCTCGATAATGACTTCACGTTGTTGCCAACTAGAAGAATGTCATCTACATAAAGTGCAAGAAATACCACATCACCGCTAACATCTAACCGATACACACAACTCTCGCTAGGCAACTGGTAAATCCATAGACTCGACCACCTCACAAAGCATAAGTTCCATGACCGGAGGCTCGCTAAGTCCATAAATGGAATTCTTAAGCTTCCATACTAGATGCTCTTCACCCTTCACCACATAACCTTCGGGTTGCACATATAGATATCTCTACCTTCCTCAAGGTAACCGCTTAGAAAAGCGGTTTTAACATCCATTTGCCAAACCTCTAGGTTCAAGTGGTCGCTATGGCCGTAAGAATTCATGGACTTGAGCATTGCTACAGCAAAAGGTCTCATCAAAATCGATGCCCTCAACTGAGAGTACCCTTTCGCCACAAGCCCGGCTTTAAAAGTCAAACTCTCCATCGAATCTCTTCCTCTCAGATATCCACTTACTACCTATGGCTTCCTCGCCATCCGGTAGAGGTGTCTTTCATATACATCCATAGCCATATGGACTCCATTTCTAAGTCCATAGCGTGTGCCATGATCTTGCATCAATATCTCAGATCGCCTCCTTGTATGTCCATGGGTCGATTATTGCTGCTCGCTTCTCGACTAAACCAAGATTCACCCACGAACATAAATCGCTCGGTCGACGAACAACCTCCCACTACGACGAGCGCCACATGTGCACAATGGCAACGGTGGGTGCAAGAACTTGTGGTTCTCTATCTCGCACAACTTGTCGGGTAGGTACCACTTGTACGCCCGGTATCTCCAAAGGAATTCGACCCACTTCAATTTCTTGTAGTATCCGTGTCGATCCTCCCACTAGACTCGACATCTCGCACTTTCGCCTCGGTGGTGGACTACGATCCTCTTCTAATTCTTCAAGAATGATTTCAACTTTGGATTTATGATTTTCATGTAGTCCTCTTCTAAGAATCGAGCATTAGTGCTAATAATGACCTTCTAATCCTTAGGACTATAGAATAAACCACCTTCGCTCCTCTAGATAGCCAATAAATAGCCTTGCGCCGGATCTAGCCTCCAACTTGTCGCCTTCTTGTTCAAAGACATGTGCCGGATCGCCCATATCCTTATGTGGTTTAAACCAGGCTTGCGCCCAAACCACAACTCGAAAGGGTCTTTTCGATCGACTGATGGTACTAGATTTAGCAAGTATGTCATTGCTTCTAAGGCATACCCCGTAACTAAATAGGTAATGTTGCATAACTCATCATTGATCTAACCATTTCCAAAAGAGTCCTATTTCTTCGCCCGACACACCATTTTGTGGTGTGCCGGTGAAGTGAAGTTGGGATGTAATCCCACACTTCACTAGATAGTCCATAAACTCGTTATCGAGGTATTCGCCACCGCGATCGGACCGCATGACTTGACACTCATACCCACTGCTCCACTTCCGCCTTAAACTCTTTGAACTTCTCAAAGCATTCGACATGCGGTGAAGCGGTATACGTATCCATACCTTGAGTAATCACAATGAAAGTGACAAAATACTGCATTCTCCACGAGCTTGTGTGGACATCGTCCACACAGTCGAATGGACTAGCTCTAACATTTCTTTGGCTCTATAACCCTTCGTTTTGAAGGGTCCGGTCGACATCTTACCTTCTATACAGATTCGCAGACTAGAACGGAGTAACCGTGAGATTACCCAACGCCCATTCTTAGCCGCTTTGGATCCTATTTAGATTGATGTGACCTAATCTAAGATGCCAGAAAAGTAAAGGTCATCTTCACAAGAAAACTTTCTTTTAGGGTTTGATGAAGATGCAACATAGTTATAGGTATTATGTTTTGCGTAAATAGTATAAAGCTTAATTATATAAAGTGCCAACACGTATAACTTCGTCATTTCTTATGATAGAAACACCACTATCAAAAATAATGTAATATCCATGAGTAAATAATTTCAAACAGAAACAAGGTTCCGCCGAAAATCCGCACATATAAAACGCTTTCAAAACTAAAACTGTTGTTCCAAAACACAAAGAAACATCTCCAACTTCAATCGCCTCGACTTTCGCCGCTGCCCATGGAGATCGTTATCTCGCCATCAAACAGCTCCTTGTCCGCAGGAACCTCGCAGGTGTAACAAACATGATCGGCCATACCAGATCTACTACCCAAGAATGGGTAGAACAAGTCGCTAAACATGTTTCGTTATTAAAGCAAACGCGACTTGAGCCTTGAGCATAGGGCACTGGCCTTCCAATGCCCGCCTTACCGCACTTCAAGCACTTGCCTTCTCCTTCGCTTCTTCTGCCTCCGTGGCAACCACGCTCTTGTTCCCATTACTCCCATCGCTTGCCTTGCCTCTTCCACCTTTGGTACCCTTTTCTTTTCCATTTTGCAACGAAAATTTTGGGCCCTTAGATGTGCTAGCAAGAGCATGTGCTCCTTTTCCCATAACTCCTTCCGCAAAGAACGAGATCATTAAGCAACCGACTAAGTGTAAACTCGGTTTTGCTCATGATCGCATTCACGCCGAAAGTTCTCAAAAGACTTGGAAAGTGTATTGAGGATGATATCGACCTTGGCTTCACCGCCAATACCTCCTCCCAACCGATCAAGACTATCCATGAGATGAGTCATGGGAGACATGTTCATGGACCGAACTTCCTTCTTCCATCTTACACGCCAAGATTTCTCTCATTGTGTGGAAGTCGATCGTCTAACCGACCGCCCAAACTTACCTCGAGACTGACCAAATATCATCGCTCACCATAGATCGATGTCGCACTGCAAGCCTTTGGACATAGTAGTCATCATATAGATTTAGCCATATTGTTTCGACTTATTCCAAAGTCCGCTGACTCTCCGCTCATTAGTCGATGCGCCAAGAAGGGCATCGGTTTTAGAGTAGTGAGAACAAACATGTGTTCTTCAATGATAAGAACATATTCCATGTTTCGCTTCCACTCGATAAAATTTGGACCGATAACGGATTTTGTGCGAGCATATTGATAATCGCAAAGAGACATATCCGAAAAGATAATGAAAACACATAAGCATACGATCGCATATAATTTGTAACAATAATATTGTAACCTTTTGATAAAACAATATTAATTGAAACCTCCAATCGCCCAAGGAATCCCACACGCAAGCCACGCTGTGATCGCTACACAAGAACCCCCACTGCACTAAAATATACCTTTTAGTCGCTTAATTTCAATCCATGTCAACTTAACCTTATGACAAATGAAATTAACGATTGGACTTTACTAGACCACATCACTATCGTAAGAAGGGACTTCATGAAGTTGTACTCGAGGTGATGTCTAAGCAATGACCACATTTTAACAACAGAAATGAATTCTTAGAATCGCATACCACTCGGACCATACCGCCCAATTCAAATTCTTTTGTTATCTCATTTTATATCTATCTCTAGAGAACTTATGAAAATCGCACATGCAAGCCACGCGTGTGATCGTACACATGAAACTCCCACTTCTCAATAGATTTAAAATATTTTATTCGTAAATCTCATCTAACAAACTTATGATAAACAAGGCAAGCAAGCCACGCTGGTGATCGCCACTCACAAGCATGCCTCACTTTGTTTAGAGATCAAAGGTGGAGGTCTTGACATTTTAATTTGAAAAATTAATTTGTCGGGTTGCTTTAGTCTTTTTATTCAAAAGGTTTGTACATGCAGATCACGTAATCCTAGCATGCTTTTCTATAGAACTCAACATGTAAAACATGCTCAGTAATTCTAAAATATGCTTGATAAACGCGATAAACCTAGCATGCTTACTATGCGCATCCAATTACGAAACACATAATGGTATGTCTACGTAATTTAAACATACATAGCATGCTCATCGCATAATTTAAATATCCACGACATGCAATGAACGATAAAATAAAATAAAACGCTCATCGTGGCCCACTCGTGGAACCCGCACTTTCATGCCTAATCTATTACATAGAATTGCAAAGCATGTAATTAAATCAAAACGGCCTCGTGCAGGCACGGACGGATTCGTTAAACCGGATTCGGGCCGAAAAATGGATCGGGCTAATAAACGGGTCGGCCAAACCGGGTCGGGTCGACCTGGAACAAACGGGCGGGTCGAACTGGTCAAGCGTGCTAGGGCAGCCCATGCGACGCCCGACAAGACCGCACCGTCGCCCCACTCTGCCGAGAAAACTCGGTGACTTTGAGGTTTCCTGCGCGAGTCTCGCGCTGAGGCCGCCGAGCGCCGCCGAGGTCTCACGCAAGATTCGCGCACCTCGCGTCGCCCGTCGTGCACCCTGCCGAGCACGATCCGAGGTTTCGCAAGATAGCGTGCGCCGTGGCCGAAGCCGCCGAGAGACCGCCTGCGCTTGCGACTGCCGGCGGCGCTGGCTGCACAAGCATCTCTCGCTACTGCCGAAGCGCCAGCAAGATGTGTCGAGACCTCGTTGAGGTTTCCGGCGGCCGCCGAGCGCCGCCAAAGAACCGCGCGAAAGTCGCGCGCCTGCCGCCCGCCTTGAACATGTTGAGGTTTCCCACCGAAGCGCCGACGGGCGAGCCGCCAAGCTCGCCGCCCGATGGTGCCGCCATCGCCGAAGCGCCGAGCGCCGCACGCTCGCCGCCGAAGGTGCCGAGGCATCCGCGCGCCAGCGCGCCCGCACCGCCTTGCTCGCTGAAGCGGTGCGCTGCGCCGCTCGCCCACCTTCCCTATCGCCCTTGCCGCCGAGGACGCGCGACGGCGCCGGGGGTCGCCGGCATCCGCCCCGGCGATTCTTCGCCGCCTCGCTTTTTGTGCTTTGCTCGTTCTTCTTTTACGATAAGATTTACATGAAAAAATCTAATCTAACCACGGATTTTCTCGTGGTGAAAATAAAACCCAACAAAAACAAAAACGAGCCACGATGAACGAAAGATCCACAATTAATTAAGCGACGTAATAATCAAACGTGAATTAATCCAACAGAGCCAAGATTTCGATCCCGTGCTCGATACCAATTGTAGGGATGACATATGTTCAGCCTCGCCCGAGGATCTATCTTCGATATTTAATTCACCATACATTGATTATATTCCTAGCATGCGCCTATTTAATTAATTGCAACACGTAGGGTTTTCTCGTGTTTACCTTTAGATCCGCCGAGGATGAACGGGATGAACGGATCGAGACTCGTGCTTTGATCTTCTGGACTGTATCCCGGTTGCCCAATCTCCAACGTCGAGTGAGGACGATCTATGGAGAATGCTTCGGAAAATCACCCAATCACTCTATGGAATTTTCGAAAACCTCACAAAGCTCTCTTGTGATTCTCGAAAAATACTAGGTTTAATTGTGAGCATTAACCTAGACTTTATCTCTTACCTTATATTTATAATGCATTACCATAATCCCATAAGGAAAGGATCCATGCATATCCCATAAATATAATAATATCCTCAGAGGATAAAGAGAATAAAATCCTTTCCATGGAGACACAATAGGCCGATTTTCTTTCGCTTAAGGGCCGGATGGGCCGGCCTGTGGATCAAATGCAAGGAATAAAGATGGGCCTCAAATAAATTAATTATCTTATGTTCACCTGTAACATAAATTAATTTATAAACATTCGATCATGCCACTAGAGAAAGAATGTCGACTTACCCTTTATTACCGAAGTTGAGTCGGGCTTACACTTAGACATTCTGAATCCCCGTATTTAAGATATCGAACGTCCATTAATTATTTATAGCATTCGATCGCTTAAAATAATTAATATCTTTAATTCCTTAAGTAGTACCACTCAACCTTATTATTGTACTTGAGCTAACTCAACCTGCAGGGTTTAGTACAATAAACCTTTGAGCTCCTTAAGGGACGCCATCATCCTAAACGGATACGGTGACTGACATGATAACTAGCGTGACATACAAGATCGCCACCACCCAAGATGCGGAGAATTGGGTTAGAACATATAACCTCACCCATAACAAGTCAAAGTGATGGTCAAGAACTCATACTCACCTAATACCTTATCGAGGTTTAGATCATCGTAAGTCACCGAGATCTGGGTTCTTCACTACGGTCGATAGAAGAACTCATCTCATCGTGATCCTTCAATACGCCAAAGACGCACAAAGATAGACAAGTAACCAAGTCAAGTCACTTCTTATCTATATCCGCAGCCTATACCGACAACTCGTCCTCAAGTTGTCTCGGTGTGAAACTTTTATATCTCATTGCTTGACCAATCATACGACTCGTGATCTTCACACAATCGTATGATCTAACTTATATATGAGATAAGGGACACAAATATATGCAATCAAGTATTCAAATCGGATAGGAGATTGTAATAGTGGTAATAGAAACATTGTATACAAGCTCAACCAAACCGCTTTCAAGATACAAATCCAACATTTATCGTCACAAGACGGAAAACCCATCAAGGGTCGATCCACCTATGTGTTTTACAAAAATGATATCTCGTCTCATCGATAACTTCTTTACATCATATCTCGATGTTTATCATTTCACTAACTCGAAACTTAGGTGACAAAATGAGTCAACCTATTTCTTACTTATTGGTTTCAAGGATTTGAAAAGAATTTGTCATGACAACTTGCAAGAGATATGGTTTCACAATTCAAGATAACAACTCTGAAGGCTTTAAAACAACATGTTCTTTGAACTGAATAATTGGGAGATAGGGTCCAAGACCGTAATAACAACCATCGAGATTTCTTTGGTCATATGGGGTGGCCAGACCCGTCACAAATATTTTCTCAGTCACAGGAAGGCTTGGTTTCAAGAGGATGCTTTATGAAATTTTCTGGTTGTAAATTTCTTTCAGAAAAAGTGAGAAATCAAGTGAAATCTCAATTGGAACTGGATCATAGGGTTAAACACAATGACGGGATTTGGGCTGTGAATATGATTCGAAACCTTATGCAACTCATTTTAGTTGTCATCAAAGGTTCTTATGTACACATATGTTATAGTTCTTCTCGAACTATTGGAATTTTGCTTTCTAGTAGATTCTAAGATTTCATCATCTCGTAGGTTCTCGTTCTATGTAAATCGTAACACTAATATCAACTGTTTTCTTTGATTACTTTCTTATTTCGTTTCTAACGAGAAAGTCATAGTCAATTTGGATTTCCGTCGTTCGTGAACATCCAAACGAAAAACTATACTCATGTCACTTATCGCATAGTGACATTTATAATCTCGAAATCATCGTTCGATTCTTAACATCATCAACTTCCATTCATTCTCTTCGACTTTCGTCGTGCTTATCTTTCAACTCGAGATTCTCATTTCAATCTCGTTTTTGTCTCATGACAGACTAAAATTCTCATAGTTCTCTTTCTATGTTCTTTCGCAAAAGGGATCATGTGACTTAGACAGTCTAGGTTCTTTTGGGATAACATACCCATCATCAAAATAATGGAAATTTCGTAGCGTAAACATTCATAACATATCTCTTTATAATAATCATGCTCATCAATTTCACTTAATTCAAGGATTTCACTCGACATATCTATGTCAACACTTCTCATATCATATCATCATAACATAATCATATGTTGGTAATGAACCAATAGCTTTCATAACATAAATTTTCATCAATTCGTGAATTCAAAGATTTCTTTTGACATATCAATGTCAATGCTTTCTCATATCACTTTCATCATAATATAATCATATGTTGGTAGCGAACCAACAATTTTCACTTCATCATACCAGCCAACTTCACATATAATAATATCATATCAAATTAATCCTAGCTGTATTCTCAGATCCGGCTTAGGAATATATATCAATTTTCATAAAACTTCATTGCAATGTTTGCAATTACTTTCACTTTCAACAGCTCGATAACTTTCATCTCCTCGAAATATCATTTTCCATGTTCAAACTTTTATTTCAAAATTTTGAGAAAGGCATGTACTTTCAAACTTTTCATTTCCAAAACCGAGAAAATCATTTACTCAACGCTTATCAAATGCTTTAAGTCTCCCATGAATATGCAATCCCATACCTACATATTCGTGGAATCCTTTGAAGTTTTTCTTGAATATGCGCCTCATACCGCATATTCTTAGAATCTCTTTATTTCAAAACTTTCATTTTCTTTAGAAAAATCATTTCTTAGTAAATTTTCACTTTCAAACCTCATTCTCAAAACTTTAAGAAAATCATTTACCTCTTTTCCGGTTGAGCTTGATGTGATGGAGTGTTGAGCATAGTCGGTCGATCTCTAGAAGTCTAGTGACTCAATCTACACTTAACTTTGAAAGAAATTTTGGGTTTAAGAATCCACCCGCTCGATATTAATCGTAATGTACCGCCAACCCAAAGTACGGATTAGCGAGGATCTGTTACTAATGACGGGATTAACAATAGGAATAGTAACTAATTATGGAATTGAGGGCATATGATAGACAAACTCTCAAGACTTCATATCATTTAACACGACAAACATAACTTACATATGGCTGGATCATTCGACCTTTATCAAAAGGTTCAACTACTTTGAAGGGAATGAGGTACAAACTCAAAACATAACTTAAGGTACTTTGCAATGAAGACATGTGGAATACACATATGACGATGCGTATCCAAGGTTTAACTATCAACGACAAGAGACTTGATTGCTCAACACCGCTCCATCCCATCCATCACTCAAACTGCATATTTAAAACAAACATGTGGTCGAGTACAAATAATGCACCCAGTGGACTCATTGCAAAACATTTTCTTTAAATTACACCGCCTTATAAGTAAGACACAGTGGTTTTAGTTGAAAATGCCTTGGCTTACTAAAACATTTTCTCATTTCTCAAAACGTCGCTCATAGCATTTTCTTCAGATGATCCATATCATTCACATATCTCATATCTCATATCACATCATCATCTCATAAACTCATCTCGCACGTGTAGGGTGGCCACCTACTACGGGCGCAGACCGCCGAGAATTGTCCTTTCGCACACAAATACCTTACTCGTGCACGTAACCCTAGCCAGAATTCTCAGATCCGACATAGGTCCGATATCGATTTTCTCATCGATCGGGAGCTACCCAACGATCAAGTCGGTTAGCGAACCAATGCTCATATACTTTCATAGTTGGTCTTGCCCAACAACACGATAGATCCATACATAAAACATAAACACTTTCAAGGTGTAATCATATCATTTCTCAACCGAAAGCTTTGTAAATAAATACTTTTCATTTTAAAGAAAACATTGTAAATAAAAGGGTTTCGAGTAAAGCCCACCGGTACGTAAGCTTTTCAAATAAGTCCATTTCTAACGTCAACGATCAAGACGCGTCCAACCTTTACGTAAGGAATTAATTTAGCACGAGGTCACGTTTCGATAGAGACGAACATTGTCTATAACGTTCTACGCATCAAATAAGGCTAACGCCGGACTTATTTTAATGTTTCCTAATCGATTGATGTCGATTATAAATTTTCTTGATTTATAAGGAATATTCTACCTTTTTAGTACATAATGTACGTTTTAATGTACTTACGTAACGTAAGTTGCATTGTTACTAAACGTACTACGTCACATAGATCACGACATCGAATTACGTGCCCTTCGACCTTGGTCAACGTTTTTGGTCAACTATTTCGACTTAGTCAACACTTAGTCAACAATTTTGACTTTGGTCAACTCAAAGTCAACATTTCGACTTTTCAATTTCTTATGAAATTTTATCATTTTATGTGCAATTCTTGTTCCAAAATTCTATAAAATCATACTATGTCTAAAACATTGTTTTAGATCATATTATGTAATTATACTTGATAAAATAAATTTATAACCTTAATACTCATAAGGTATAGTTTTTCTGCTATCACAACGAACCAACTAAACATTTTCAAAATTCCAATAAATTCATATAATACTTAATCACCCTTAATTATCCTTATTATAACATAATTGTTATTTATTATGAACTATTGAATTTAATTTACCTAAGTCATATTTCAAAATTTTGACTTAGGTCCAATTAATTTTTATAAATTCCAATAAATTCACACAACCATATATTATGAATCTACATCATCAATATGATATGATAACACTTAAATATGGTTTATATCACAACCTACTATCATATCTTATAGTTTTCAAAAATCATGAACATAGGTACTAAAGTTTTTCAAAAATTCTACATAAATTCGTATAAGCATAATTAATACCCTAGATTATGATTTTCATGCTTAAATCAACAATTAAAAATCAAAATCATCAACATATGGCACCCCTATGTTTTCGGTCCATATGTAATTTTTAATAACATGCTTAATTTTGTGATATAATCATACTATATGCTTAATAACATCATATAAACACTATATCTAAACATTTTAGCACATGCCTCAAAATTTTCCAAATTCACTTTAAATGAACTAAGCTTACAACATGAAATTTAACGGATGAAAATCGAAAATTCTAACATGTATATGAAGCTCGTAAGAAATCTAACCATTTAATCGGAGTTGATTTAATCGGCGAAGGTTTATTTGTCTAAGGTTTGGGATCAAAGATTGAAGAATTCTCTCAAATTTTTCTTACTAATTTTCGAAACTTAAGGTGCAAAAATGGGAGATTGAGGAGCCTATCTTATATTTATAGCACTAATCCACTTGTAGGATAATTATCACATAAGATAATGAAATAAATGCTCTTGCAAAATAGTCCAAGTTTTTGGCTATCAACTTGTATAAAAGACAAAAATTTCTAATCTTATCTTATACACTTTACATAATGTCATTATCAATTATCAATTGAAAAAAAATATCTCCTCCCACTTGTTTTCACCATTCACGCCAACTTGCACAATTTGAGCCATTCTTATTTAATTCATGTTGTTTACGTTTAATTACAAGGAAAATATATGTATTCATTTGTTTGTTGTAATTATTTATTTATGTAATTTACATCAATTACAAAGATAAAATACATCCATTTGTTTATTTTAACTATTCATTTCAATTAATATCACAAGATAGAAATTTCCACATTTTATACATTTTGAACAAGTGTTTCTTTCCCTTTAATAGCTCACGGCTACTCTATAGTATTTAGGAATGCTTTTTATTTTATTTTTATAACATATACTTTAATATTACCATAGGATTATATTATTTTTGAAAAGTCAAAGTTTTCAACTATAATTTATGTTATTATCATAAGGTAAGAAGAAATATTTTCTTACCTTAAAAACTTCAACATTTTCGGCTATAAGAAGACAAATTCCATAGTTACTTGTTCAATTTGCCTACTACTACTACTTTACATCTAATATTATGATGATATCATATCTTATCCTCACATTAATTAAAGCATGATAATTATCAATAATATCACATAAATTATGATGAATTTTCGGCACTTTTGGATCATTTGACATCCAACTTGTGCAAGTTGCTAATACAACTTATATTATCTCTAATAATATCATATTAATATAATAAATATGATATATCATCAATTGGATAAGAATTAAAATTAATTTCACACTTTAGAAACCCTAAAATTTCGAAAGTCATAGGATAATCCCAAATATTTTATTTTCTTGTATTAAATAGCTAATACATAGTTATGTGACATATTATATGTCTTATATGATGAATTTAATCATAGAAAAGTATTTAAAATAATTTAGATTTCAAAAACCCTAATTTTCGAATTATATAGTTTCGAAAATTTCAAAATAGGATACATTCTATTCTTAAATTTTCTAGCATTATTTTGATGATAAATAATGCTTTTATATGATAAAATAATCATAGGAATTTGAATTTTGTAATTCCGTGATCGTTCGACTGAGTTATTGACTCATCTCTAAAAAATGACGTTTGAAACGTTTAAAAATTCTTATAGCCGAATTATCTCTAAAACGTTCAAAATAAAGTTGTAACAACTTTACTTATTCCTATAATAATAGGAATTTCGAGATTAAGCTTAACTGCTTAATAATACTGTAAGACGTAACTGTCGAGTTCATTCGACGCTAGAAAATTACGTTCGAAGGAATATCAGAGACTATAGTCTTTAATTTACTGAGCGTCTGTGAATTTCACACAGAAACTATCAACTTATGTTTAGTCAAAGTCGAGCATTGACTAATTAAGATTTTAATTATTGAGGCTAAATCCTAAATTACGATTTTAATTATCGTAATTAAGCATTAAAAGCGCGGATATTACATGGAGGCGTAGAGGCTGGTGGGAAGCAAGCGGGCGCGGAATGGCGAGCGGCGAGGAAAATTGGGGCGCTGGCGGTAGTCGAGCGCCGGGCGCTGGAGGTCTAGCGCCGGATGGGGCGCTGGGCGTGGCGATGCGTGCGAGTCTTTGGGCCGAGGCATGAAGGTAGCGAAGCGCCAGGCTCCAAGTCTGGACGGAGGCGTCTTTGGAGCGGGCTGGGTTGCTTGAAGGGTGGCGGGAGTCGAGGCGGAGCAGCGGGAGGAGAGCGAGCTAAGCAGCATGTTGAATGACGAGGTAAATTAGCTGAGCGCGTAACAGAACGCCGGCATTTGGCGCGTGCAGACGAAGGTCTTGGGCGATCTTGGCGCGGACTCGTATAAAGCGACGGGTGTCCGTCTCGCGACTTTGACGATTTGGCCCGTTCTCCCTCGTCTGAACTCCTATTTACGCAATGTTTTCATCTAAGAACTCCTGTCGAGATGCTCTTCATTATACTTGATCCTTGGCAGATTCATTTCATCCTTTTTAATGCCATTTTACTACAAAACATCGAAATGAACCAAGTAAGTCCGAATCGATAAATAATAATCGAACCAACGACATAAATAGGATAAACTAATGAAAATAACATGTAAAACAATACCAAGAATCAGCACAAATTCATACCAAACAGTAGTTAATTTCTCCTTGAGCAAAATTAAAGCATGCAAACATTTATCATCAAATTTGAAAAGGACATCTTGAGCAAGTAGATGGCACAAAGGTTAGCTTATCTTAGAAAAATCTTTTATAAACCTACGGTAAAAACCCGCATGTCCTAAAAAACTCCTAATGCCCTTAACATCAACGGGTGGAGGTAATTTTTCAATTACATCCACTTTAGCCTTGTCAACCTCAATACCATTTCTAGACACAATATGCCCCAATACAATCCCACTTTTTACCATAAAGTGACTCTTTTCCCAACTAAGAGTGAGATTGCTCTCCACACAACGTTTAAGCACACGATCAATCTTATCTAGGCAATCATGAAAAGAAGACCCAAAAATTGAAAAATCATCCATGAATACCTCAAGGAAATCTCCAATCATCTCGGAGAAAATTGACATCATGCACTGCTGGAAAGTGCCCGGTGCATTACACAGGCCAAAAGGCATCCGTCGGTAGGCATATGTACCAAAAGGACCTGTAAACGCCGTCTTGGCCTGATCCTCTAGTGCAATAGCAACCTGATAGTAACCAGATAAACCATCAAGAAAATAAAAATATTCTTGTCCGGCTAATCTATCAAGCATTTGATCAATAAAAGGGAGAGAGAAATGGTCCTTTTTCGTCGCGGCATTCAACTTCCGGTAGTCGATGCACATGCGTCAACCGGTAGTAGCCCTTGTAGGTACCATCTCTCCTTTCTCATTTTCACCATTTTGATGCCTCCCTTCTTGGGCACCACATGTGTAGGGCTAACCCACTCGCTGTCCGAGATAGGGTAGATAAGTCCTTCCATAAGAAGCTTCAAAATCTCCTTCTTTACCACTTCAGTGAGGATCGGGTTCAATCACCTCTGAGCATCAATCACCGGTTTCACTCTATCCTCAAGCGTGATGCGATGCATGCATGTCGCTGGGCTGATTCCCTTGATGTCGGCTAGACTCCACCCAAAGGCAAGCTTATTCTTTCTCAGAACTGAAAACAGTTCTTCTTCTTCAACACTTGAAAGCTCAGCGGAGATGATTACTGGCTTTTCATTCCCCTCCTCCAAGAATACGTACTTCAAGTGATTCGGCAATTCCTTCATTTCTAGAGTGGGCTTTGGCATGTTAGCAACTTCAAGTGCCCACCTAAATCGACCGATCCTGCGCAAAACTTCCTCGAGGCTATGCTCCGCAACAACACATTCTCGGCCAAGGGATCAATAGTATCAATGAAAGCACAATCATCAATAGAATTGACAGAAAGAAACATCACACTGTCCCTAACAGAAAAAGACACAGTTTACCAAGAACAGTCATTTTTAAAGTGCCACTCTTAACGTCAATTAGTGTGTTGGTGTAGCCATGAATGGCCTCCCCAATAACAGTGCCATGAATGGAAAAAGTGCCACTCTTTTCCATCTTCCCTAACCTCACCAATTTCCAAAACAACAAAGTCAACATGAACTATCAACCCACCCACCTTAACTAAAATGTCCTCAATAATACCCTTCGGATATCTGACGGACCTATCGGCTAGTTGTAGACACATGCGAGTGGGTTTAAGTTCGCCTAATTCTAATTGTTTGAAAATTGAATAAGGCATCAAATTTATCCCGGTCCCCAAATCAAGCATGCCAGAAGCTTCCTTAGCATTACCTAAAGCAATTTTAATGATAAAACTACATGGATCCCGGAATTTGGGAGGCAACTGGTGCTGCAGGATGGAATTAGCTGCCTCGGAGACCATGACCTTCTCGTACTCTCCAAACCTTCTTTTCTTTGAGGCCAGCTCCTTGAAAAACTTGACGTAGGTCGGCACATTTTTGATCACGTCCAACAAAGGCAAATTGACATTCACCTAGGACAGGAGTTTGTAGAACTTGTTGAACTACTGATCTTGTTTCTCATTTTTCAGCCGGTGTGCGAAGGGTATCGGTGGAGTATAAGGCTTTGCTGCCTTATGCAACTTGACCTCGGTCTCTTTATCATTCTCCACATCCTGAGGTTTCATCTGCTTCTCGAATGTCTCTCCCACCTTATTCTAAATCACCCGACCACTCCTCAAAACAGTGACTGCCTGAGCCTGATGCGGTTGGCTAGGAAGTTTCCCCGCTGCTACTTGTTGCAATAGCTCATTCAGCGAGCCAGCAATCTGTCCTATTTGCGTCTCTAAACGCTTGAGTGTGGAATCTTGAGCATCTACTCTTTGGGTGATCACATTCTCAAAAGATGGTCTCTGAGGTGGCGGTGGAGGTGCCCACTGATACTGCTGCTGCTGCGGGTATTCTTTTGCGAGGCTAACTGCTTGTGAGCTGCTGCTGCTCTTCTATGGTATTGCCTCTCTTCTAAACCGCTGTGGCTGTGGAGGTCTTCTGTATGGGGCGCTCTGACTTGAATTCTTCCCTTGACTCTGATTTCTCCATCCCACGTTAGGTTGATTCCTCCACCCCGAGCCAAACTGTTGCTGATTAAACTCGAACTGTTGCCGGGGTTGGAATCCTTGCATCGCATAGGCTTCTGCTTGACCCTCATGAGTAAGCTACCCCATCCTGGGGCACGTATCAACGTTATGTCCGGGTTCGTTGTAGATACCACAAGGTTCTATGAATTCCTCATGCTGGGCTGGTGGATCAGGTTTTCTCAACTTCAGCTCTTGTACTTCCCTCATCAACTCAGCCACTTGTTTATTCATGTCGTACGAAGGGTTTACGGCATGTGCCTTGGATCTTCCACCTCGACTGGACTTCTGCTGTGAAGTAGCAGCCATGGCTTCAAAAATATCGACGATATCCAATGCCGTTTGAGAACCAATGTCTCCACCTGCAGCATTGTCCACCATGTACTGGAAACTCTGAGTCAATCCTTTATAGAAGAATTGATAAAGAATTTCATCTGGCAAGGCATGATGAGGGCATTTCTGTAATAAATCCCTGAACCGTTCCCAAGCTTCATGGAATGGCTCGTCTGATGTCTGATTAAAGGTCATGATCTGAGACCTCAACTCTTGACTCTTGTTGTTTGGGTAGTATTTCGTCATGAACTTATCTACCACGGCATTCCAGTTCTGCAGAGAGTTGGCGGGAAGTGCCAGAAACCACGACTTATCCCTATCCTTAAGAGTGTACGGGAAACGACGCATCTTCAGCTGATCTTCATTTAGTCCTCCCAACGGGAAGGACTGCAATACCGAGCAAAATTCTCTAATGAACCCCAAAGCATCCTCACTAGCAAGCCCATGAAAGGTAGGCATGAGCGAGAAATGGTTCGGCTTCAGCTCATAGTCATGTGCTGTCGGTCCAAGAACTATTGGGGAAGTAGCTGCCCCAATCACCGACCTGTAGAAATCACGCAATGCATGTGCATTTTTCACCCAATGGGAGTCTCTCAACGGTTGAGTATTCTCAACAACCCAGGTTAGTTGATCTCTCGATTATCGGCTCGACTATTTGACTACGACACCATACACAACACTCAAACAAGCACCAAGATCACCTCGGAGAATAACGGCTTAAAGTTTTTGGAAGAATCGAATGAGGCGATCTAGTTTAGACCTTCTAACTAGGGGTTGAGAGAACTAACACCGTGCGGTAACCTATTGCCCATCACGGGTAGCAAGTGGTCTCAAATTAAACAAATGCGGTTGGGCAACAACTTGGTGAAGATGACTCACGGCGACCGTGACCCCATTGTCACGTGTCACCCACGACAGCACCCTCCAAAGCATACACAACACTCATTTGGGTGCGGGACACCCGACACCTAAGTCCATTATTAACAAGAAAAGATCACATGGCCCGTGGGCTGGATAATCTCTTAGGGTTTCCTTGTTGATCAAGCGTTATTTCCTTACCAGACGGTTTGAGGTGATCTCTTCCTGATTTTATGGGATTCGGTAGCGCATCTTTTCGGATTTGCGGGATCCGTCCCGATCCGCGTGTCTTGCTTATCACGGGTTGTTCTTTATCGGAGAATAACAAAATAAAACCGTAAAAGACCACGCTTTTCACATAGACTACCACTTTTCTGCGTAGTCTATGCAACATGAAGACACACAAAATTTCGCACATAGACTCGCTTTTTTGTCGTAGTCTATACCCATTATAGACTACGCTTGCAGCACAAACACATATGCCAAATTTACTACGCTTTTCTATTACAACCGTAGTCGATTTAATAACAACTACGATTTTTCAATTTCAACCGTAGTTAATTTCTTTATTTAAACTCGTGACAATTAATAGCGCACAAGCAAACGAGTTAAAATATACTTGCGATACGTTCAAAATCACTATTCAAAAATATACAATCATTTTTCATTACAATTCGTAATCACTATCAAAAATATACAATCTGCTTTTCATTCACTACAAAATCACTATACAAAATACTATGCACATCACATAACAAAACAATAAGACCATATCCCCCATATCACGATACAAAATAATTCAAAATATCAATAACTTACTGACTAAAACATCACAAGACTATATGAAGAGCATGAAATTTGCCCGTTCAATATGAACTTCATCAATGTCCTCTTGAGAAATAAGACCGATTTTGAAACTATTAACAATTCAAAATAGAATATTAGCACTCTTGTATGAAAAAAATGATTATATTAAAGAAATGAAATGTTTATCTTAGAAGTCGCCATACCGAGGATCGAGCGGATCTTAGATGAAATGGTTCACCAATAATAAACAATAACATGGATTCAATTATGGTAGAAATTTATAACTTCACATCGTCATTTCGATAGATTTAGAAGGTCCCATCGGAAACAATAGGCCCATTATATTACGTATTACCAAATGCCGACCACATAGAAACATGGATTCATTCTTAAGAAAAATTATCTAAAGTTTTCTTTGGAGAAAAGTTGTTTTTATAAGCGTTCGATCCATTTCTTTCTTATATGTTGGCTTTCCATGCATTGACTCGATAAGAACAAACTTGTTTAAACGCAATGCGCCAATAAAATTTGTTTCAATCTTGAGAAGACCCATGACGAAGATGTCGAAAAGTTGAACTATTATTAGCACCATGGGGCCTGAGTCATAGTTATCTTTACCCGAAACATAATTGACTCATAATCGAATAAGAGGTGTTGTAATAGCATACCACAAGACAATAAACTTGTCATAAAAATTGTTCAATGATCATGAGCTCGTGAATAAAGTTATTCCAATATGAAAGTTTTTCATATTGTAAGAAAGAAAAACTGTTTGTCACACAACACCTAAAGCGTAAATAACGAACCTCTTTTTTCTTTTCTCGTTTGCTCTTCACCTCAAGGAAAGGATCTGACAATTGTAAAAGACTTGTCGGGAAAAGTTCGATTCAAAATTAAATTACAATAATTTCAGCTTTAAGTGTTTCACTAGTAGGTGCATATTGATGCACACAATCGAGATATTACGGGATGAATGCGCAATATTTGATGAAATATTTAGCAATATAAGATATGTAATATTACGAAAGAACCAATCGTAGCATCAATCTTTGAAGGAAAGGTGGGGTAAACACCTTTGGGCTAGGTAATAGTCGATGTCGATAATCCGGTTTCGTTGTCTTTTCGATGTTCATCGGGATGTCTTGCCAGGCGATTCCGAGGAAGTAGAACTAGTTCCTACAAGTACACATGCTGATGGGTTATTTTTATATTTATTTAGAGAAAAGTTTAATTCTGATAGACATATGTTACATCCAGTATATGAAAGGAAAACAGATAAACACTGCACTTGCTCACGACAAATGACATAAGGTATTGTATCTCGGTGAGAACAACCGGTCACATAACCCTTCTCTTCAATCTAAGTGCTACTTGAGAACCACGGAACAAATACTTCACATGATGATCTTGAATGAGTTAAATTAATTGTTATGCTTTCAACTTACTTCTACATGAGGTGACCACGGAATCGGGATATGCTTGGTGGTTTGGTTAGTGTCTTCGTGATCACATATTTTTGAGTGGTATTTGTCCATTCCTCATTTCCTCTTGTACCTCTGATTTCATACAACCCGGCAGACTCGAGGTTTTCATATAAGCCCCAAGTATTTTCCTATAATAGAGCTCGGCGTCTAAAATCTTGATATTAGGTGATAACATACAAACAAGATCGGGAAGTACCTTCATGAGAGGCGTGTATCACTTCAACAACATCCTCACGGGACACGAAAGCATTAAAGCGGACATTCAAAACAATGAAACAAGCGAATTGAGACTCATAGACCTAACTAACCCTAGTAAGAGAATTTGCAAAAGCAATGAACCTGAGATAATATTTGGCCGAGGGCAATCTCCTAATTCCTTAGATAGCAAACTCGGTCACGCCTAACCATATCAAGACCTTTACGCTCAATGACTGTATAAGGAGCAATTGGATAATGCAACAGATAATGAGCACCTAGATGAAAAAAACGTAAAAGCGTATAGAAGGCTACCTCGTATGACTTGCCATCCTTAAAATGCATTTTGTGACGCATATTTCTTCTTCTTGAGCAAAAGCATTCTTTTGTACAAGCCGTCAAGATCAATCTCAAGACACCTATATTTCTTGTTAACCTATCAATACAGGTTTATACGATTCGTGAGAGAGATAGATGAAAACCATCGGTTAATCAGGATTCCTTGTTATTTCCTAATTCGAGGTTTAAGTTTGAGGAGATGAAGAGCATACAAAAGTAAAATCCGGTGAACACTATTTATATGATTGGTTATACTACTAATCCATGGGTTTGGCTTGCTGAATTTTCAAAAGACGACCATCAAGAATGTCTTCTATTTTAAATCATTGTCGTTGAATAAGTACGAGACCATCAAGAATGTCTTCTATTTTAATCCATTTGAAACAATGGCCTTGAACTCCGGCCTTGTTTGTCTAATACCCTTGAAATTCACAAATCGTTTCCCAAGCGCAAGTCTCGTAATGTTGTTGAATGCCCTCTGCTCAAGATCTTCTTAACTAACAAGCTCTTCCCTGAGTAATCTATACAATTTCAAAGAATTCTTGTTAAACCATGATTTACTAATTCGAGAAAGTTGACATTCAAATCTTCCGGGATCTAAACGAATCTTCGAAGCATGGCACCTGGGCTGAGATAGTTTATCACGAATATCTAATTTGACAACTCCTCTTATAATAGGATCCAATTTTTTTGAATATTCTTTCATCGTAATATGAATGGATTAGAGATATGTGTCTAATTTCTCTTCAAGTTCACCTCTTGATTATTTGTACACTTGTAAAGTCGATTAGAGAACCTCGACAAGTGACAATAATCAATTATTAAATATATAATTCACAAATTCAATTAGGTGACCAGCAAAAGAAGAAATGACTTTCGATCAAGAGATTAGGTAATTTGCAAATCCGTATGCTTCATTTACATCTTGTAAGATAAACAATTTTTCTTGCGGTCATTTGCTTTCCCACCAACCTCCCGATTGCTTTCGACTTGACCAAGAGAAAGCTAAACTAATTGAATCTCATATTTTATATTGCAAATTGACAAAATGAATGACTAATAACGTAAGAACTCTCTCTCTAAATGTTTAATTGAAAACTTGCTTTCCCAATTCGAATGAGAATAATCTATAGAAGCATCTGAGATCCTAACACAAGAACATCGATGCTCTGAAATCGGGATAATGACTTGTGAAATCACACGAATCTCTACGCAACACTTGAACATGAGCGATTATTTGTTACACAAACTACCGCCATTAAAGTGGAGAACATGTGATTTCTCCAACTCAAAAAGCCCTCAAATTCATTGTCGGAACCACCCTAACTCTAAGCATCAACACATTTTGTAGCGCCAAAATTAACAATCCATGTAATATCGAGTTCATAGGCTATAATAATGACAAATCCACCATCAAGCGGATAAACTATTGAAAAAAATTGAATGAAAAAGTCGATAAACTTAAGGAGGAAATCGTTGTAAATGGACTCGACCAAGCAAACTTGTGCAATCTTGACCTCTAAATTTAGAGTATTTTGGACAAGATCAACGATTACTCTGAAAATCTCCCTTCCCCGCAAAAGATACATAAGTTAGAAAATTGACACCCTCTAAATCATTTATATCGCATAGCTTTAACAATAGAAAATTGATCTTTGGTTCAGCATTCTTTGGAATTGGGGCAAACAGTAGCTAGGGCATTCTCACTCTCGGTGGAAGAGAAATTAGAGGATCCCGCGTCGTTTAGGTGTCGAGGATCGACGAATGCTTTGGCGGGAAAATTGAGGAGTACATCGACGGCGAAATCGTGATTCGCCGTTGAAAGCGGGCGGAGGCAAGAATTTTCACGGCTTGAGATTGAGATTTCTTCTTTGCATAGTTCCTATCCACGGTGCGTATGAATTACGTGGTGAGCTCTACGATGCGGCGATTTCGCGATGCACACTAACCAAAAGCAAGACAAAAGACAAAGAACATGAGAGTTCTTGAATATTGTGAAATCGAGAGTTGTGTATTTAGAAATGCTGTTGGCGCGTACATTTTCTCAGATGAATAAGAGAATTTCTTGGATAACCAAATTGAATCGTAGTCGATGATGAAAAAGCTGAAATTGATCGAAACACGGTCGTGAGTTCGATTGATGAGGATTGAATTTTTTATTTTTTAAATTTATTCACATAGACTACGCTTTTTAAAAAAACACGCACATAGACTACGCTTTTAAGCGTGGTTAATAGTTCATATAGACTACGCGTTTAAGTATGGCGTAGTCATATTTTAAAAAATTAAGCACATAGACTACGCTTTTGATAAAAAGCGTGAGTCTATACCTATAAACTACGTTTTTACGGCGTAGTCATAAGTGTAGAGAAAAGTGATATTTGTAGTAGTGTTCACAAGCGAGTTATCTCGGCCGATTGAAGCTCATTGGAACAAACTAGTAATTGAGTAGACTCGATTCAAGCAATGACCATCAAACAAGTCGAAATACAAATTTGAGCATATTGGGCATTTTCCTCATAACGCTCTGCACTCTTGTGTATAGGCTAGTGTATCGCTCGGGACATCCGTCATTTCGACTATCTTTATAGGCTGCGTGCCTCTAACATCTCCACCGTTTAGACAAAGTTCTAAACATTTATCCTTAGGTCTTTTATTTGGTGTAATGGGGCTTAAGACATAGGTGGAAGATTTTTGGAGCAGGTGGGGTCATCATGGACTTAGGTTTGAGGAAATTGTTTTGACTTCCATGGATTTCCTTTCGCTTCTTTTACAGACCTCGGCACAAACATCTTAGGACTTAGTCGATATATATTTTTTCTTTCTTTCAATTACGGTACCTTCTTTATATTGGGCATTTGCCCGTTTCTTTGAAATTTGGGTAACCCTTTTTTCTTGCCATTCTGAGGCTACCGTTATTCCTTCTTGTTCGCGCTTTCTCTTCTATTAGCTCCACGAGTCCAATTGGACCGGTAGGCTTCTTTTTCGAGGCTAATTTAAGTGAGTGAAGGAAATTATTAAGCTCGAGGGGCTGAACAAGTGACTAACAATAGGTGGGACATTTTTGGCTCGATGGGCTATTTGAAAGAAAAATTGCCTAAGTCGTCTAAATGTTTTAGCTAAGTCGATGAGGCATCGACATAAGAGTGCACGAAAGTTCTAGTGAAGCCTAGTGAAGATGTCAAAAAAGGAAGAGGGTGGTGTGTTGATCGAGATCAACATTTTAGGCTCAAAACTCACCATGTGTGCTCAAATTCAATTAAATCGTCCTTATTTACATACGGTCATGCTCAAAGCGAATTCTAAAATTACCGGCATTATTCACAACATTAAAAATACGGGTCAATCAATCCCACCAATTTAAATATGCTAACCGACATACAAAAGCGAGAACCCTCCCACTCACACGCTGCGTTAAGCAAGTGGGTAAACAAGGAGGAACACAAACAACAACGGCTTGACATGAGCAGGTGGCGGTCCCCTACTCACACTTTGCATTGGGCAAAATGGGTCGAGTGGGGACCAACTCTCTTAACTCGGACAAAGCAAAGCAGGCGCAATCCCTCACTCACACACTTTGCCTGAGGCAAAGTGGGTGAAAAAGGTTGACCAACAACAAACAAAACAAAACAAAACAAACAAAAGAAAACAAACAACAAACAATAAACAAAAGGGAGGACAACAAGGTCGAGGAAGGCTGGATACACAATCCGGTGGGCAAAATAGGCAAGTAGGGCGTCATGGGTAGCTTCAGGTATTCCTCCATCACGGTCGGCGGGCTTTATGTCCTCGTCTTTTTCTCGGCTATCTCAGAATCCCTTCACGGCTGTTCTCTTGTAAAGTGACCTCCACATTCTTTGGAGTGGCAGTGATTCAGAATATCTTTGATCTTAGTTTCGGGCACGCACCGTCGTGAGGACTTAGTCGGCACTTCCTCCATAAGTAGGGATCATCCCATATGTAGGCACGACGATGCCTTTGATCTTGTTTCTTTGATATGTAGTTAGCCCAATATGGAGTTCTCGTTGGTTTATAATTCACCACGTCTCGCATACCATGGTTCGAAATCGTGGTACCACGAATGAAGTATAGATGTTCTTGAGGAAGGTCTCCGCAATGGGCACAGGTCTTCCCCTTCGATATCCTACTCAGTGGTCAGCCACAAGGTTTTGTGCTCACTCTTGTCTTTGATTTCTACATCGAATTCTTGGAGAATCAAGATCCATCGATCGATCGTGGCTTTGACTCCTTCTTGGCCATCGGGTATCTCGAGGCGGTGTGATCGGTGTAGGCGATTGTCTTGACCCGATTAGGTATGATCGAAATTTTCAAAGGCAAAGAAGACATGAGCTCTTTCTCGGTTGTGTTGTAGTTGCGTTGGGCGGCGTTGAGAGTTCTTGAGGCATAGTATATAGCATGACTTTCCTTTCCTCTTCGTTGTCCCAGGCGGCTCCCACAGCGTACCACTTGCATCGCACATAACTCAAGCAGCATGCCCCAATCGAGGTGGATGATCGATCTTTGAGATTAAGTTGTTCTTGAGTGTCGAAAGTGATCTTACACTCTTCATTGAATTCCCATGGTACATCATTACGGAGTAGTCGTGTCATGGGTGAGGCGATCTTCGCGAAGTCTTTCACAAATCTTCTGTAGAATCTAGCGTGCCCGAGAAAACCTCGCACTTGCTTTCTTGAAGTGGATAGGGTAATTTGGCGATGATCTCTTCTTTAGCTTTATCTACTTCTATCCCTCTTTCGGATACCACGTGCCCAAGAACAATCCATTCTTGTACCATGAAATGACATTTCTCATAATTGAGGATCAAATTCTTTTACACATCTACGTAGGACTACCTCCAAATTAAATCGAACACTCGCCGAATGATTCCCCGTGAGCGGTAAAGTCGTCCATAAAGACCTCGATGCATTTCTCCAGCAGTGCGAGAAGATGCTCATCATACATCGTTGAAATGTCACGGGCATTACTCTGTTTAAAGGCATTCTTACGTAGGCAAATGTTACGAATGGGCATGTGAAAGTGGTTTTATCCACGATCGCCTTAGGCGACCCGGATCTGCATGTAGGCGAGTATCCGTCCTAAAAAACAAAAGAATTTGTTCCCGCCTAACCTTTCCAACATCTAAGTCGATGAAGGGTAATGGGAAGTGATCTTTTCGGGTTACTGTGTTGAGCTTTCGATAGTCAATACACATTCTCCAACCTGTTTGGAGTCTTGTTGGGATCAGCTTCTCCTTTCTCGTTTTCACTACACGAATGCTGACTTCTTGGGCACGGCGTGTCTTGGGTGACCCGTTCTTGCTCGATCGGGATATATGATGCCTAAGTCGAGAAGCTTCAAGATCTCCTTCATAACTACCTCCTTCATAGCTGGGTTTAACTTCCTTTGTTGATCGCGTACCGGTTTGGCTTCTTCTTCCATTAAAATATTGTGACGCATATGGATGGGCTAATGCCCTTGATAAAGGCCAATGTCCGTCAATAGCTTCCTGTATTGCCCAATAACATTCTTCTGACTTCCTCCCGATTGGGACTAAGTTTAGCATTGATGATCACAGGCGAGGTGTCGTCTTTCCCTAGAAATATATACTTAGTGGTGAGGAAGAGTCTTTAGCTCGAGTTTAGGAGCTCTCATAAGGGATGGAGCAGGCTTTTCTTCTTCCTTCGACTTGGGCATGTTACTGGTATATTGACCATTTGAGTCCCTCGGGCTCGCTCCATAAATAATGGGGCCTCCCGGCATTGTCCGTAGTCGCATTTCTTCGTGGCGTCTTCCTCCTTAAGTCCACTTTGAATGGCTGCATCCGGAGGTCTTGCAAACCTATCTCGGGCGGGATGTCTCCCACCATAGGTTCAATGTCATCGATGAATTCCACGACTTCAATATCAATCGGTTCTCCATGGCCTTGAAGATGTTGAAGGTCACCGTCTCATTGTCAATTCACGGGATAACTTGCCCGTGTAATAATCAATCACAGTTCGGCTGTCTTCATGAATGGTCGATAACATAAGCGATGATTTGTTACCCATCGTGCCCATATCCGAGCGTAGAAGTCCGCTGGAAATATGAGTTCCTCCTTTGACCATCACGTCTTGATGATTCCTTACGGATGAGCGTTGGATCAATCGCTAATTGGATAACCACTCGTGTTGGCGGGTTCCTACTTTTAATTCGTTAAACATTGACAAGGGCATGACGTTTATAGATGCCCCAAATCGACATAGCTCTTTCGATCCTCGTATTGCCTATTACGCGAGGAATGAAAAACATCCACGGATCTCCACACTCTCGAGCAATTTCATTGCGGGTGCGGATACATTTCTCCCACGGAATTTTGCATCGTCTTTGTATTTCACCTTTCTTGTGCACAATTCTTTCATGAACTTTGCCCACTTAGGCATCGTGCCCGGGCGATGATGAGCGGTATATTAATTTCCATACGAAATACACGATACATCTCACTCATTTCTTCTCTCTCGATTCTTAGCCAATCTACCACAGAAAGGGGTAAAACCTTAGGATTAGGTTTGGCGTGGGTCGACTCAATGATCATATCTTCTTTTCCATTTTTTCCTTGGGTGGTTCCACATGATCATCTTCGTCTTGATCAATGTGATGCATGAGATCTTCTACTCGGTATGGCGCATCGTCCTTAGGCATGAAAACTTTTACGCGGTTCTTCCCGCTTCTCAAGGCTACTGACGTTCGGTTGGGCTAGCTCGTTTACCTCTACTTGTGGAGGATATTTCCTTGCTACTTCTTAAGGCGCGTTACGACGGCCGTCAATTGGAAAACTTGGTTCCCAAGGCTGCGGAGGGCTCCCCTTGTCTCGACCTTGAATTTCTCGTTCTCTTGTTGAGCCTTCACATTCTCTCGTGCCATAGTATGCACAAGTTCGGCCAACGATGGTCCACCGCTATGGTCACGCTGATTATTCTGTCTTCTTTGTTGTTGTTGTCTTGCCCTCCGTCTTCTTGTTGTTGTTGTCACCGCTTCTTGGTTGTTAGACCACCTAAAATTTCCGTGGTTCCTCCATCCTGGGTTGTAGGTTTGAGAGTTTGAATCATATCTCCTCTATTCGTATTGTCCATTACCATTTTGACCCACTGCATTGACTTCTTCCTCTTCAAAAAGGGTGGGGCATTGATCCGTGTGATGTGTCACGGCCGTACAGATTTGGCAAACTTTAGCTTTCTTTTGCCCTGGCCTCGTGTTGGTTATGAACTTGTCGAATAGGTTACAAAGTTTATCCAGCTTGGTCTCCACGGTTGAAGAAGTAGCGGCGGCTTGCCTTGGAACTTCTCCTCCTTCATCTCTGTTTTCTTCGGCCATCTCGCCCAACAATCTAAAGGCCTCACTGGGAACTTTATTCATTATCGATCCTCCACAAGCTACATTCACCCAAATTTTCTCAATTGCCCTTAACCCGGCCATGAAATATTGGATTAGATCATGGTCTGGAATTTGATGTTGAGGGAATTTCGCCTGCAGCTGTTTAAACCTTCCCCAGTAATCATAAAAGGTTTCCCCCGTGCCCATTTTGATGCTGCTTATCCTTTTCCTCATATTCTGAATGCGGGCGGCAGGAAAGTACTTCTCGAGGAACTTCTGATGAAGTTGTGCCCAAGTGGTCACACTTCCTGTAGGCAAGGTGTAGAGCCATTCTCTTGCTTAATCATGTAGAGAGAAGGGGAATGATACTAATCTCACATACTCTCCAAGGTTTTCGTTGGCGCGGATAGTTCCACACGCCATCTCGAAGTCTTGTAAATATCTTTGTGGATCTTCCCCGGGCATGTCACTGAATCGGAGGAGGATCTGGATGAAGGAATGATTCATCTCCCAGTGGCCATTGATCGCGGGCAAAGTGATGCCCGTTGGCCTCAGGTTCTGGTTGTTGGGAACACCATTTCCCTCAATGTTCGCTCTACTTGCGGTTGTTCACCCATCGTATTGCCCTCTGGGTTTTCTTCTAGGTTAGTTGCCCATGCTGCTTGTCGTGCCCTCCGTACTGCTGCTCTCCTCCGCCTTGCGTGCTTTTCGATATCAAGATCGTACAACAGTTCTCCGTTCTCTCCTGCAAGGTTAGGTCGTAGCATACAATAAAGAAAGCAATATAAACACAAGAAATAGAGATTACTACTGGAATGCGCAACTCCCCGACAGCGGTGCCAATTTTGACACGCTGTCGTTTAGCGTTCAAAATAAATTTATAACCTATTGCCCATCACAGGCGTAGCCAGCGATAAGTATAGGGTCGATCCCACGAGGAGTTGGTGTAGCAATCTATGATGTCACGATGTCACTTAAAAGAATGAAGGTGGTGTAATTATTCTGATCAATATAGGTAAGGCTAAAGTAACCTGAAACAAACTCAAAGGAAATATCAAATAATAAACAAATCTGGCTTGCGCAACAACTTGGTGAAGATGATTAACACTCGGTCATAGGTGCAAAGATTTTCACTACATGACATGCATCAACCGGTTATAAGAGACATACGTCGTGACCCCATTGTCATGCGTCATGTCCACGACGCACCCCTCCAAATCTATCCTTTTTGTGTAAAGAAATGCAAGGGACACCCTATGCAAACTATCTAACCCGTAATGCCCATGCGAGGACACCTCAAGACATGCAAGCTACATGCAGCGTTATGATCTAGATAGACCGGTATTGGCAAAGGCGGTGCTAGGACTACTCCAACTCACCCACACAAGTCGTACTATTTGGAGTACGGGACACCCGACACCTTAATCCAATTATTACTTGCAACCCTCCCTAGACCACTATGTTATTCGCGACTAACACACCGAGTTTGGTTAAGTTATATATTGCTCAGGACCTAATGCTTCGGGAACACACGCATGCAGATCGTAATGCCCTACTTAGACCTCTCGAGTTATATTAATCATGCTTCACTTTGTTATACCCAAACCAGAATAAAGACTTAGCTAGACATAAAATAAACAAACATGCAACAGTTAATTGAGACCATCATAAAAGGGAAACAACTTACTATTACTTGAATGAAATAAACATCAAGCCCAAAGTGCCGCCAACAAATATACGCAAAACAAATAAAAGTGTTTACCCCGAAGGGACTTAATGTATGTGGTGGTGTGGTTTGTGAGAATGAAAGAGAAAATGCAGCGAATGATGATGATAATGATGATGCACACAAGTCGCGCATTCATCCCATATATATAGGCTGAGAGAGATCGGCGACGGTTATGGCCCATGGGCTGGATAATCCCTTAGGGTTTCCTTGTTGATCAGCGTTATTTCCTTGCCCAGACGGATTTGAGGTGATCTTCTCCTGATTTTATGGGATTCGGTATCAGCGCGCATCTTTTCCGGATTTTGCGGGATCCATCCTGATCCCGCGTGTCTTGCTCATCACGGGTTGTTCTTTATCTGTATCTCTTACCCAGCACCTCTCTCTCTGTCTTCTCTTTTCCTTCTTCTTCCTTCTTTCTTCTCTTGGTTTCTGCTTCTCTTCTTCACTTCTGCTTGCCCATTAGCTAACCTTTTGGAGATTGAACTTGTGCGGTTTGTAAGGAGGTCACGCCGTGTAACGGAACAGCTACTGGGGTTAGATGCCCTGACTGTGAGCTAAGCTCCTTGTGCCCTCGGGGTGCAATCGTATCTCAGTTCGTCCACCAAGCAAGTTTCCACTCCGTATTGCCCATTTCTACCCTGCCTTGCCCCTGCAGACCTGTGTGTCCTCCCAGACACAAAACACAACAAGAAAAACACAAAAGACTCGATCTAGACCTAGACAAGACACAGAAAAAGAGCACAAAACTTGGGCTCGTCAAGAACTTAAGAAATCATGAAAGCAGGGAGCTAAGTAAAGAACCAATTAATCTAGATTATCAAATAGGAAGCAATAAAATAAAGCAAAGAATGATTCAACAATAATTAAATCCCAAAGTCTCTTTCATCGAATGTAAATTATCAATTACTAGATGAAATAGAATCCAATGAACAACCAACAATCCAATATCACTATGTAATTGAAACCAACAGAAATTTCAAGCAACAATATTATGTAATTCAATCCAACAACAATCTCGAGACAAACACATAAATTATCCGAAGGAAATCAACAAGAACAATAAAACTAAATGCAATAATCGAAAGGATGAAACAAGAAATCAATACTAGAATCTGATGCTCTATTTTTCTCTCTTGGCGCCTGATAATCTCCTAAGAACAGCGGCCGCGCAGATGTATCCGAAAAAAAAAGAACTCCGGAAAAGTCTGACCTAACGCGTATATATAATAAGTGAGAGTGAGCGCCATTTGTGGATGAGCGAGCGTGGAGTGGAGTGTTCTGTTCCTAAAGTGAACGCCGACTTAGACCGAGCGCTCGTTCAAAAAATGCACTGACTCATAAACGAGCGCCGGCTGGGAAGTGAGCGCCGGTTGGCCAGGCGTCGTGAGGATGGGCGAGCGTCGGGTGGCCGATGCACACGAGGAAGGGCCAGCGCCGGGTGGCCGATGCGTGAGGAAAGGCAAGCACTGGGTGGCCGAGTGTCGGGTGAGCATTCAGCGTGCGAGGAAATTTGGTGAGCGCGCGCTCGGAGTTGAGCGTGCGCGTTGAGATGGCGAGGCACGCCGGCGCTGCGGGTTGGGTGAGCGAGCGAGCGGGCACTGGGCAAAACCCAGTGCTGGATGGAGGCGAGCGCGTGCGTGATGTGCGCGTGTGGGTGTGAGCGAGCGGGGCTCAGCACCGAGCGCCGGTTGCATAGCCGAGCGAGTGCGCGCGGGAGTGGGCGAGCGTGCTGGCTGAACGCACGAGGGAAAATGGCGAGGAACGCGTGCTGCCCTCTCAGCGCCGGATGAACGTGCAGCTGGGTTAGATGAGCGCATGGACGCACGGGTGATGGCCGTGCGATGGGGGTGCCCGTGCGCGACTTTGATGATTCGTCCCGTTCTCCTTGGTCCGAACTCCGATTTAGGATACGTTTTCGCCTACGGACTCCTGTTAAGATGCTCTTCAATGTACTTGATCCTTGGCATATCTATTTCATCCTATTTGATATAGTTTTCCTACAAAGCATCGAGACAAACCAAATATGTCCAAAACGAAGAATTCTAATCAAAACAACGGTATAAGAAAGACGAAACACTGGGAACGGCATGTAAAAGAATACCAAGAATAAGCATAAAATGAAACCAAACAGTAGGCGGTGGACATCCGGTGAAGCACCCCATACTTCTTGAGTAAGCTGCCAATGGTGGCATGTTAGAAGTGGGTGCCCCGATCACTGATTATGGCTCTTGGCACACCAAACCAGCTAAAGATGTTTGACTTGAGAAAAACGGCTACGGTTCTTGCATCCACCGCGACTGTGGCCTTGGCTTCTACCCATTTTGACACGTAGTCCCCTGCTAGGAGTATGTATTGATTTCCCTTAGAGTTTGGCAAGGGGCCAATGAAATCCATGCCCCATACCTCGAACACTTCCACCGGCAAGATAGATACCAAGGGCATCTCATTCCTCCTTGAGACATTGCCCTCGTGTTGGCACTTATCGCAACCTCGGCACTTCTCGTAGCTATCCTTGAAGATAGTGGGCCAAGATAACCCACGGTCGAGGATCTTCCTGCCGTTCTCTTATGCCCAAAATGTCGTCCGCTCGCTTCTCATGGCGGTTGCTCAAGGATCTTGATGCGCGCCACCTTCCGAATGCATATCCTCAAGATCAAGTCTGAGCATTGCTTCCACAAGTATGGGTCATCCCATACGTATTGTCGACTCTCCTTTTTGAGTTTGTTCCTCTGGTGTGTTGGCATCACCACGGGCAACACTCCGGTCACGATGTAGTTCACCAAGTCCGCATACCACGGCTCCTTGGTGTAGATCTCGTGTAGCTCCTCGTCTGGAAACGTTGCTCGGATTGGATCTCCTTCATCCTTTCTCAAAATTCTGCTCAAGTGGTCAGCCACTTGATTTTGAGATCCACTATTGTCTTTGATCTCAACGTTGAACTCCTGGAGGAGGAGTATCCACCGTATGAGTCTTGGCTTTGTATCCTTCATTGCCATGAGATATTTTAAGGCGGCGTGGTCAGTGTAAACCACCGTCTTGCTCCCAAAGAGGTAGGATCGAAATTTCTCAAAGGCAAACACCACGGCAAGAAGCTCCTTCTCCGTGGTTGTGTAGTTGATCTGCGGCCCGGTGAGGGTCTTCGATGTATAGTAGATGACGAATCTTTCTTTGTCAATTTTCTGCCCAAGCCCCGCGCCAACAGCGTATCCGCTAGCGTCGCACATCAGCTCAAAAGGCATGCCCCATTCGGGTGGCCTTATGATGGGCGTTGTGATAAGGTGCTCCTTCAATATCGGGAAGGCTTCTTTACATGCGTCGTCGAACTCTCACGGTATATCGTTCTGGAGGAGACGGTGTATCGGTTGTGCTATCTTGGCGAAGTCCCTGACAAACCGCTGATAGAATCCAGTGTGGCCAAGGAATCCCCGTAGCTGCTTGATGTTGGTGGGATAAGGCAGCTTGGCTATGATCTCCACCTTGGCTTTGTCTACCTCAATGCTCTTCTCAGAGATAACATGCCCAAGGATAATTCCCTCCTTGACCATGAAGTGGCATTTCTCATAATTCAGCACAAGGTCATTCTCCACGCACCTCTGCAGAACTAACTTAAGATGCTCTATGCACTAGTTAAACGTCTTGCCATAAACAGTAAAATCATCCATGAACACCTCAATGCATTGCTCAAGCAAATCAGAAAATATACTCATCATGCATCTTTGAAATATCCCTGGGGCATTGCATAAACCAAATGGCATACGACGATATACAAATGTGCCAAACGGGCAAGTGAATGTGGTCTTATCTTGATCTTCTAATGCCACACATATTTGCATATATCCAGAGTAGCCATCAAGGAAACAGAAATATCTGTTCCCAGCGAGTCTCTCAAGCATTTGGTAAATGAACGGCAGAGGGAAGTGGTCCTTCCTGGTCACCTTGTTGAGCTTTCTGTAGTCGATGCAAACCCTCCAGCCTGTCTGGAGTCTCATCGCGACCAGTTCCTTGCCTTCATTCTCGACCACTGTGACTGCGGTTTCTTTGTACGGCGTGGATCGGGCTGACCCATCGGCTGTCCGAGATAGGGTAAATGAGGCCCAACTCGAGGAGTTTGAGTATCTTCGCCTTGACAACTTCTTTCATCATCGAGTTGAGCTTCCTCTGGGGGTCTCTGACCGGTATGGCATCGTCCTCGAGCAAGATGTAGTGTTGACAAACAGTAGGGCTGATGCCCTTGAGGTCGGCTAAGGTCCAACCGATGGCCTCCTTGTACTTGCTCAAGACGGCTCTCGTCTCTTCTTCTTCTTTGATCGTCAGCTCGGAGCTTATGATTACTGGCAATGTCTCGTTGGCTCCGAGGTAGATGTACTACAAGTGCTTCGGTAGGCGTTTGAGCTCTAGCTTGGGGGCTTTCTTCAAGGCAGGTTGCATCCTCTCCTTGCCATGCACCAGCTGTGATCGATAGCTTGGTTGATCGTCCCCGCTTTGGTCGGCTTCTATCTCATGCACTTCGGTTGCCTCGGTCTCCTCCTTGTCGAGATACTCTAGGTCTTCAGTGTGTCCTTGGATGACTCTATCGTACACATCCTTGATCACCACGTTGGCAGAGTATCTCTCAACATCCTTCTCAGTGAGACTGACGAAGTCCACCATCTCGGTGTCGATCGAAAATTGCTCGGCTTTGTAGATATCAAAGGTGACCGTCTCCCCAGCGAATTGGCATGTGAGCTTCTGCGTATCGCAGTCGATTAAATTTTGGGCCATCTTGAAGCGCACGCCTAGCGACATGAGTCGCTTCTTACTCAGTCGCCCGTATTTAGAACATATAAGTCGGCTGGGAAAATAAGATCCTGCACCTTGACGAGCACATCCTCAACAATCCGCCGGGATAGACACTTGACTTGTCGCGGTGAATCTCAACACAAGGCGATCGGAATGGTGCGAGTTTCAATTATTGATAGATAGAATGGGGCATCACATTGATTGATGCCCGAGATCAGCATAGCTTGGTCTATCCTCGTTGTCCCGATCACACAAGGTATATAGAACATTCCGAGATCGGTACACTTGATTGGGAGGTCTCGCTTAAGCACAGCTGAGACATTCTCCCCCATCTGGAACTTGGCATCGTCTGTGTACTTGACTCTCTTGGTACAAATCTCTTTGAGGAACTTGGCACACCTCAGCATCGAGGTCAAAGCAGTAATCAAAGGTATGTTGATCTTTACCTTTTTAAAGATCTTGATCATCTCGTTCATCTCTTCAACTTCTTTGTTCCTTGCCAACCTTCCTGGAAAGGAAGGTCTGATCTTGATCTCCATCTTGTCTGCTACCTTGGGCAAGGGGGCCTTCACCTCGGGTTCAGGTTCCTTGACCAAGTCCTCGACTTTCTCGATTATGTCTTCTCTCGACTGTCTCCTTGACTGGGGCTCCTTCCCTGCTTGGCAAGTTCTTGCCGCTCCTCAAGTTGATTGCGTTGATGTGCGCATTGGGTTGGACTTGCACTTGAGCAGGAAGTGTCCCTTGTTTTTGGTTGATCTTTGAGATCTCTTGCATCAAGGTGTTCAGCTGGGTCAGCACAGATTGCAGGACTCCTTTGTCTCTGTTTTGAACTTGTCGAGGTCTTGCACTATCCTCTCTTATGTACCTCCTTGTCTGTGCACTATCTCGGCTAAAGATGGCCGAGCTTGAGGTGGGTTCTGCCCAGGAGGTGCTTGATAGTGTGTGCCTCCGTACTTCAAGTTCTCGTGATTCTTCCACGGTGGGTTGTACGTGTCGAAACGGGGCTTCTGACCTTGAGCGTTTCCTCCACCACCGTTGTTGACATGCCCAAAGGCATTCAACTCTTCTTCTTCGGCTACTTGTAGACATTCGTCCGTGTTGTGGGTGGTGGCAAAACAAAGCTGACACGCTTTGACATTCTTCTTGGCCATAGTGGGCCTCAACATGTCCATAATTTGTTTCATCATGGCCTTCATATCCTTCATGTCGGATCCGTCTGAAGTGGTAGCTTCTTGGCTGGGCATCGTCTTGACCATTGCGTTGGCATCATCTCGAAACTCTTCAGCCAAGTCTGCGAGTAGTTTAAATGCCTCGCTGGGTTGTTTGTTGAGGATGGAACCTCCGCACGCAGCACTCACGAGCTGCCTCTGAGTCGGCCTCAAGCCATTCACATAGTATTGAATCAAATCTTGATCAGAGATTTGATGGTTGGGACATTTTGCTAAAATGGACTTGAAACGACACCAATAGTCGTACACCGTCTCACCATTCCCCATCTGGAGGGAACTCATCCTTTTCCTCACACTTTGTATCCTTGAAATGGGATAGTATCTCTCAAGGAACTTCTGTTGAAGCCCTGCCCAAGTAGTGACATTACTCGTAGGCAAAGTGTACAGCCACTCTCGAGCACCGTCGTGGAGAATAAATGGAAAGGATATGAGTCGAATGTACTCCTTCTTAACTTCATTCGTACACCTTATGGTACTACACACCATTTCGAAGTCCTGGAGATGGCGCTGAGGGTCCTCTCCCAGCATATCGCTGAAGCTTGGCAAGATCTGCATGAAAGAGTGCCTCAGCTCCCAGTTGTCCTCGATCTCGGGTAAAGTAATGCCCAAAGGCCAGAGACTGTTGTTGTTCGGGAACATCATCTCCCGCAGTGTCTGCTCTTCTGGAGGTGGTGGGTTTTGTGGATTCCTCTCATCCATGTTGTCTGACCTCGGTACGTGCCTCCTCAAGACGGGAGCGTTTCTCCTCGGCCTGCCTCACCTTGTCCGAATGGTTCTCTCAATCTCTGGGTCAAATAAGAGCTCTCCGTCCTCACCTGCAAGGTTAGGTCGGAGCATGCAAAAAAAAAAAAAAAAGAGTAACAACACTAGAATAGCGCAACTCCCGACACGGCGCTAATCGACGATCGCCTAAAACCCGTCGTCAAAGATCCTAGGCGGCCAAGAGATACTATTATAATCTCCTTCAACTTGAACACATAGTTACGTATATGGCAAGTTAAGGGGTCGAACCCAAGAGAGCTGGTTGTGTTGTTACTCGAGTTGTCTGATTTGAGTAGAAGGTTGCCCAGAGGCGAGGTGTCGATCGGTGACGGTCTCGAGAGAAATGTCTTGATAGATAGATCTTGAGCGTAAAGTAAAGCGAAAACTAAACACAAGGTAAAGTTAAATAACAAGCGGTTGGGCGAGGGTTCCACACGTTGAGATCTTGGTCAAGATGTCGGTCATAGGTTCGAGGTTTTCACCACGAGTATGTCGTTGGTTAAAGGTACCAAAGGGTACGCGCCTTTTTGGTCGTCACGTACACCAGGGCCCCCAGCCCCAACTTGCCCTACCTTCAATCAGAGACCTCCCGCCTTGCCCTTGCCAAGACGCCTCCCTAGGAAGACACTTCACTAGGGTATCCCGCCCCAACACTTGACTCACTAGGCACCTAACTAGCCACGGTAGGTCGAGGGGTGGCTCGCAGCCCCTTGCCCAGGCCGACGGCTACAATCACCCACTCGGCCGTGCTTCTCGGGACAAAGAGACACTCGATGTCTTACTCGGCTATTGCTTGTAGCTACCCTCCCCTCAAGGCTACGGTCGAGTTAACGCTCGAGAAAGGAATAACATGGGTATCGAGATCTAGAGCTTCGGGAACACCCACTCAAGGTTCTAAGGACGTTTAGACCTCACGACTCTCATGACCTCGACTCAACGTGCTTCACCCCGAGCCCAACCAAACCGACTACTCACGCATAATCGACATAAACACAAAAGCAACAAACATGAAAATAAACGAAACCATACTTGAATATAAAATCAAATGCAAAGGTTAAGCAGTCTCTGGCAAGCAGTTGCTCGAGCAGAGATAACAAAATACATAACTTAAATGTTTACCCGTAGGACTTGTTTATCTTCCTCACCAATCACTCATAAAAACCAAAGAAAAATGAAAGAGAAAAGTGCAGAGAGAACTAAGGACTTGATGCTTCCACTTTGAAATCCGAATTGTTGTGAAGTTGTTGTTGGGAGCCTAAGTGTACTCCTCTTTGTCTTGGTCAGCGTGCGTATCTCGAGGCAGTAGTTAGTGAGGTCAACAACTGGCTCGGGTCCCGGACCATCGATGGAGACTCCTCTGGCTTCAGGTGGATGGATTTGTCTCATCTCAACCACCACAGCTTTAACCTTTCCCTTTTCGGCAAAAATCAAACAGGCGGCAGAGACGGACCTTGCCCAGAATCTTCCCATTTGCGTGCAAGTCTGCTAGAGTTCTTGTCTGCGTCTCCCAGCTGCATTCTGAGTTCACCCTCTGTCCCCTACATCATTCCTCGTCCTTTTTCCCCCTCTTCCTTGTCTCGATCATCCTCTTGGTTTCATGTCAGCTCGTTGGTCAGGCTCAGCTCTCGTGCGGTACCGTATCTTGGCAAGATGTCAGATGCCTTGCCAAGGTAATCTTCGGGGTTTTACCTCTCTCACAGGAGGTGGCCTGATCTTTCCCAAGGTCCGTCTCAACCTGCAGCACCCCAAAGCGTGTCCTCCCAGACACAAACACACACAAAAATGCACTCTTTCTAAGGCAAGTACTACCCCAAAAAGAGCACGAAAAGTGGGCTCATCAATAATCAACCTACACTATTCTCTCGAACACCATGTATGAAGATCATGAAATAAATAATTTATACGGATAAGAAAATTGCAAATCATCAACACAATTAATCACGATTCAAGACGAGAACAATCCAACATTTATTTCTCAACAAATCAATAATTCATCTCATAGTAGAAATTATCCCCGTATCAATTACATAGACATAATCAAAAGAGAAAAACTTACAAACCATTCATAGATAAATTCGTCTTCCAAAAATCCAAAATCGCACAATCCAATTGTTAATCCAAATGCACAATAATTAAATGCAAAGGAAAAGGAAAAGACAGGAGAAAGAAAAGAGAAGAAAACTGTGCGTGTGAGAATTCAGTTCCTTGTGAAAAATGGCTGACCATCTATTTAAACATCCCTCGAAAAGCCCATTTGAAACGTCAAATTTGGACCTCAAAAATCACGTCCAGTGCCAGACGCGAGCGCTCTCTGGAATGAACAGTGAGAGGAGGCCAGCGCCGGACGGAACGGAGTGCCGGACATGAGCAGCTACTGGAATGAACAGAGAGAGGAGCCCAGCGTCGGACGGAAGCTGAGCGCCGACGCGTGGGTCAAGATCGCCAACCCCAGCGTCGGACGGGAGGACAGCGTCGGATGCGTGAGGCGCGGCCATGGCCGTGTTGTGCGGAGTGGGCGCTGGGGCACTGGTATGCAGAGTAAGTGTGGATGGAGCGCTGGATGCGTGAGGCGCGGCCGTGGCCGCGTTGTGAAGACGCATGAGGCGAGGCCATGGCCGCATTGTGAAGATGCATGACGCGCGGCCGTGGCCGCATTGTGTGGAGTGAGCACTGGAGTGGGCGTTGGCCTCGCACGATGCCAGATGGGGCGAGTCGTGCGGTGGGGCCCGCCCGCTGAGCCCGGATCTTTCGCGCTTCAGCGCTGCCAGCGTCTTGCGACTTCATTGTTCGCTCTGTTCTCTTTCGTCCGAACTTTGAATTGTGATCCGTTTACGCTTATGGACTCCTATCGAGATGCTCTTTAACATTGTAAACATTTCACATCCATCCTTGTTATATCCATTTCGTCCTATTTAACACCGTTTTCTACAAAACATCGAAACAAACCAAATAAATCCGAATCGATAAATACTAATCAAAACAACGGCATAAATAGGGGACAAACCACAGGAATTGGTATATGAATAATAAGCACAAAATCATACTAAACGCTGACGTCGGATAGAGACCTTCGGGTCATAGCATGTTTGAGAAGGAGGCCTACTTCTCAACACATAGTTAAAGTCTGTGGATATGGGAAGAGAAAGTTGTCTGCAGACATAGACATGCATATGCATTTGTTATGATGTTATGAGTATGAAAGCAAGTAAGTGTTTACTTATGAAAAGCATGCACATGTTTTCACTAAAACCCCTGTGCATTGCAAATGTTATGGCAAGTCAATCATATAGCCCTAAGGGCAATATTTAAATGTTTTCGGCAAATACCCACTGAGTGCATTTTTGCACTCACGCCCTGCATGTATTTCTAAACATGCAGGTTGAACTCGAGAGGATGCTGGAATCGAATGTTGTGCAAATGAGTTTCTCTAGATGTTTTGTTTCATGATGATATTGTTAAATTGTTGATGTGTTCATTTGATGTTAACATGTTTTATTGCCCGAGTTTTATGTCATCACACATAATTCTCAACCACTCTTCTCGTTGCCGAACTTTGGCTTTCACCTGCTTTTTTTTTTTGTTATGCCAAATTGACCAAATCTTGATGATGGTCATTATTTGGTTATTATGATCTCAACATTGATGTTGTGTTGCCGACTTGCTTATGAGAACATGTATTTATTGGAAATACTTGTATGAACAAGGATTTACTTGAATGCTCATAATTGTTTTTGTTGAACCCAATATAATGCCTTTGAACCATTGTCAAACCATGACTTAAAAAACGTCGATAAATTCTCATTGTTGTCGAAGCATGCTTGAAAATGTACATTTTTTATATTGGTTATTCCGTTATGATTATTTGTCCTCAGCTGTTGTTCTTCTTCATACGATCCTTTATTATGGTTTGAGAACCTAGAATTAACCTTTGTCAAACTCTATTTCACTTCTTTGAACCACTAATGTTTGATTACTTCATGATGAAAGTTAAGGTCACACATTGCTATTGATATGAATTATTGGTCACATTTGTTGTTATCGATTATCAGAATTTCTTTCTTAACCCACGTCACAGCCTAATTACTTGACTAAGCTATGGTTAAGTAGTCGGGATGTGACAACAATGTTTTCTGTTACCATTATTACAATCTCCTATCTGAATTATTTACTTGATTGCATATGCATGTCATTTATCTCATACAAAAGTTTGATCATACAGTATTTAAAAGATCACAGAAGTCTTTATGATTGGTGTAATACCCCGAAACTTTTTCTTAAAGCAAAATGATATATGTTTTAAAAAATAAATTATTTTCAAATGATTTACGAACTAATAAAAATTGAGTTTTGAACGTTTTTACAGGTTGTTCGGCTAAGAGCAGGGATGCGCCATAGCGAAAAATGTAAAGTTTGATATTATAAGTTTTAATATTTTAGTAAATTATAAATATGATTTTAGAATGAAAGTTTAATTTTTTATGCATTGGTTATTAATTCATGATATTAAGTGATTTGGATATAAGAATTGTTCGGAACATTTATTTGTTATGCATTAGAGTAAAATTTGTAATATATGATATAATGATGATATATATTTTATGCTTAAATGTGTAGAAATGTGTAGAGAATTATAGAATTCTCTAGAGATGTGAATAATCATCATATTAAAGAAAAGGAAAAATAAAAGAAAAAAATTTATGGATTTTATAAATAAGCTACTATTCATCATTTTCATCATTTTTCTCACTAAAATTCATCCAAAACACACACTACACACACTAAAATTTTCAAAAAAAATTAGCTCAAATATTTCAAGATCCAACCGTTAAATTTTCGATCCGTCTTCGAATTCAAGTATAATTCAATCTCTAGAACATATCTACGGTTTGAAAAATTGAAAAACATGAACTTTTGAGCATGTTGAATTTTCGGTCATATTGAAGATTTGTGAAGGAATATGTTGTTGTTTGATGATTTCTTGATATTATGTCAGGTTAATCGTTGATGGGTTGTTTAACGTTGAATTTTAAGCACATGTTCATTCTTTAGAATTTTTGTGAATTTCGAAAATTAGAAGCTTTGATCTTGAATTTATGATGTTTATATACTTGATATTCTTTCATACATGGATTGTTGGGTTGATATAACATGTTTTGAACAAGAAAAACGTTTGAAATCGAAGCCGTCGGAAAACACCCTATGTTGGCTGAAAACCCTAGCTTTGTAAAGTTGGATTTTTTATTTTATTTGATCATTTTGAGCTCATATTTGGATTCTATGATATGAATAAAGCTTAAAATGATTTATTCGATTTACAGCGGCGTATTCAAAATTGGAAAATTTTAGTTTGACGTCAAGTTTAGGTTTTTAATGTTAAAGCTTTGATCTTTTGGTTTTGATGATTGATTAGTGATCTTTGATGATAGTTAAGCACATAAAGAGGTTCATCTAAGATAGATGACGTCTTGCGTGAATTTTCACGTTGGACATATCCTATGTTTGTAGGGTATTGTCGGTTTGATTATGAATTGATGATAATAGTTTATAAATGAACACTAATAGAAAAACAAGTTATAGACTACACATAATATGTGTAGTCTATGTGCGTGTTGAGTGTAGACAAAAGTGGTGTAAAGAAAACTGAGAGCGATAGACTACCTTTTTGTCGTAGTCTATACCCATATAGACCACGCTTTTCTCACATAGACTACGCTTTTCTGCGTAGTCTATACCGACAGAACTACACAAAATTTCGCACATAGACTACGCTTTTTGTCGTAGTCTATACCCATATAGACCACGCTTTTCTCACTTAGACCACGCCACTGCGTAGTCTATACCCCATGAACACACAAAATTTTGCACATAGACTACGCTTTTTGTCGTGGTCTATACCCATATAGACTACGCTTTTCTCACTTAGACCACGCTTTTTGGCGTAGTCTATCTTGACAGAACTACACAAAATTTCGCACATAGCTCGCTTTTTATGCGTAGTCTATACCCATTATGATCACGCTTTTCTCTCATAGACTACGCTTTTCGCGTAGTCATACCGCTTTAATGCCAAATTTACTCACGCTTTTCTATTACAACCCGTAGTCGATTTAATAACAACTACTGGTTTTCAATTTCAACCGTAATTAATTTCTTTATTTAAACTGTACAATTAATAGCGCACAAGCAAATGAGATTAAAATATACTTGCGATTACGTTCAAAATCACTATTCAAAAATATACAATTTGTTTTCATTACACTCTGAATCACTATACAAAAATATACAATCTTTTTCATTCTACTACAAAATCACTATCTATACTATACAAAATACTATGCACATCACATAACAAAACAATAAGACCGTATCCCGTATCACGGTGACAAAATAATTGAAAGATTAATAACTTACTGACTAAAATATCACAAGACTATATGTGAAGAAGCATGAAATTTGCCCGTTCAATGCGAACTTCATCAACGTCCTCTTGAGAGTAAGACCGATTTTGAAACTATTAACAATTGAAAATAGAATATTAGCACTCTTGTAACAAAAAATGATTATATTAAAGAAATGAAATGTTTATCTTACATGTGAGCGTAAAGAAATGGAACCACTCTTCATAACTTCTTCAATTATATCTTTCATGAAGCGTAGTACAAAGAACCCGCATTGCTTGGAATCGGGTTGTCTTGAACACTTTTAAAATATCAAATATTAGCAAGATGTAGATGTATATGAAATCAACATAAAACAAATGTGATTTGATAAATGAAAATACCTTTACAATTTCCCAGTAGGTTCTTCTTCCTCTTTTCTCCAATTTTGCATTAAACATAAAATTGCCCTTCAAGCAATTAATAGTAATTAGATACTACCACAAATACACACATTTCAAAGTCTGATACAGTGTCGATAAATGCTCAAACATTATGTTCATGGCAATGCGATAATAACATCAGCGGGATATCTTTGATTCTTATCCCCAAAGTCGGGAATCGAGCTATGCTTTATAGAAGGCAACAAACTAAATCATGTTTCATGTACACGGACTATTTACAACCTAATTTCTCTTAATAGTCCTATCTATCCAGGCGGGATTTGGGTATTCATGTTTATGCCTCAATTTGAGGTTCGTGGTCTATGCCCTAAATAATTGATTTCATTCATACGGACTATTTACAATGCTTGTTGAAAGTAGAAGCAGGCGACTTCTCGTTTACAAACAAAATCAACAAAGTCCATTTCTTAGCGTAGCTAGGTTCACATCAAAACCAACTCAGCAGACGGATAATATAAGCGTAGTAATCATCGACAAAATCAACAAAGTCCATTTCTTCCGTGAATGTACACATTCGAAACAATTCATAAATAGAATGCAATCTGATGCATAGTTGCAACAAGACTTCATATCAAGATTTTTGCAATAAGACTTTAAATTTATACATGCTACTCCTATAAAAAAAATTGTATTACGTATCACACTTAGGAGGTGTGATATAAAACCAGGCATATGTGGTTAAGAGATACCTCTTTTGTTATGCAGCATTTAAACCATATACAAGGACTCAAAGTTATTTAAACAAGATCAACACCAAAAATTATGCATCTTTCACCTTGAGGCTGGCCGCAGATTTATAACTTAATGAGGACAACCCAGTAAACTATCAAATACTAAATAAATAAAAAGAATGCTTTAAAGAATGAAATCGTTCATAATGATATTGTATCTGGAGTCGAGAACAAAACTTACTGTGCCCAGGACGTCACTGACATCAACTGAGATTTCTATCACCGAGCCTATGAGAGATATTAAAAATTTGTTCATCCCTATCTGTGATTACAGGTTTGGAGCTCCTTCCATTTTCAAGGAAGCAAGGATATCTAGCATTATCTAACATTCAATCTTTCCTCAAAGGATCCGGGAAACATCAGCAAACACAAGTACCACATACAACCTTTAATCAGCAATAATCTAAGTGAACAATCAGTAGAAATGAACTAGCTCAATCAATAAACTAAGCATGTGCTACAATTGCCCGAGATAATTAGTTGGGAAGCCATTCATTTAAAGGTAGCTCATTTTAATTTAGATCTGAAAACTAAATTTTTTTCACCGTGGTCTGATCTACCCATATGATCTTTTAGTAGCGGTTGAGGAACCTTAAAAATAATTTACGTGATCAACTTTGCGGCAAAGATTAATTTTACGGGATAAATATAAGCGGGAAGGGCAAGCGGATCATACCGGTTGGACACAGTATAGCATCTAGTTGCCTACCAAAAACAAGTATGGAGGACATCAGTTTTCATCCATGAAGCAGAAAACTATGACTAGCCGAGATATTTGTATTCCATTTGTGAGCGATTACTTACTCGGTAGCATAACCAAGGCGCGCGCGAAGGAACAATGCCAATTGTGAAGAAGAAGACCAATCCCTATAATACCAGCAGATTAAACATCCAAAAGAAAAGAAAAGGATTTTCAAGACTACCCTTTTCCAAAATTATAGATAATTTGGTTTACTTACATGCGGTTTGGTAAAATAGTGTAGACATATTGCTAAGGGCCCAAATGGCGCAAGGCGTTGATCCTTGCTTTGATCAAGACAACATATATACTTACGAGGATCTTGACTCGATTCACCTTCTTATTACCCAAGAAGAGAAAATTGTGGGTGTGCGAGATATGGCGAGATTTCGGTGAATGCATTTTATTTGTTGGCTCGACACACTAAATGGGATCTCCTCATCGAGAATCGAGGTCTATCTTTTCTTCACGGATCCCATCTCCACAAACACTCGGTTCAGAATCGATAAACGAAATCGATTTCAACTTTGAAAAAGCACCAAATCGAGGCGGAAGATAAACTCAAGTGTTGAGAGATAAAGAACCATTTGGGAAAACTAGAACCCGAGAAATTGGGGAAACAAGCGATGTAATTTCAAGAATGCTCAATGTGAATTGCTACAATAAAAAGACTTGATTCGCACGATAAATTAACCTAAATCAACCTAATCGGTATTTAAAACTACAAAAATCTGCAGATTACGCATCAAGTAAAACCTAGTCAGCAGAGAAGAACACTAACAAACAAAAACAGCCCGGATCGGTGTAAAACACAAAGCACCATAACTAGCTCGAGAACTCGAAATTAGATATATACGGAAAATGAAAAATAAAAGCGACCACATTTACACACGATCAAGATCCCTTAAAGCAGCCTTTGGAAAAACAAAGCGTAAAAAAGAAATAAAGTTCAAGTTTTCACCTTTATTATTAAGTAGCAAGATTTTTCTCTTGATGCGAGAGGTTTTGAACTCGGAAACTTTAAAGTGGAGCCAAAATATCCCAAATTTTTTTGGAAACACGATAATTGAAAAGGATTATATTTCTACATATAAATCTACTTTAAACATGTATACCAAAACAAATCGAAAAGAAAAAAATCGATGAAAATTATAAAAATAAAAATCGAGAAGTTACACGAGGTCCGAACATGAGAGGAGGCGGGAAGCCCTAGGACTAGAAGGGGCGATCGCCCCATGTATTCGGGACGTCGCGCGATCACGATCGGCCATGCTAACTGCTGGTGGCGTGGGAGTCCTCCACCACCGATTGGGTGGGTGTGTCGCCGTCCTCCCTCCCATTCGCATTCCCATTCCGATTAACCCTTAAGCGCGACCGGACACCGAGAAGAATATAAGCCTCGCACTCGGAGAATCTAGAGCTGCGGATTGTTGTTCAATGTAGTGTGGGGAGCATGGCATAACAGGCAAAAAGAAAAGAGCGGAAGTGGAGGTGTTGGTCCGATTTAAGGAGGGTGTGGGGATTGGATTGATTGGGATTTGAGCAATTAGAATTTGGTGTGTTGATTGAAGATGAATTGAAGAGTAAAAGTGTAGAGTGGTTTAAGATTGAAGATTAAGGAAAGTAAGTGGAAAAGTAGTGGCGGCGAAGTTGTAGCGATGGAACGCGTGGGCGGCGGAGAGAGAAGGCGAGAGGGAGTCCGAGAGCCCCGTTCGGTGGTGGTGGTGATCAGAGGCGAAAGGGTGGGATTCGTGTTTACTCTTGCATTTGAGATGAGGTTTATAAATCGCTACAACGTTTTCCTCATTTTGCGAGATTCTGAGTTTAGTTTTACTTCCTTTTTTTTTAATTTATGACATAGACTACGCTTTTTATTAAAACACGCACATACACTCGCTTTTTAAGCGTAGTCTATACTCACTATAGACTACGCACATACACCACGCTTTTGTTTAGCGTAGTCTATACTTAAAAATTAAGCACATAGACTACGCTTTTGATAAAAGCGTAGTCTATCTATAGACTACGCTTTTCACGAAAAAGCGTAGTCTCTAAGGTGTAGAGAAAAGTGGTTTTTGTAGTAGTGGAACATGAATAAGTATATTGAAGATTATTTTGAGTTAAGTGAGGAATTATGTTTAAACCTTGGTTATGGTTGACATTGTTTAGGTTGAAGGATGCTTAATAAAAGTATGTTTAGATGATTAAAATAAATATGTTTGTGATGTATAGTGGTATATTTAAGCATATGGAATTTCAATGAAAGCTAATAATTAAAGTTGGATGTGAGTTCTTATATTACATAAATATGAACTATTTGTAAGTTCATGGTTATAATCATTGTTATGTTTTGTTACATTCATGGTGAAAGCCTGTGTGGCGTATTATTGCTTGTGTGGCAAATCATAGCCTATGTGGCGTATCATTGCCTGTGTGGTGTAGCCTGTGTGGAGGATCAAGAAATATATTCATTATGTTTTGTGACATTACGTAATTGGTTATAACTGCTTGCAAGGTATTCCCCACTGAGTATGTTTACATACTCACATCCCCTATTTTGATATATGTTTTGCAGGTTGAGAAGTTGGCGGTTGATGCTGACGGGAATGAGCTCCACACATACATCCTCTCAGGATCACGTTTTATGTAAATATGTTTCAAACTATGCTAGTACTCGAGTGTGTTTAAGAACAAACTTAACTGGTTTTTGATGAAAAACTATGTTTGAAATGCAAATGACGTTTAATAAGTACTTATATATATTTTGTTGAGGATTGTGTCCCTAGTTGCTGTTGCTTTGTTGGTGTGGTTGTTTTAGGTTGGCATATACGTATTTCTAGAGTATATGTTGCCCGTTCGTCAAATTTTTTTAACTTCCGCTGCTTATATATTCTATAAAAGTTAAAGATATAAAGATTTTAGTAATGTTCCCTATTACAAGAATTGGGGTGTTACAATTGGTTAAGCTTATTGAGATATAAAAAGGATTATAGCTGAGACAACTTGAGGACGAGTCGGTATAAGCTGCGGTATATATAAGAAGTGACTTGTCTTGGTTGCTTGTCTATGCTAGTACATCTTGACATATTGATGGATTACAGTGAGATGAGTTCTTCTATCTGACCATCGTGAAGAACCTAGATCTAGGTGACTTTACGTCGATCTAAACCTCAATAATATTTTAGGTGAGTATGAGCTACCAACCATCACTTTGACTTGTTATAAGTGAGGGTTAAATGAGATAACCCAAGATTCTCCGCATCTTGGGTGATGGCAGTGCTTATATGTCATGCTAGTTACCTGTATCGAGTCACCGTATCGGTTTTGGATAATGATGTCCCCTTAAGGAGCTAAAAAGGTTTATTGTACTAAACCATGCACATTGAGTTTAGCTCAAGTACAATAATAAGGTTGAGTGGTAATATTTAAGAAATTAAAGAGATTAATTATTTTAAGCAGTCAGAAAGCTATAAATAATTAATGGACATGCGATATCTTAAATATGGGGATTCGTAAAGTCTAAGTGTAAGCCCGACTCAACTTTGGTAATAAATGGGTCAATCAACATTTATTCTCTAGTGGCATGAATAAATGTTTATGAATTAATTTATGTTCTGGGCAGAGCATAAGATAATTAATTCATTTTAGGCCCATCTTTATTCCTTGAATTTGATCATTGGGCTGATCCATCAAGGCCTTTGCCGTTGGAGAATTTTCACCTACTCCCTAGTAGATTCCCACTGGGACTCCATTCTGATTCTCCTATAGCTAGATAGATTTTATCTGTTATCATTAGATATCAAAAGATGAGATTGTATTTATTAGATATACAGAGATCTTGTCCTAATAGGATTCTAGGGATGTATGAGTGAGAGAAAATCAGGTACTAACTATTGCTATAATTGAGATTTTCGAAAATCAAGTGAGGGAGGAAGAAGGCGAATTTTTGCAGCATTCTCTATAGATTGCTCTCACTCAGCATTGGAGTTTTGACAATCGGGATACAGTCTAAAAGATCAAAGTTGGAGTCTTCCATCGATCTTTTATCCGAGAAATTCGCAGGTAAACACGAGAAAACACCAACGAGATGTAATTAATTATATATATGCATGCTAGGTATATAATCAATGTATGGTGAATTAAACATCCAAGATAGATCCCCGGGAGAGGGTAAAATCACATTTCCTACAATAACTTGACAAAATTAATCAATGATGGAAGGCAATTCATTGCATGACCATGTAGAGCAAATAATCAATCTCTTTAGAGCGCTCGAATTGGTTGGAGGATATATTGATGATGAAGTCAAGATCGATATAGTCCTAAATACTTTACCTAAATCTTTTGGTGATTTCCGTTATAGCGTGATCATATTGAAAAGAGTCATAATCTATATTCATTGCAAAAGGATCCAGTAACGGAGGAAGCCGAGATGGGTAAATGTGCATAGTCTTTAGTATGCACCTCAAGGAATACCACTTCTTCATCGAAAGATGAAAAAGTAAAATGGAATTCAAGAGATATTAAGGCTAAAGAAAATAGTGGGAGTAATATAAAGGGCTCTACCAGCGGTTTGAAAAAGCCAAATGAGAAGGGCAAGTGCTTCAAGTGCGGTAAGACTGGACATTGGAATGATAATTGCCCTATATTCAAGGCTCAAGGTACGTCATTGGCTCTAGTAACGGAAACATGTTTAGCAACTTGTTCTACTCATTCGTGGGTAGTAGATACGGGTGTGACTGATCATGTTTGTTACACCTTGCAAGGGCTTATACGGGCAAGGCAGCTGTGTGATGGCGAGATAACGATCTCCATGGGAAACACGGAAAAAGTCGAGGCCGTTGCAGTCAGGGATGTTACTTTATGTTTTGATAGGACAGTTTTACTTTTAAGAGAAGTTTATATGTACCAAAGTTTCGTCGAAACCTTGTTTCAATTTCTAAACTATTTACTCATAGATATTCAGTTGTTTTTTATAGTGGTGTTTCTATCATAAGAAATGAAGAGTTTATCCGTGGTGGCATATTATATAATTCTCTTTATACTAATTCTGCTAAGCATAATACATATAATTATGTTGCATCTACTACATCAAACCATAAGAAGATGAAGTTTTCTTCACAAGATGACACCACATATCTTTTGCATCTTAAATTAGGTCCCATCAATCTATATAGGATCCAAAGACTGACTAAGAATGGAGCGTTGGATGAATTTATGATTACTCTGTTCCTAGTCTGCGAATCCTGTATAGAGGGAAATATATCCACCAGACCCTTCAAAGCGAAGGGTATAGAGCCAAAGAGGTGTTGGAGTTAGTCCATTTTGACTTGTGTGGACCGATGTCGACACAAGCTTGGAGGGTACGATTATTTTTTCACTTTCATTAACGATTACTCAAGGTACGGATACGTATATCTGCTTCACCGCAAGTTTGAATGCTTTGAGAAATTCAAAGAATTTAAGGACAGAAGTGGAGACGAAGCTAGGTAAGAATATCAAGTCATTACGGTCTGATCGCGATGGCGAATACCTCAGTAATGAGTTTATGGACTATCTGGTGTAGTATGGGATTACGTCCTAACTCACTACACTGGGCACACTACAGTAAAATGGTGTGTCAGAGCGAAGAAATATGACTCTCTTAGAGATGGTTATTGTTTTGCATGTTTTTGTTGTGTTTTTCTTTGTTTGTTTTCGACGATTTGATTCCTATCCGTTTAGTTTTGAATATCTTTTGATTGGAATCATGATCGTTTTGTTTTGTGTAGGGAATGATCGCGTTTTACACATTTTGAGCATAAAACGCACCAATATTTGGACTCGGCGTGTGCGTCCGCAAAAGATAGAACGCACGCAAGAAGGCCCGCGTCCGGCGCTTCATATGCGTCCGGCACTAGGTTTAAGGCGTTGAAGCGAGACGTCTCCAGAAAGCGCCCCGCGTCCGGCGCTGGGCGCCGATGTGAAGTTGTCCAAAAGATCGCCGCATCCGGCGCTGCCTTCTGAGATGAAGTAGTCCAGAGAGTTGCCGTGTCCGGCGCTGGCTTGCGTCCGGCACTAGGTGCCCACGATTTCGCCTGGTTTTGAAGGCCTCGCGTCCGGTGCTGCCTTGCGTCCGGCGTTGGGTGCCCACGATTTCGCCTGGTTTTGAAGGCCTCGCGTCCGGCGCTGGGTCTCCGTCCGGCGCTGGACGTGAAAGTTCGGCCCTATATATATATTTTGAAACGCGTGAAACCCTAAGTTCAGTTCATATTTTTATTTTACTTTCCTTCAGTTTATTTCAAGAGCTTCTCTCCCACGCGAATAATTTCTCATCTTTATTTTCTAAGTAATTTCCTTGCGTTGGATTGATTCAAGAGCTTGATTGAAGAGATTCATCAACGACTTTTACGATTGTAAGGATTATTATTCGATTTTACTTCCGTTGAATTGTTGGATAATGATTTCTATCGATTATAATTGTTTGATCCGTGAGATGAGCATGAACTAATCCTCTTCTAGGGTTGGGTGATTCAAATTGATTGATTGATTATTTGTTTGATTGAGAATACCAATTGAATCCTAGGGTTTATTGTTGAGTGATTGATCTCTATTGAATTATTTATGTTTCGTGTATTATCGAGAGATAGATACGTGCATGATAGGAATTTGCTAAGTGATTAATCACCATTTAATTTGTATGTTTCGTGTATTATCGAGAGATAGATACGGTGCATCATAGGAATCAATTGGGTTAGAGGTTCTGGAAGCGGGTACTCTAATAGTGTATGTGTTTGTGAAATTTGATAACCTATGTTTAATCCACGAACGAAAGTCAGTGTTTGTTTTTAGGTTTGAGGATTGCATGAATAGGTAGATTTCTTGATCAAGCAATAATCGATTAATCAAGGCGAAGAACCCTAATAACCTAGTTTATCTCACACTCTTGAATTATCCCTGTGCTATTAAACTGCTTGAACGCTTGGTTTGAATCGTTTGCGTGTTTTATTTCCTGTTAATCTTAGTTAGTCATCACCCCCAATCAAGTTTAGGATTTAGATTTACCGTTTTAATCGTAACACATCATAAGCCTTGTTAAGTCTTCCTCGAGAGATTCGACTTGGGTCGACCTTACCACGCTATAGGGACCTCGTGCTATTGCGAGCGACTAAGTAGAACAATTTGGTCGGAATAGTTAGATCAATGATGAGTTATGCAACTTTGCATATTTCGTTCTGGGGTATGCTTTACAAGCAGCAGCATATTTGCTCAATCTAATACAGTCCAAGTCAGTCGACAAGACCTCTTTCGAATTATGGTTTGTGTTTAAGCCTAGTTTAATCCATATAAAGATATGGGGCACTTCAGCATATGTGCTGAACAAGAAGACTGACAAGTTGGAGGCTAGATCTGATGCAAAGCTATTTATAGGATATCCTAGAGAAACGAAAGGTGGTTATTTCTATAATCCTAAGGACCGGAAGGTCGTTATTAGCACCAACGCTCGATTCTTGGAGGAAAACTACATGAAAAACCATAAATCCAAAGTTGAAATCATTCTTCAAGAATTGGAAGATGGTCGTATTCCACCACCGATTCTGCCAAAGGTACAAGATATGGAGGCTAGTGGGAACAATCGACACCAGATACTTCAAGAGATTGAAGTGGGTCGAGTTTCACTATGGATACCGAATGTACAATGACAACTACCCAGCTAGTTGTGCAAGAAAGAAAACCTCAAGTTACTGCACCCACTATTGCCATTGTGCCAGTAGCGTCTTATCGTAGTGGGAGGGTTGTGCGATAACCTGATCAATTTATGTTCATGGGTGAATCTTCGGATTTAGTCCCAGTATGCGAACAAGAGATAATCGACCCATGGACATATAGCTAGGCAATACAAGACATAGATAAGGAGCATGACACACCGCTATGGACTTAGAAATTGAGTCTATAACAACTATGGATATATACAAGAAAAAACCTCTACCAGATAGCAAGGAAGCCATAAGTAGTAGTGGGTATACAAGAGGAAGAGAGATTCTGATGGAAAGGTTTCGTCTTTCAAAGCCAGGCTTATGGCGAAAGAGTACACTCAGATTGAGGGGATTGATTACGATGATACCTTTTCACCTATAGCAATGCTCAAGTCCATTAGAATTCTTCTGACCATAGCAGCTTACTTTAACCTTGAGGTTTGGCAAATGGATGTGAAAATCGCTTTCTTAAACAGTTACCTTAATATGGAAGGTCTAGATATCAATCTACAGCAACCCGGAGGTTATGTGAAGAAATGTGAGGAGCATCTAGTCTGGAAGCTTAAGAAGTCCATTTATGGACTCAAGCAAGCTTTCGATCATGGAACTTACGCTTTGACGAGGTGGTAAAAACCTATGGTTTTACCCAATTGCCTAGTCAGAGTTGTGTGTATAGTTTAGATGTGAACGGTGACGTGGTATTTCTTACACTTTACGTAGATGACATACTTCTACTTGGCAACAATGTGAAGCTGTTATCAGAAGTAAATAGTTGGTTATCCGATCAGTTTCAGATGAAAGACTTCGATGATGCAGCATATATTCTTGGGATCACGGTTTATCGAGATTGCAAGAGAAAGATATTGAGCTTATGTCAGTCGTCTTACATTGATACTGTAATTTCTCGTTTTAGCATGCAAACCGCCAAGAAATGATTGTTACCCTTCAGACAGGTGTTTCTTTATCTAAGGAACAATCGTCGATGACTGCAAAGGAGATAGAGAAATGAGACACGTTCCCTACACTTCCGTCGTAGAAAGTCTCATGTATGCAATGTTGTGTATGAGGCCCGACATCTATTATGCAGTAGGCATAGTAGTAAGATATCGGTCTAACCCTGGAAAAACTCATTGGACTGCGGTAAAGCATATATTCAAGTACCTGAAAAAGGACTCGAGATTTTAAGCTAGTTTACCACGCAGATAGTCTAATGCTTTTGGGTTATTCAGACTTGATTTCCAAGCTTACTGTGATGAAAAGAAGTCTACCTCAGGCTATGCGTTTACTTGGGAGGTGGAGCCATATCTTGGCGGAGTGCAAAGCAGCGGTGCATTTCAGACTCCACCATGGAAGCCGAATATGTAGCTGCATCTGAGGCAGCTAATGAGGTGGTATGGTTCAAGAATTACCTCATGGATCTAGATGTGGTACCACGTTTGCCCGAGAGTATCATAGTGTTCCGTGATAACTCTGGTGCAGTAGCAAACTCGAATGAACCACGGACCCACAAGTCAATTAAACACATAGAGAGAAAGTATCATATCATACGAGAAATTGTATGACGAGGTAACGTGCCTATAGAGAAGATTGGTACTGTGGACAACCTCTGACCCATTCACGAAGAGCCAGCCGTAAAAAGTCTACGGCGATCATGTTCGAGGACTTGGATTGTGCAAGTGGCCCCCACTTAGAAAGGAAACTTTTGTAGAAGTGGGAGAAGCAAAGTGATGGTGTTGTTTGTAATAGCTAATAGGGAGACATATTGTAGACTAAAAGTATGCTTTAGTATAAGTGGGAGATTGTTGGATTTGTATACTGAAAGAAGAATGGTTGAGCTTGTATACATTGTTTTATGTTATCACTATTACCATCTCCTACTGAATCGTTTACTTGATTGCATATGTTTATCCCATTATCTCGTACAAAAGTTAGATCATACAGTATATAGAAGATCACAAAATTATGTATGATTGCTCAAGCTTATTGAGATATAAAAAGGATCACAACTGAAATAACTTGAGGACGAGTTATCGGTATAGGCTGCAGTATAGATAAGAAGTGACTTGACTTGGTTGCTTGTCAATGATGGTACATCTTGACGTATTGATGGATCACAGTGAGACGAGCTCTTCTATCTGACCGTCATAAAGAACCTAGATCTCGTTGACTTTACGTTGATCTAAACCTCGATAATATTTTAGGTGAGTATGAGTTACTGATCATCACTTTTACTTGTTATGGGTGAGGGTTATATGAGATAACCTAAGATTTTCTACATTTTGGGTGGTGACAGTGTTTGTATGTCATGCTTGTTACCTGTATCGAGTCACCGTATCCGTTTAGGATGATGACGTTCGCTTAAACAACTCAAATGTTTATTGAACTAAATCCTATAGGTTGAGTTAACTCAAGTATAATAATAAGATTAAGTGGTACTACTTAAGGAATTAAAGAGATTAATTATTTTAAGCAGTCATAATGTCATAAATAATTAATGGACGTACGATATCTCAAATGTGGGGATCGTAAGTCTAAGTGCAAGTCCGACTCAACTTTGGAAATAAAGGGACAAGTCATCATTTATTCTCTAGTGGAATGAATAAATGTTTATGAATTAATTTATGTTATGGGTTGAACATAAGATAATTAATTCATTTTAGGCCCATCTTTATTCCTTGCATTTGATCCCTGGGCTGGACCATCAAGGCCTGGAGCTCTTAATATTTTCTCCCAACCTTGTAGAGTTCCACTTGGACTTTGTTCTGATTAATGTATTATTTTAATACATTTCTAGTATCTAGATAGATATTATCTGATATTATTAGATATCAAGAGATATTATCTGATATCATTAGATATCAAGAGATATTATCTGATATCATTAGATATCAAGAGATAATTATTCTAGATATGATTTATTTGAAAATATATTATTGTATTTATTAGATATACAGGGATACTATCTAAATAGGATTTCAGGAATGCATTATAAATGCAAGGTGAGAGAAAATAAGAAGAATCATATTCATTTGATGTGATTTTCGAAAATCATAGAGATCAAAATAGAAGGTGATTTTTTTTGCAGTGTTCTTCATAGTTTGCTCTCACTTAGTATTGGAGAATAGGCAACCGGGATATAATACAGAAGATTAAAGCCGGAATCTGTCATTGATCTCATATCCAAGAAATTCACAGGTAAACACGAGTAAACACCTATGTGTTGCAATCAATTATATAGATGCATGCTATGTATATAATCAATGTATGGTGAATTAAACGTCTAAGATAGGTCATCAGGAAGAGGTTAAAATTAGATTTCCCTACATTTATGCCATCAATTCGCAGGTTTGTCTGTGAATACCTGTGTTACATTAAATTTATAGAAGCATGTTAGGAATATTAATCATTATATGGTGAATTATAATATTCTAAGAAAGATCATCGGGAAGCTTGAATACATGATTAAATTCATATATTCCTATAATAGGTATCAGAGCCCAAATCGGATTTTATTGGCTCTGTCTAATAATTCACGTTTGATTTTACTTGTGTACTTTATTTATTTTCACAGATCGTTCTTCGTGCCCAATTTTATTTTTTTGTCATTTTTCACCATGAGTAAATCCATGGATAGATTATGATTTATTTTATGTAAACTAAATCTGTAAAAAGAAGAATAAAAACGAAGAACGCATGAAGACGATGCAGACAACACGACCCGATGCACGGTATGAGCACTACACAGGCGTCATACAAGCAAATGCACGGCAACACACAACGCGCGATGGGTGGGGATGAGGACAAGCAGACGGAGCGTGCAGGGGCGTGCATTGGGCAGGCCAGCAGTGCACGGCCACAACCCATCCGCGTGCGGAATTCTTGACAGTAGCAGACGCTCAGCGCTCAGCAAGGGCATGCCCAACACAAGGCATGCGAAAAGGCAAAAGACGGGGATGGGCAATCGAAAGACGTACGAGCATACAAACGTGCCATTCACCAGGCGCGTGTAGAGGTAAAAAATAGGGACGGACGCATGCTAGACACGTACGTAGGCCAACACGTGCGGCAACACGGACGATGCGGGCACGATGGGTGAGCGCAGGACTGCAGCAGTAGCAGATGCATGAGTGGCGCGCGAGAGCCAGAGTGACACAACGCTAGGCCTCGGCCTAACAGGCCTGTGTGCACGCCTAGGTCTCATTACAATGCTCGGTCCAAGGGCTACCCAGCCCGACTCGGTACCTAGTTTGAAACTCGACCTGAAACTAATTTTTTGATTTAGATCCAGATTTTCTACCTGTTTTTTAATTTTGATGACTCCGATCTGTACTCGAGCACACATGGATCGTTTTAAAAAATTGAAGATCAAGATTTGTGGCCCATGTTCATTGAGAGTTTTTTGATAATTCAATATACTCTGCATATTAGATGAGAGCAGTTCATATATGATATCTAGAAATCTTTATTAGGTAACCGTATCCGGTTTAGGTTGATGACATCCCCTTAAGGAGCTCAAAAGGTTTATCGTATTAAACCCTGCAGGTTGATTTTATCAGCTACGATAATAAAATTGAACAGTACTATTTAAGAAATTAATTATTTATTAATTAGTAATTTATTAATTTAGAGCTGTCAGAAGCTCTAATTAATTAATGGATGATGTATATCTTAAATATATGGATTATTTAAGTCTAATACAAACTTCAACTATGAAAGTAAAGAGGCAAGTCAATATTAATTGTTTAGTGGAAGGAATTAATATTTTATGAATTAATTCTATTTTGGGCTAAACATAGGAAATTAATTCATTTGATGCCCTCTTTATTCCTTGTATTTGATCCCTGGACGAACCCATCAATGCCCTTTATGAGTAAATTCATCTAGCCTCTTTTGCAGTCCTACTAGGACTGTGTTCGGATTAATGTATTATTTATTTAATTTATATCCTAGTATATGTATATATATTATCTGATATTGAAAGATATCAAAAGATAATTGTCATCTATAAAGGAATTATCTTCTAGCTAGAAGATAATAATTATTGTATTTGGAGATAGAGTTTTAATCCTAAAGGTCTAGGATTTGGAGATCTCTATAAATACAAGGTAGGAGAAAATCAGATTATACATCCATTCATACCTGTGATTTTCGAAAATCACAAGAGCAAAGGAGGAGAATTTTTGGTGATCTTTATAGCATACTTTCATTAAGTTTTGAAGTTTTGGACAGCTGGAATTTAGTTCAGAACATTATAACTGGAGTCAGAAATCAGTTGTCTGTGCCATTAAATCGCAAGTTTGTCTATGAACACCTATGTGTTGCATTAAATATATAAAAGCATGTTAGGAATATAATCAATTTATAGTGAATTATACTATTCTAAGAAAGATCCTCGGGAAGCTTGAATACATGATTAAGTTAATATATTCCTACAACTCTCAGCAACTTTGATTTCTTAAATGCTGGTATGACACTTAGTCATATTCTTGATTTCTTGGTTTTTAACAGTGCTGAGTCTTCTGTCTTTGGTCTTCCAACTTCAGTCTTTAGTCTTTCAACTTTAGTCTTCAGTTATCAGTCTTCCAATTTCAATCTTCAATCATCGTTCCGCTTGACTTCTGTAGAGTTTCTCTTCAGTTGTGGTGGTACTAAATCTCCTTACAGTACAACTGGCTTTAGTACTACTTGAACTCTATCAGATTTGTGTTTGTCCAAAGTGGTAGTTCTTTTACTGAAACCTGTAAATATAGAGCTGGCTCCCTAACAAGTTAACAACACTATGTTATATTAGCATGCAATCATCAGTGGGTTTTGGGATCTAATCAAAACACATTCCCAACAGATCATTTATATTTTTTGAAACATAATGGAGCAAAATTTAAATTTACATATGTATTAACATAGAACGATAAATGTAAAAGATAAACGCTCTGCGTATAAAATAATGAATTTATTAAAATTTTAAATAATAATTTAAGTATCTCGATAACAACATGAGGAGGTATTCGAAGTCCTAAAACAAATCCTAATCTTAAAAGGGAACAAAATATGAAAATAAAATAAAAATTATGAAAATCCTAAAAAGAAAAAACATGCATGAAAACTTTGAGATTTGAGCCTGTGACCACTCACATCATTGCGCTAGGCACATGAGTTCAACTCGGAACGTCATTCCACTTCTGAAAAAGTATTATACATAATAGTGGTTTCGAGTCCGAGTCCAAAAGTTACATCCGTTTGATTTCTGCCGACGACCGTCCTTCACACAATCTTCGACCACCAAATAACCTTATGCAACTTGTTTCACATCATGTATGAAACAATTGCAAAATAAAATTAGATATGAGATTGGCGTCTATTTTTTTACATTAATATGGACTTACTTTGGCGCCCTTCTAAAAACTTTTCAGGCATTGATAGTGATTAAATTGTAGCCGAGTCTGAGGTAGTATGTAGTACTCGATCTCATCCACTCTTCACATAGATCCTATGGTGGAGATTTTTTCGAAATTTTTAAGTCATTTGGCGCTGATTTCGCTACAGTAAGGGTAGATTAGTAATTTGATTTTTTATGTGATGCAAAAAAAAATATTATGCATGTTTTAAAATAGAAAACTGCATAGGTTTGAACACAAAATACATATGTTTGAACACAAAACTGCATACGTGTTAACAAAAAAATGCATGAGATTTATTTCTCCAGAAACTACATGCATATTGTTATACACAAAACTGCATACTATTGAACATAAAACTGTATAATGTTGAATACAAAATGCATGAGATTGATTTCTCCAAAATTTCACGTTTAGATCGATTACTTCTAACTTCATAATTCGAAAGAAAACAAATAATCAACAATAAAGAAAACAAATGATCAACAAGATAAGTGTTTGTTTATATTGGAAAAGATACAAAGAAAGATATCGTGAATGAGAAACCTATGAATTTCTTTTTTAAAGCATGCAGGTTTGTGTTTAGTCGTATGCAGGTTATTGTTTTGTAATATGCATATTTTTGTTAGAAAATATACATTTTATATTTTTTAGTATGCATGTTTACGTTTTATAGAATGCATGTTGACTATTTGTGGTATGCATTTTTAAGCCTTGCAGTATGTATACTTCATTTTCGACAGCAAAACTTCTCATTATCCTTCTCCGTCGTTTTGTTGCTTCTTTCTTCGATTACAAACGAACTTCGTTGTAAACTACCGCCATAATCACTATGTCTCTCGACCCTTCAAAATCCACATCTATTTTTTTCACAAAATCTCTCAAATTTCTTTTCAAAACCTATTTTTTTCCTCTTTTTTTTCTTTCAAAAGCTGTTGTCTTATGCTTCACACCTCTTTTGTCGCGCCGCCATCATCGCTGCTGTCGTACTGCAACCATCGCTGCCCGTCGTCGCCGTCGCCATAAAAGAATTCGAAGAAGATAAAGAAAATCGGGAGAGAGAAGTAGTAGTAGTAGTAGAAGAAGAAGAAGAAGAAGAAGAAGGCTAAGTTTTATTTCTGCCCAATATACCCTTGTGAAAATTAAAAAGATAAATAAATGGAAAATGGACTACCACGTGTCAGCTTGTGGTGCGATCGCATATTCAAAATGTGTGTCTAGATTGAGTAATGCATACTACCCGAGGATCGGGTATTACGAGAATCGACCATATATATATATATATATATATATATATATATATATATATATATATAGGGAGTGGATCAATGAGAATCACATCTTTTTGCGAACTCTGCGAACCATGCATAAGGCGTTGAAAATGATGCACAAAGCGGTATAAAGTTGTGCATAACGAAAACTTTCTAAAATTATTTTGTTGTGCAACAATTTTAGAAAGTTTTCGTTATGCACAACTTTTATCGCTTTTATGCATCATCTTTAACGTCTTATGCATGGTTCTCAAGTTCTCAAAAAGATGAGTTTCATTGGATCCAACCATATATATATATATATATATATATATATATATATATATATATAGGGTTGAATTATAATAAAACCTAATTTTTTAGTAAAACCTAAAACCAATGCATCTTACGTTATAAAGTTAATGCACTTTATGTATAAAACTAATGCACCTTGATTTACGGTAAAGATAACACTATTCATCAATATTTATAGTGCAGTAACTTTATACATAAAGTGCATTAACTTTGTACTTAAAATCGTTGGTTTTTAGGTTTTTACGAAAAATAGGTTTTTATTTGAACTCCTCCCTATATATATATATATATAGAGGAGATGATTCAGGTAGGAAATGATAATTTGGTAGAAAATGAGAATGAATCTGGACCTTTGATTTGCTGGATCAATTGTTGAGATTTAATTTCGGTTGTGCTACAATTTTGTGTTTTGTGCGCTATGCGGATTACTGTGCAGCACTAGAACCCTTCTTGTGCTACGCTGCAATGAAAGATACTAAACTAATATATTTAGCTTATGTGCTACGAGGAGATGAAATATGTGCTAAACTAACATATGCAACATAGTAATTCTGATTATGCTACACAAATATGAAAGACGTGCTAGACTTACATATCTATTCCTATTTCTTACACTAAGGAGCTTTCTCACCATAATCCACCCCTATATATATATATATATATATATATATATATATATATATTATTTAGGGTGAATTAATCAATAAAAATGAACTTATATAAGTATACTTATATCCTACAAAATATAGGAAATTAGTAATGAGAAGACAACCACCAGCCATTATATAATATATGTATTGAAGTTAGGCGTACATGTCAAACAAAATAAGCGCTAATTATTTATAGTGTTTAAAATTTGGGTTAGTTTTGTTGCATTAACCAAGCTCAATTATATTATATAATATTATATATTATATTTATAAAAATTATGACTGCTATAAACATGGTAGCCACTATCAATGATGAAAAAGTAAACTGCAGCAAAAATTAAATACTAAAAATTGCTGTAATTAAGTCCTAACTCTGGCAGCATTACTGTAGCCAAACTGGCACTTGAAATCAATATTATAAAATTTAACTATTATTAATACACATTGCTTTAAGAATATGTATCGCTGGCTGGATGGATACTATTACTAAATACTCTAAAATTAATCTTAACTATCTGCAAACTAAAGTACCAACCAACAGTGAACAAACAAAATTTGAAACTAAAAATAAATAAGTCGCGAAAAATGGAAAAATACTATAGTTAAATTATATCACATTAATCTTTAAATTTCTTTTTGGCATATCGCAAAAAAATTGAACTTAAAATAAGTAAAAAAAATGTTTTACAGATATAAAATGCAGAGTAGCTCTGAATCCTGGAAGACAAGTATATCATTATTTCCAAATTCAAGTCTATATACAAAACATGCTTCCTGTAAGATACACATTTAAGCCTCACGAGCTTATTAAACTTTTCAAATATCATTTCCTTTCTAAAATAAATCATTTGGTTAAAAAAGTTTTAAAATATTCACTAAATTTTGTAATGTATAGAAAAAGAAGTTAAATACCAAATTAATACTTTTATACTTATGAGCTAGTTCATAAATTTATTTAACAAGGTTATTTGAATAGTATCGCACTCAAATTTGACTCGTTTATATTAACGAGCTAGTCTCACTAAATGAACTCAAATGAGCTTTTAATGCACCGAAATCTAATTTGACTTGTGATTAAGTTCGCTCGTTCACAACCGAATATTATCAATTGAAAAAATGTATATTATAATACCTTTTCACTTTCTAATAATAACTAGATAAATTCGAGTAGTATTTGGTGTGATCAATTTTTTTAGCCGGCTAAATGTACATAGTTTGATATCCTTTTTCTGCAAAAAAATAGTTAATACCAACAAAGAGTTAGAACAAAAACTCGAGTTTCATATATATCAATATATTAATGTATCCATATTATATATACATATATATGTGTGTGTGTGATAAATGTATAATCAGTGGGGTAATACAGCTAGATTTCATCGAAATATATGTAAAGATATTTTTTTTTTCTAATGATCAATCATACATAAGATGAAATCCCAATCCATTTATTACGGTAGGTTGCAACCTAACAGAAATTGGCCACTATTTACTTCTATTCATAAATGACTTTGCCTAATGATATGGCCTACACCTAATTAGTTTAAATCAACCCCATGGATCCCACCCTTAAAATGACCTTGTTCTCTACTAAAATCTCAAAACAAATAGTCACATTTTATTTACACACGATAATATTTATCAAACTTTGTCCACAAATAAATTTATGAAAATTGCAAACATCACCCTCGAGGTGGGCCCTGTACAACGTGGCGGCACAAGTACCTACCATAGTAACAATTACTTTTCAAAGTTTTTAAACCCCATAATTATTAGATTTATCAACTAGTTGGTGAGAAAGGGCAATTTAGTCAGTATAAAAAATTGGGAGAATCCCGTTTAAGAAGCAAATCCCTGATTAATGATCCGATGAGTAATAAAATAAATAAAAGGAAAAAACGAGCATCCATGATTAAGAAAGGTCAATGGTATACATGTGAGGGGCAATTAGGACATTTAGAAAAGATACCCACATGTTTAAGCCAAAATAGCCACTGAAATCCGAACGCGCCAAAAAGCAAAGATGACCTACATGGCCCGGCATTTAACTATATTTAGCTACACAGACAAAAACCAACTTATTATTCACCCTCTCCAAATTACTATCCAATGCAGAATCTACCATTATATTATAGTATAATGTACATATGTAAAATTACTTGCGATCAATGTCAATCCAAACAAATGTCGACCACCAAATAAGGAGTTAGGGTGAGCTCACACACCTTCCAACAAAAAAAATATACATACATTTTTTATTAAGAATTTGCGATTTTAGTTCTTTTTAGGTTATATTTTTAGTTCCGCCACTTATGACTAGGGATGTCAATGGGTGGGTTTAACCCAGACCAGAATCAATAAATAAGTAATGGTTCTGGTTCTGAAACCGACCCATTAGATACTGGATACGGACGGATCCGGACCATCAACTATGGATCTTAGGCGATATGGATCTGAGCGGGTCTAGAACCAGAAACGAACCAGAATCAGAATTGGAATCGAAACCGTTGCTTCATAATTTAATGGGTTATGAGTGATTTTGGATCGATATGGATAAACTAACTCATTAATGTTCTATTTAAACTTGGGTTTGTCGATAATAGTTTAATCGGACCATGCGGATCCAATCATGATCCTATAATAAGAACAAGAGTTTTAATCGCCCTCAATCGAGAATCAATAAATAATAAATAAGGATTTTGAAGCGATTTGGATCGATCCGGATAAAATCTACCTATTGACATCCCTACTTATGACTAAAGTAAAAAACTCTACAAGTTAATATCATTGGGATCGTAAAATTTTATTATATTAGAAAAGTATTAATTAAATAATAAATAAATTTATATATTCAGTCCAATGTCAGGACCATAGTATTAATTCAATGAAATTTTACCGTAATTGTAAAGATATTATTTTCTTGGAATGGTAGGGAATAAGTCACCCTAATTTCAGGTGATACCTCTATAAAAATATCTAGGGTTGCTAAAGAGAGAGGGCAAGCTAGGCAAAAAAATAAAGAAAGAAAAAACGCTAAAGATTCCTCAGCTGAAAAGGAAAAAGAAAAAAAATAACTCTCTTTCCTTTATTTTTTTTCTCTCTCTCTCACTCTGCTTTAAAATATAATTTCAGGAGTGTGAGATAGACAGGCAGATCCCACCGAAATTAATTAAATAAATTCACCACGCTCTCTATCTTCATTAAAACCCACAGAATTCACCCATCTATGTGATATATATATTTTTTATTTTTTATTTTATTTCTGCTGGTAATTGGAGGGCTAGCAGCTAGCTGGAAACGAAGACTTCTTTTACATGATGCTTGGGGTTTCAGGCCTCATCAGCAGCTCCGCCGTCGACGGTGCCGCGGCAGCGGATAACCACGAGAGCGGCGGAGCTAGTGGCGGTAGCAGCGAGGTTGGCGGGTCGAGCTCCGCCCTAGCAGGTGGCGTGGATGAGAATGAAAGAATTGGAGGCGGCGGAAACCGGTGGCCGAGGCAGGAGACGTTGGCTTTACTCAAAATTCGCTCTGATATGGATGTTACCTTTCGAGATGCAAGCCTTAAAGGGCCATTATGGGAAGAAGTTTCCAGGTAAGCAAATAATTGAATCCAACTTTAATTTTTATTTCATTTAATGTATTGTTACACAGTTTCATATACTGTCGTGCAGATTGCGCATCGAATTCAAGAATTCTTGATTTTTCTGTATAAGGAATCTTTAGATCATGATTTTCATCGAATTTGCTACTTTTTTTTAATCAAAAACGGATTTCGTCTTTCCGTTTCACTATAAACAAGATTCGGCAGCTTTCAAGGAAACTTATATTCCCACTTTCACCCTTCAGTTTTGGTTTGTTTTTGGCACTTTGTTGCTACTTTCAGCAAAAAAGGAGTTGAATGAATGAACACATTCCTTTTTCTGGAAACCTGAGAAATCTTCCTTTTTACAGCTTTCAATTTCGCATCTTTCCACCACAAATTGAGCAGAAATATATAAACAGATTCCGGAACCATTGAGTAAATGAGCTGTTTTTAATAATTCAGTCCACTGTTTTGAAGTCGGAGTACCTTTCCAATTATCTTATACTTATCGTTTTGTTTCTTGAATCAGTCCAGTTTAATTTGTTAGCGTTGATTTTATGTGATGGTTTTAACTTGTGATTGAATAATGGAATAATTATGCAATAAGGAGCTGTTTGTTTGTTCAGGAAAATGTCGGAGCTTGGGTTTCAACGAAGAGCTAAGAAATGCAAGGAGAAGTTCGAAAACGTCTTCAAATACCATAAAAGAACTAAAGGTGGCCGCGCATCCAAACAAGACGCAAAGGCCTATCGCTTCTTCGATCAATTAGAGGCTCTCGAAAACACCTCTCCTAATAACCACCACTTCAGCCCTCCGCCGCCGCGCCTTCAGCCCTCCATGGCGGCGCCGGTCAGTGCCCCCACCACATCAATGCCATCTCACGTTACTGTTCCATCTGCCAGTCCGATACCGTTAAGCGTCTTGCCTCCGAAAAATATAGCCACCGTAAATCCGATAAATTCTTCCCCATTTCAACCGTCTCCTCATCCACCACAACCTCAGCTTCCTCCTTATCCACATTATCTGTCGAATTCGACGTCCTCTGACGAGGGCATACAGCGCCGGCGCGGACGGAAGAGAAAGTGGAAGGACTACTTCGAGAAACTGATGACGGAAGTGGTGCAGAAGCAGGAGGAGTTGCAGAAGAAGTTTCTGGAAGCTCTGGAGAGATGCGAGCGCGACCGCATAACTCGCGAGGAAGCGTGGCGGGTGCAGGAAATGGCGAGGATGAATCGCGAGCACGATCTCTTAATCCAGGAGAGATCTATCGCCGCCGCCAAAGACGCGGCGGTGATCTCCTTCCTGCAGAAAGTCACCGGCCAAACCAACCTCCAGATCCCAACCACAAACAATATCCCACTGCAACAGCCGCCAATGCAGCTTCAACCGCCGACACCTCAGCCGCAGCTGCAACAATCGAATCTCCCTCCGCCAGCGGAGCCCCAATCAATAGCAGCGGCAACACCAACACCAACAAAAACATTAGACATCGCGCCGCATAGAGATAACGGCGGCGGCGATGATCATATCTCGACGAGCTCGTCGCGGTGGCCGAAGGCGGAGGTGGAAGCGCTAATCAAACTTCGAAAAGACCTCGAGATCAAGTACCAAGAAAACGGGCCGAAGGGCCCGCTTTGGGAGGAGATTTCGAAGGCCATGTGCAGTCTTGGCTATAACAGAAGCTCGAAGAGATGCAAGGAGAAATGGGAGAATATCAACAAATATTTCAAAAAGGTGAAGGAGAGCAACAAGAAGCGACCCGAAGACTCCAAAACCTGCCCGTATTTCAACCAGCTCGACGCCATGTACAAAGAGCGGGCCAAGGGCCAGGCCCCCGCCTTCAATCTGGGGCCCATGGCGCCCATAATGGCCCGGCCCGAGCAGCAGTGGCCGCAGCAGCAGCCGCTGGCGGCAATGCATGATCATGATAACGACAGTGAGAATCACGACGGCGGAGAAGAAGAAGACGACGACGACGATGACAAGGAAGTAGGCGACTACGAGATGATCGCGACGAAGCAGCCGTCTTCACTGACGAACACGGTGGAGGGAGGTTAGGGGAGAGAGAGAGAGAGAAAGCGAAGGGAGAGATGGATGTTAAAGATGGTGGCAAGTGGAGGTGGGGGCGGATTGCAGGGGGGTGTCAGAGGGGGGCGGAGGGGTCAGAAAACGGGTTGGCATTTCAGATCAATGGCGGTGAAAATAATATATTTCATAGTTAAAAATACTTGTTGGGGGAGAAGAGGGCTTACTTTTTTATTTTTCTCTAAGTTTGTTTCTATAAATTATTGATTACTTTATGAACAAATAAACTGAGGAAAATAGAATAAATAATCAAAACAACTAATTGGGGGGTGATAGTATTTGGACTGTTTTTGTTTTTTCTTTCTTTCTTTTATTCATTTTTATTTTTCATCATGGAGTGTAAATTTCAAAGACTATTGGATCGATTTTAATGTTTCATTTTCGTTTTGGGACGAGTAAAGAGTAGTCATTACATAATAGAGTAGTCTTCTATTTATTATAGGTGATACATGCCGTTGCTGCATAATATATTTGTAAGCTAAAATTTTAAAATAATATGACTCTACTATTTATAATATGAGATATGGAGGATGTTTGGCTGAACTTATAAGCTTTTTAAAATAGTTTATAAGTTTTTTAAAATAGTTTATAAGTTGTTTAGAAACTTATAAATTGTTACAAGTGTTTGGTAAAATAAGCTCTCAAACTGTTTATAAATTGTGAAAATAAGCTTCAACAACTTATAAGCTTTCCTAAAATAAGTTACTCAACCCTAACTTATTTTTTCATAAGCTTATAAAAAACCATGAATTTACCAAAATAACATTATTATAGTTTGTTATTTTCTATATACACATTACCAATTTCACATCTCGTCAATATTATCTCTCTAACTCACAATTCTTTTTCTAACTTATAAGATAAATTATCCAAAACTTTAACAACGTATAGCTCTTGGAGCTTATAAACTCTCTAAAATAAGCATAGCCAAACACCCCCTAATGGAATCTGAAATGACGAATTAAGTGTATATGCTAGTTGCTAGACAACGTTATACATTAAATTTGTACTTAATTTTCCCTATTATCGGCCGCGCATGTAAAACTTGAGAATTACCGATTCTAATTAGGTATATTTTTAATTAAATGGTCCCAGATTGTTGAGACTCAATAAATAAATAGCTAGATAATTATTTTTATGGTCTACTTGTTACTCTTTGTTCTAAGTGATAAATCTACGTGAGTGTGCATGGATTGATGTAAAGAATAAAGAACAGCGCTTTTACGTGGTTCGATCGTTAATGAGATTCGATAAGTTGCTCAATACTTTCTATAATTTCAAAGATCATGATTTTAGTATTCGATAATTTCTATCAATTTTCCTTCTATTTATACAACCCCGAGCTGTTGAAGGCGTGCTCAACCTCTCCATTGGTCGTGAATCTTATCTGGCGTGCCTCCATTCGCCGGAGCAGGAGGACGCTTACGCCTTCGTCGCCACGTGGAGGTGGCGCGACTTTGGTTTGGGCGTGTCCTCTATTGGCGAGGGTGGCGCCTTACTTTGGCTGGGCGTGTCCTCCATTGGCGGGGTGGCGCCTTACTTTGGCTCTGGGCGTGTCCTCCGTTGGCCGAGGGTGGCGGCCTGGGGCTGGGGTTTGGGAGCCGATTAGGGCTCGCCTTGGGCTCAACCGCGTGGGCCCGCTACCAGCGTTAGCCCGGCTCATTTGGGCTATTAGTGGGCCTGTCGGTTGGGCCATATTCCATCATAGCCCCCGAATAGTCGAGGACGGCGATGCGGTGGAGTGAAGAAAGCGCTTGGCCGGGGTGAGGTGTGGCTCGGTGGCGTTGTTGTTGAAGGTGTTGTCTTTTGATGTGAGGGTTTATTTGGCGATCCGGTGCGAGGCGGGTTGGGTGGTGCATTGTCCGTCGCTTGGAAGCGGATGTGGTGCAGAAGGAAGTCGAAGTCCGACCTGGATATCGACCCTCTGCGTAGGTTACGCCGAGGTCCGATCTGGAGTGGTGTTGCTCCTGTGGTGGGTGCCGATGTCCGACCTGAGAGACCGCCCTTCCAGGGATGTCGAGGTGCGCCCTGGGCGGCACCGAATCTGGGGGCTGGTTTGCCGAGTTCCGATCTGGATGTAGACGTTCCCGTAAGGGGCGAAGCCCGTTGATAGGACGCCGAGGTCCGATCTGGATCCCCTTGTTATTTGTGGGAAGGACGAGGTGCGACCTGAGGCGCCGCCATCTGGAGGAGGCCGGGGTCCGTATGATGATTGCTAGGTCAGACTGGTGGTCCATCTTACGCTAGCGTACGTCATACGCGCCAGGCGGTAGTTGGGTACTCGAGCCGGTGTCGTGTGCGTGGACTCCACGTCAATCACGTGTGAGTGCGTGTCGAAGTTGAAGCGGTAATTTTAGGCGCCTTTGTCTATAAATAGGCCCAAACGAGGCGCATTGTTCACTTTCCTTCGACGCCTTGTTTGAGAGAAAAATTCGAGAAATTTTTCGACTTGATCCCGATCTCATTGAAGGAGCCATATACTCGCGTGAAAAGTAAGTATGTTTTCTTCATCTTCTTCTCGCCCGAAAGTTCCATTTCGCTTGGGTTACGCCGTGAGTTTCCGACGTAAAGACTATATGTGCTATAATGGCTGGGTAGGTCCATAGGGTGAGTTCTAGGGTTCCGCGGTATCCTCGGTATGGGATGGGTGAGGGTGGGCGTGCGCGGTCGGGCTTGACTTTGGAGGAACTTTTGAAGTCGTGAGGAATCTGGGATCCCGGAGGATGCGTGGTGGTGCCTTCCGCGGCCGGATGATAGGCGATGGCCCTCGGGAGGGTTTATTACCGTTTATGTAGATAGTTTGAGGTGGGTCTTAGGTATCCTCGCCCCGTTTATCTTAGCCTTCAAGAGTATTTCCGGATCCCCATTTGTCGATTGACCCGAATTCCATTAGGTCGGTGGTGGGGCTAGGGCTTTCTTGCTATGGCATTCTTGAGAGTTCTCGCCGAGTCTTGATGCGTTTTAGTGTCGAGACCATGGGAGGTGTACTATCTGTCTTCCGGCTGAAATTTAAGGTAGTGATCCCTCCAAAGTGTCCCGTTGGCGGAATAGGTATTTCTTTCTGGTGAGGCGGTAGGGTATGAGTGGGGCATCGATGCGGTGGCGGACCCAAAATCAAGCCCTTGGGCCGTATGGAGGAGGTCTTGAGCAACCTTGGTGAGATTTTATCCATAAGTTACAGAGGCGACTGAAGAAGGCCGGTGAGTATTCTGGTCGGAGCGTCGGATTCGGGTGCAGGCGGGGTGAGGCATCCCATCTTCTTATTCCTTATCGTTCGATTTCTTTGTGCTAATCGATTTTTTTTCGTAATGCTGGAAGCCGGTAGGCGAGGCGGGCTCACGATCGCCGAGCAAGAGCACGCAAAGAAGAAGATGAAGCGGTTTGGACCTACCAAGGTCGAAGAAGGTCGACAATATGGGCGGTGATGAGTGGGCCTCGGTGAGGTCAGCCCGGATCGAGTCTCGCCTCGGGGCCGCTTGAGTCTGGGTGCAGCCTCAAGCTTGGCCACACCCCCCCGAGGTATAAAGTTCTTCCACGTTGATTTAGACGCTCTGCGATCTGTTATTAACTTGTCTTGCTTTTTCGGTGGGAGCTCGGTGATGGGGGCCCATGGCGTGTTCTTTGAGGGGCTGCAAGTCGCCACGGCTGGCTGGCCTGAGAGCTCGATTCGGTATGAGGCGCTGGGCGGGAGCATGCACGCGGTGTGGCGGATCTTGAGACCGTCGTGGCCGCTGCTAGAGGCTGCTTCTTGAGGCGCAAGAGGAGGGGAGGGCTCGCTTGAGGCCGCCCGAAGAAGAGTGATTGAGCACTTTGGAGGCCGCCTGGGGGAGGTCGAAGAGGTTCGGGAGGAGTTGGCCGGGCGAAGAAGGAGCTCGAGGGCGAGAGGGTGTGAGGTGATCGGAAGTGGCCCGCCTCACAGGCCGAGAACGAGGCCCTAAAGTTGAGGATCTCACAGGAGTCCGTGGAGGCGGACTTATCTGCCGACGCTATCGAGGCGTTTGATACAATGTGAGGCGACTCGAGGCGATCATGGAGAGGCTAGCTCGGGTGTCGGAGGAGCATGCGGAGTACGAGAAGGCAATCCACCGGTGGTGGAACTACCATATCCAAGGCGATGACCGAGTTCAAAGCTTCTTTGGCAGAGGTATGGTCTTTGAGGATGAGGAGGGCCCAATAGCAGAAGTTAAAGAGCGTGTCGACTCCATCGTGAAGTATATGGAGATGTATAAGATCGTTCAGAAGCGATGCATGCCCGACCCCCGCAGCGAGGCCACGGCGGGTTCCCTGTGTCCGATCATAGAAGAACCGGCGGAGGCGGCTACACCGATCATGCCAAGTACTCGGTTGATGGGTCGGTGAGGCGGATCATTTGAGGCGATCCTCCGGAGCGGACGGCGACCGAGGACCTCGGTCGGCGGGGAAGAGCGGCGGGTAGGGGCGGTCGTACTCCGGCCGGTGTCCGGTCGGGGGCCGGGTGTGACCTCGGTGCATCCCCATTCCCGAAGTGCCGTATTGCGCGCGCGCGCTTGAAATGTCGGGGTGGGTGAGCGTGACCACAGAGTGAAACTTGTCGGGCTGCCCCGAGCCCGTCTCGAGCGCTCGGGAGTAGGCCGTGGTGATTCCGGCCTTATCGACCGGGTTGAAGGCACGAGTTCGTTCTCTGCATACACCGTCGGCACTGGAGATTTTGTGCAAAATTGGTGCGGCTTGGCGAGTCACGGAGGCGGGCCGGAAGCCCGAATGAGGTTGTGTATAGCGTGGGACTTTGTATGTAGATATAAATGTATTTAGACTCGTTTGAAGTGTACATTTTCCCTTGAGAGGTACAAACATAGCTTAGGACTTCGTTTTGGTCGTAAATGTATTTATATTGTATCTGATGTATATTTTCCCAAATAAAGGGGTATAAGCGAGCTCGGAAGCCGGTTGACTTGTATATGGCTTGGTACTTGGTTTATAGTCGTTAATGCATTTAGACTTTGTACCGAGTGCATATCTTCTCAAATAAAGGGGTATAAGTTGGCGAGATCGGTGCGGATGTCGCGTGCATGTGAGCGACCAACAATGGATAATCTGTATGCTTTGCATGTAGGCGTCCAACTTAATGGGTGTCTGTATGCTTTGCATGTAGGCGTCAACTTAATGGGTGTCTGTATGCTTTGCATGTAGGCGTCAACTTAATGGGTAGTCCAGATCGTACTACTTGGTGGGATTTTCATCTTCGTAGAGGCCCCGCGTGAAGGTTTAAATGTGGTGTATCAAGCAGATGTTCACATATGTATGAGGCGAAGTGAAATATTCATTAGAAAAACATATGTTTTATTGAATATGTAATCAACATCGTACTTTGGCAAAACAATTAAGGGACTAACATGATGCCGACCTTAAATCGAAGCTATGTAAAATACCTCCTTAAATGAGTAATTTGCGAGTTCGGGGATAAGTGCACCGGATAGGTGAGCCGACTTGTAAGCCCTTTGCCGAGGTCCTCGTGAACGCGGTATGGGCCTTCCATGTCGAATCCGACTTGTTGAGATGCTCGGCTCTCTCGGCTTCATTATTTCGTAGGGCGAGGTCGCCTACTTGGGCCTTGGAGGCTTTGAACCTTTGTTGTAGTACCGTGCGACTGGGCTCTTGCTTCGCCGTTTATGAAGCGAGCTCATGCTTCTCCTCGAGGGTGTCAAGGTTGGCCGCAGTGGTCTTCCTCGTTCGGCACGGTCGAAGTGAAGAGTGCGCGGGCTTGGCGCGCCGATCTCAGCGGTATGTGGCCTCGGCACCGTGAGACCCGGTGAAAGGGTTTCTCGTGCGAGGTCCGAGGTGTTGTCTGTGGGACCGGAGGACTTGAGGAGATTTTCAGCCCAATCGCCTTTAGCTCGGTCAGCCTCTTCTTCAATCTTTATGCGATCGTGCGGTTCGTCACCTCGGTCCGACCATTCGCTTGCGGGTGTACGACCGAGGTGAGCGATGATCGATCTGAAGCTCTTCGCACCCTCCCTGAAGTTTTGTCGATGAATTGGGTGCGTTGTCCGAGACCGAATGTGCGGTATGCGGGCGGCGGACTATATTTTCCACACGAAGGTGCGAATCCTCCTGCTCGTGATGCTCGAAAGTGGCTCGGCCTCGACCCATTTTGTGAAGTAGTCTAACGGCTACGACTAAGTATCGAAGCTGACCTGGTGCTCGATCAAACGGACCAACGATGTCGATCCCCCATTGCATGAAAGGCCACGGGCTCTGCAGGCTGCTTAGATCGGTTTGGGGTAGCTTTTTGACCGTGGAGTAGAGCTGGCACTTCGGACACTTTTTGACGAGCTCGATCGAATCTTGAACAAGGGTGGGCCAGTAATATCCCGACCTCAGCGTCTTCTTCGAGAGAGCTCACGAGCCGATGTGACTTCCACAAGACCTCTGTGGATCTCATTGAGCACGTAGTCGGCCTCTTCCGGCCCGAGGCACCTCAGGAGGGGTTGAAGGTAAGACTTCGGTGAGAGCGCCCTCGTGTATGAGGTACTACGGGATTTCGCCATCATTTTTTTGCTTGAGCTGATCTTGAGGTAGTGCGCCATGTTCGTGTAGCCTTTATGGGAGACATCGGTTCGGCTCCATCTCGGTGATGATGCCGATGTGAGACTCCTCTATGCTTCTGGAATGAACCTCCTCCACAGGAGGACTTGTTGATGATGCAGCTAACTTGCTGAGAACGTCAGCTCGGGTGTTTTCGCCCCGTGGGATCCGATGAATGTTGGAGTACCTGAATGAGGCAAGCATCTCCTTTGTCTTCTCGAGGTACTGCTTCATTCGGTCCTCCTTGGCTTCATATCTGCCTAGGACCTGGTTTACCACGACCTGGGAATCCCCGAAGATCTGGATATGGTCCACCCTCAATTCCTTTGTGAGGCGGAGTCCTGAGATCAGCGCTTCATACTCCACCTCGTTATTGGTGGTTGGGAAGGTAAACCGGAGGGCGTAGGTCACTTCTTGATTGTCCGAGCCGAGGAGGAGAATGCCTGCTCCGCTGCCCGTTTTGCATGAAGCTCCGTCCACGTACATCTGCCAACAGTTATCGGGCGGTGCAGGGACGGAGTCCTCCACCGAGGCGGTGTTGGGCGACCTCATTTGGTAGAACCGACCTCGGTGAATTTGGCTTCCACCGGGAAGTCGGTGAGCTGCCCTTTTATGGCGGCCTCGGGGAATACGAGATGTCGTGCTCGCCGAGCTCCAGTGCCCACTTGGCTATGCGTCCGGATGACTCTGGCTTGGACAAGACTTGTCTCAAAGGTAGGTCGGTTAATACCAGACGAGAATGAGCACGAAAGTAGGGTCGGGCGTCGCTTGGCGTTCGCGGGGCAGTGCTACCTTTCGAGGGTGGTGTACCTCGTCTACGGTCCCTGAGAGCTCGGCTAATAAAGTATATGGGGAGTTGTCGTCCTCCCCATCTCGCACCAATACAAGCCTCGATGGCCTCGTCCGAGGCGGCCAAGTATAGAGAGGAGTTCACCTTGCCGGGCGGACGGGGTTGGCGTGTCGGCGGATACTCCTTCACCGTTGTCTGGCGACACGGTGTTCTTCCCGCCAGCGAAGTTCGAGCTCTCCTCGGGATCTTGAAGAAGGAAGCCGCTTCGGTGGCTCGAGGCAGGAATCTGAGAGGCGGCTAGGCACCCGGTGAGTTTGTGGATCTCACGGATGGTCCTTGGCACCTGCATGTCGAGCATTGCCTTCACCTTGGTGGGATTGGCCTTCAGGCCCTCTTGAGAAACCCAGCATCCCAAGAACTTGCCAGTCTTCACCATAAATGTACATTTCTGGGGGTTGAGCTTGAGGTTGGCCGACCTGAGGAGTTGGAGGATAGTGCCGAGGTCATCGGCGCAGCTCTCCGTTTCGACTTTTGACTACGATGTCGTCGACGTAGACCTCGACGATCTCCCCGATGTGGTCTTTGAATGTTGCATCCACCATCCTCTGGTAAGTAGCCCCGGCGTTCTTCAGGCCGAAAGGCATCTTTCGGTACGCAAAGACGCCGAAGTCGGTGATGAACGCGGTCTTCGGGGCGTCCTCCGGGCTCATCAGGATTTGGTGGTATCCTTTGTATAGATCTAGGAAGCTGAACATCTCGTGGCCCACCAATGCCTCCACCTTCTTGTCGATGTCGGGAGGGTAGCAATCTTTTGGGCAGTGCTTGTTGAGGTCGGTGTAATCGACGCACATGCGCCACCCTCCCCCTGGCTTTCGGACCACGACTGGATTAGCCATCCAGGTCGGGTATTTGACCTCGAACAAGATCTTGGCCTTCAGAAGTTGAGTCACCTCGTCCCTTATGACCTGGCTGCGTTCTGCCGCGAATATTCTTTTCTTTCACGGATGGCTTGGTAGCTGGGTCAATGTTGAGGCGATGAGTTATGAGCTCGGGCGACACTCGGTCATATCGGCGGGGACCACGCAAACACGTCCTGTATTCCCTCGAAGTTGTATGACACGCCGTCGGATGTCGGTTGGGCCACAGGTGCCGACTGGATGACCTTGAGGATCGTCGTCGCATAGTCGAAGGCTCCGGTCGGTCGTCTGGGCGTCGGCCTCAGGGTTCTCAGAATTGCTATGCACGGGCGAGGCCGCATCTTGGGTGGAGACTCGTAGGCATTCTTTTTTGCCGCCGTTTGGTCGCCACGGATGCTAAGCACTCCCGGGGTGGGAATCTTGACGGTGAGATGGTAGACCGACAAAGCGGACTTGGTGGCGTATAGCCAATCTCCCTGGGATGATGTCAGACGGAGAGGGGCTGGACCAGAAAAATTTGATGGCCTTTGTGACCGACACAGGAGCCCGTCTCACAGAAGGAAGGGTAATGATGCCCTCGGGTTGGACCGCCTCCTGGGTGAAGCTCCGTAGTTGGGACGGCGCGGGAAGTACCTGAATACCTCCGACCTCGAGCTTATCCAGGCAGCTCCGGAAGATGATGCTGACGGAGGCCCCGATGTCGACATAGACCCGATGGACGTTCTTGTTGCCCACCACGGCCTGTATGGTGATGGCGTCCTGGTGCGGCATGATTTTGGGTACCGGATCCTCCTTGGAGAACACTATGTCCTCGCCGTCCCGGAGTCGCTTGTTCTTTGGCTCCTCAGTGGCCGACCTCCGAGCTTCGTTCTTTAACGACGACCTCGTCGCTCCGATGGGCAGTCCGGTTATAACGTAGACCTGCTCCATAACATTGGGACCTTCTTCCTCGTCGTCTTCAGGTCGGGTCATCGTCAAGGTCGGTCCGCAGTCGTTGCCACCGTTATTCTTTCCCCTGCGCTTCCTGTTTCCCGACCCAGCCCGGCCGAGGTATTTCTTGAGGGCTCCACCTTTGACGAGCTCGTTTATCTGCGAGCCCAGGTTTCTACAATCCTCGGTATCATGACCATACCCTTGGTGATAGTCACAATACTCCTCTGTGGACCTCTTCTTGGATCCTCCTTTCATAGGAGGGCTTCGGAAGAGCTCGGCGTGGAGCTCGAATATTTCCGCCTTGATTTGAGCGGGGAGGCGCTGCCGCTGTGGTTGGGCCGAGGTCGAGCACGGACTCGATGGCCCTCTTTTGATTCTCGTCGAAGCGCGCCGCGATCGGCGCCTCGACTTGGTCATCCGGCTTTTTCTTTCGGACCGCTCGTCCTGCATTTCCTCTTCTTCCGATCCGACTCGTCTCCTCGACGAAGTTGTCCACCAGTTCCAAATCTTACTCGCCGTCTTTGGTTTCTCCACGGTAATTTCTTTGTTATTGTACGGGTCGGATCCCGTTTTGAACGCGTTGATGATGTAGAGGTCGTTCTTGTCGTCAATTTTGAGCGACTCTTTGATGAACCTCGAGACGAAGTTCGACATCGCCTCGCCCCGCCTGGAGGATTGTGAGCGGTCGGAGGAAGGGCTGCTGGGTGGCATCTTCCGATAGAAGCGCCATTTGAAGCGATCCATAAGGTCCCAGGCGGTGTATCTTTGCTACGGCGAGCGAGGTGAACGGCGTCGTGCGTTGGAGATCAAGACCTCGGGAAGATTTTGCACATGTGAAAATCTTCCATTCCTCGATTCACCATGTTGGTAGTGTGGCGAAAAGGAAGTCGGAGGGTCTCCCAGGCCATCGAGGCAGCTATATTGGGTGCCGGTCATCACGCAAGGGCGGGCGTGTCTAGAATCTCCCTGGAGAAAGGGGAGATGATTCTCCCATACCGGTCGAACCTCGGGAGATCGTTGCCATCTCTTTCTGGAGGGGTGGGGGATCGATAGCGACGCCTATCGTCCCTCCGAGTGGGAGTTCGACTCCGCCTTTCTTCCCTCCTGTTTTGCTCGGCTCTCTGGTCGGCATGACGAGGTGGAGAGCGGCTCCGCGAATGGCGAGGGGGCGACTGGTGGTGGCGGCTCGTCCGCGGTGAGCGGCTTCGCAAATGGGGGCGGCGGCTCGGCTACGGTGAGCGGCTCCGCACGTCGGGGTGTGATGCGCGTTCTCGGCTATCACGCCGAGGTGAGCGCTGGCTGTTTCGGAGGGGGGAGCGGCCTCGGGCGGCCGTGGTGTTCAGTCCGGGGGCCCTTGAGGGGCCCGCTCCCTTGGTCCTCTGGTTGAGGAAGCTTTGGAATTGGCCAAGATTGGCGTTGAGGAACTCGGTCACAGCTCGGCCGAGGACCTCGTGGGACGAATGAGCTGTTTGTTCGTCCTCGTTGAGGTCGGCATCTTCCCCTACGTTAGGGAGGCGGTCCTGAGGGTGTATGGAGACGTTTTCCATGTTGCCCTCAGGAGTGTGAGCGCTTGTGGCGTCTGCGATCTCCTTCCCGCGACGCTGAGTGACCACCTGGTCGTCCTCAGCACGGTTGTTGCCAGCGTGGACGGCGGTTGTGCGTGTTCTTGCCATTAAGTTGTAGAGGGAAACGAAGCTTTCTTGTTCAGATGTTTCCCACAGACGGCGCCAATGATAAATCTAGTTACGTGAGTGTGCGGGATTTATGTAAAGCAATAAAGAACACCAAGGCTTTTACGTGGTTCGATCGTTAATGAGATCTACGTCCACGGAGGAGTGTTTCTCAATACTTTCACTATAATTTCGAAGACGGTGAGTGTAGTTACAAGAGCTTAGTATTCGATAAGTTGCCAACCCTTCTATTGTCAATTTTCTTCTATTTATACAACCCCGAGCCTCGCAATCAAGGCGTGCTCAACCTCTCCATTGGTCGTGACTCTTCCTCCGGGCGTGCCCTCCATTGGCGGGAGCAGGACGCCGCTTCACGTGCGCCACGTGGAGGGTGGCGCCTGACTTTGGTTCTGGGGCGTGTCCTCTATCGCGGTGGCGCCTTACTTTGCCTCGGGCGGTCCTCCATTGGCCGAGGTGGCGCCTTACTTTGGCTCAGGCGTGTCCTCCATGGCCGAGGTGGCGGTTACGGGGCTAGGGTTTTGGGAGCCGATTAGGGCTCGCCTTGGGCTCAACCGCGTGGGCCCGCTACCAACGTTAGGCCCAGCTCGTTTGGGCCTGTTAGTGGGCCTAATCGGTTGGGCCATATCCCATCACTAAGAATGATATGTTACTTTGGTTTTGGAATTGTAAGATTATATGTTAATATATACATAATTATTTACTCAGCCATATATAGTACTGACAAGATTATGCAATTTTTTTCTCTAAATATTTTAGATGAATCCAATTGATCACTAGGAACCTACCTCAAACATGACCAATAAATCTCGTTTCTTTTATTTGATGATGTGCTGAAAAACTCCTTACCATTGCAATAACTGCAAGATTATACACAAAGATAAACTAAAACTAGTTATACGAGACTAGTTTGGTTTTGGCTTTATGGGTCAAATTTGAACTTAGAAACTTTTTCCCCCTTCTTCACAAATTAACTTTATTATATACTATGTCATCTTGAAATGAACAATAAATGTTATTTTTTGTATGCTTGAATATTGTTGCAGCTAGCATCACAACGCTAACCTAATTTATAACCAATGCAATTCACCAAAACATGTTTTACATTCCAAATTGTTAAGAATATATATATATAACTGTAAATAATACTCCCTCCGTCCACCAAAAACGTGCATCGATTTTGGTGTCACGAGTTTTAAGAAAACTGTAATGAGTGTAAAGTAAATGTGTATAAAAAGGTGTGTCATTGGGATAATAAATGAATATATTAATGGATTGTGAGTGTAAAAAGGTGGGCCATGAGTGTTTTTTTGTAAATAAGTGGATAAGTTGAGGGTAAAAATGTAAAATTGATGTTTCTAAAAAAGGAAAGTGCACATTTTTGGTGGACGGACCGAAAAGGAATTAAATGCACGTTTTTGATGGACGGAGGGAGTAATTAAAATGGATGCGTTGAAAATAATCCCACGTGAGAAAGTGGCTTTGACATTGAAGCCGACTATTCTAAGAAATGTATGCGTAAATCGTCATCACAACAATAATAATAAAAACACAAAAATCATGTATATCTATCTGCCCGGTGTGAATGGATAAAAAATTTATTTGTTCTTAAGAAAAGTACTATTTATATTGGAGAAAATTATCACCTATTTTTTACCTTGTAATTAGCAAGTACCATTTACATTGAATATGAGTATCATTTATGTTGAAAAAAATATAAATTCTCGTACATACGGACGTCCGCACGGGAGACCACCTCTAATAAAAATTGCATTTAACTGCAGTTGAGAATTATAGTTTGTATAAATAAAATATATTTTTACACCTTATTTGTAACCAATAGATATTTGCAGTATTTATATATATATATATATATATATATATATATAGGGGTTGGTTATGGTGAGAAAGCTCCTTAATGTACGAAAATAAGAATAGTAGCACATCTTTCATATTTGTGTAGCACAATCAGAATTAATATATTGCACATGTTAGTTTAGCACATATTTCATCCATTCGTAGCACATATGCTAAATATATTAGTTTAGCACTTCTTTTATTGCAGCGTAGCACAAGAAGAGTTATAGTGTTGCACAATAATCCGTGTAGCACACAAAACACAAAACTTTAGCACACCCGAAAATTAAATCTCAACCATTGATATAGCAAATCAAAGGCCCAGATTCATTCCTATTTCTTACCAAATTATCTATTCCTACCTGATCCATCTCCTATATATATATATATATATAGAGAGAGAGAGAGAGAGAGAGGATGGATCAGGTAGAAATGATTTTTTTTGGAAGAAATAAGAATAAATCTAAACCATTGATTTTAGTAAATCAATTGACAAGATTTATTTTCGTAGTGCTATATATTATAACTATATGTGTTATAAAAAAATTTCTGTGTTTTCGCCAAAGGTTAAATAAGTAATTTTATCTTTTAAGAATCAATTTTTTTCCTTAATTTAAGGGAAAACACAATTTCATACTTATTTTTAGGGATTTGTGATAACTTATCCTTTAAATCATTATCTGTAATATTATTTCAATTTCAATACTTGATATATAGAAAATTATTTGTGATTCAAGATAGTAAATCCATGGAACACTTAAGTAAAATATATATATATATATATATATATATATATATATTGATTCATATGTGTGGTTCTATATAGACTTGTATAACGATTTCATAGCATTTTTTTACTTATTCGTTGCATATACTACTAAAATTTCAAAAATTATTGTCAATTTATTTTGTAAGTTGTTCTGTAAATATGTTGTGCTTATTATGTTTTTTGTTCTGTACATATGTCATTGCACTAGTTGAATATTTTTGTAGCATTTTTGCATATTCATTTTGCACATACACATGTAAACAAATTATGTATTCATTCATACATGTTTTTCATTACTTATATTACACCGGTGGAATATTTTTGTAGCACTTTTTTTACTTATTTGTTGCACATATGGTTTAATCTCATCAAGACAATAATTTTCGAAAATTTATTGTTATGTGCAACGAATAAGTAAAAAGATGCTACGAAAACTCACACTAGTGCTATAGTTTGAACCACACATATGAATCAAAATGTAGATTATTTTACTTAGTTTTCCATGGATTTGCTAGCTTGAATCACAAATAAATTTACATATTTTAAGTATTGAAACTGAAATAATGTTGTAGCTAATAAGTTAAACGATACATTACAAGAAATCCTTAAAAATAAGAATAAAATTGTGTGTTACCTTAAATTAAGGGGGAAAAACTAATTCTTATAAGATTAATTACTTATATAACCTTGGCTGAAAATGCAGGTAAAAATTCATTGCACTTATAGTTATTATTTGTAGCACAACGAAAATAAATTATATCCATTGATTTACTAAAATCAATGGATTAGATTTATTCTTATTTCTTACACTTATTTCTATTATCACATGAACCCACCCATATATATATATATATATATGAATTAGTTCATATACTTACAAGCCTTATTATACAAATGTAAGTAAAATTATTGATCATTAGATTATTTTTTGGATAGTTGAAATTATCAGGATTTGTACACATATTTTTTTAATTATATATATTTTAAGGTCATTTAGGTAATTTATTATTGTAACATGAATCTAATCTCATATTCTTTATTATCATCTTTTCAGATTGTTGTTTACATTGGTTCTCTTTTATGCAGTTTTGTTATTCACTTTGTTCATATCAATTTTGTTTTCATCATCTCAACATAATATTCAGATTTACTTTTATATTAAATAATTATCTATATTTACGAAATAATATGCACATTTGCATTCCAATCAAATAATATGTGTTAATGCACATTTGTATTTGCACATGTGAAATGCACATTTGCATTCAACATTACATAACATTGTGACGTCTGGGGCAGAAGTATGAAGTGATCATCGGTGCAGAGGCATGGACAAGGAGTGGCTCCGATTAAGACTTCAAAGCGGAGGGGTACATGAATGAACCGAAACGCACCAGAATGAGAGAGATTTCGAGAATATGTAGGTATGAGACTGCATATTAAATGAGAGCTTAAAGGATTTGATATGTGATACATACCAACAAGATGCATCTTTTTTTCGGAAGTCCATCTCATAAATACTCTAAAGTTAAGCGTGCTTGACTTGGAGCAATTGTGGGATGGGTGTGTAATATCCCTAACTTTTAAATAGTGATTAATGAAAGATTATGGTAATTAATTAAGGATTTGGGTTAAATAGGGCATTGCATCCTTAAGGAAGAAGAAAAAGAAATAGAAATGATTGTATTAGAATTTATTCAATTATAATTAGTAAAATGGAATGGAATGAGGAAGAAAGTCTTAGAATTTGAGAAGAGAATAAATTATTACAGAAGATTAAGATTTTATGGAGATTTCATATTTGATCTTAATGATCAAAATTTAAATACATTATGCATTATTTTACAATTTATAAATTTAATTAGCCTTTGTGATTTTAATATTTCTAATTTCTTAAGAAAAGAGAGAAATTTAATAGAATTTATTTACAATATTAGTAATTAATATGTAGTAATTAGTATTATTTATACTGATAGAATGAAAACCAGTATTTAATTTCTAGAAAAGTGATTATTCATCACTATTAAAGAAAATAGAAAATAGAAAAAAAGGAAATTTCTAGATAATGGGTGAATAATCACCCAATTAAAGAAAAAGCAAAAATAAAATAAAAATTTGTGAATTAAATACTAACACATAACCATTACTATTCATCATCTCCCATTTCTCCCATTTTTCCCCAAAATCGAGGACACACACACAACACACACCCACAAAATTTTCTTGCTCAATTCCATTTCAAGAGCAAATTTCATCTTCAAATCAAATCTTAAGTTGAGAAGAAGGTATTTTGCTATCTTTTATCAAGTTTATAAGTTTGATTATTGTTGGAAAAATTTGTGTAAATATTGATGATGTGAAGTTGAGATTTTAAGTGATATATGGTGATATTGGTTGTATTTTTGGTTATATTTGATGGAATATTGCATAAATGATGAATTACATATGAATAATTGTGAAATTAAAATAGGGATAAAAACCCTAGTTTATGAAATTTATTTATAGTGATGATATGTATGAAAATAGCTTATAATCGTGTAATTGAGTTTGTTTAAACATAGGATTTGAGAGAAAATTTATTTAAAATAAATTAGGAAATTATGTTGAAAATTTCAATTTTTTTTGAAAATATAGAACATTTTTATTTGATTTTATTCTCTTCAATTAACTTGATATATGAGTTTGTTATGATGATTTAAGAACAAGGTAATTTATTTGGAATTTTCTAAACACCTATGCAAAATGTAGAAAAAATTAGTTTATATACATAAGTGCTATATTAATGTTAAAGCTAAATTATGAAATGATCATTGTTGTTTGAGGTTGATAAATGATAATTAAATATAAATTACCAATAAAGTTGAAGAAAAATTTAGTCTAGTATACATATGCATATTTTTCGAAAAAAATGAAGAGAAGGGAATCAAAGTTTGAATGTTATTTATTGTAAATATTGTGGTTTATGAGCTTATTACATAAATGAAGACTAATGTAATTTATTTGTAAATGATGGAGTTAATAGTGAAAGTAGAAGCTTATATATGAGTTTATGTTTTAGTTAAGCAAGGCATAAATTAATTATACTTGAACATGGATTATAAAGACAAAATATGACTAAGAATGAGATTAATTCATTTATTTAAAAGTATGTTGACTACTTACTATTTAATCTCTAATGAAAGTTGGAGAATATGTACAAATACTGAAACTAGAAGGTTAGTTGAAGTTACTAGGTTAGTTGAAGTGTGTTATGAATAAGCATGTTATGAGATAAATCGTATTTGAAATGCAAGATTATGATGAACACTCCTTAGATAACTCTAAAGTAAGGTGAAGGGCATTCGAGGAAGTGTAGTTTAGAAGTGTGACTAAGCATGACGATGATAGAAAATGAAGCATTTAAACATATGAAAGGTTGTATGAATCTATTAGCCATTGTTGAATGCTTATAGAATTGAACTAAGAATTTAAGAATACGGATTTAAGAATAAGTATAAAAGATAAAAACTGCATGTTAATGAAAGGATATGATTTGGTTTTGTTAATAGTTAAATTAGGGAATATTTGTTAATTATATTCTTGTTTATTGAAGTAGATTCAAGTGAATTAAATGAGATTAATAGATCAAGAAAGTGATAGAAATAGAAGGAGCAATGACCCGAAAGACTTATAATCCTTAGCAATGAAAGCTTAAACAAACGGTTTAAATAAAATATAAGAAAAGAAAAAAAAGAAAAAATAAGAAGAATTTATATGCTTTGAAAGATAGAATATGTCTTTTATTCATATACTGATATTATTGATATTAATTTAAGGTGCATCTAAAAAGGACAAAGAAGTCAAAGAAAAAGAAGAAAGAAAGCCGATAAATTTTATCGAGTAAAGTTTATAGGTGGACTTTCTAAATCAAAAGATGGACATGCTAAATTGATGATTATGTATAATGAATGGATCATTTTGTTGATTGATTTGATGTTAATGGTTGTTGTTGATAGTTGATAATGTTGGAGTCGAACTTATTTCCGTTCTATGTTATTCGATAATTAAACTTGGTTTGCCGTTGCTGTTCTTGTTGTGTTGTTGTTCGATTTGGAAACGTAAACACGTTGTTGTATTTTGCTGCCCAGGGTTATATGTCCTCATACATATAACTCAGCTACCCTTTCTGTTGCCATACTCTCACTTTGATTCATAACCTGCTTCGTTGTTGTAAAGTTTGAGAGATACTTTTGGTGTGAAGGTCAAATGTTGATAATTCCCTTTTTGTTATTCCTTTTATTATTCGACCTTGTAGAAATAAATTAATTCGTTCTTATTATAATCGGTATTGGGAATAAGTGATTGATTGTATCCATTTGTGTAAACTGTTGATTCCTTATCGTATGTTATTGGCATTTCATTTGATTTATTCTCTTTATTGTCATTAGTCCCAGTAGTTCGTATTCAGTCATTAGTCACAGCCTAATTACTTGGTTAAGAAGTTAGGCTGTGACAGGGTGACCCTCTTAGATGTTTTCCAGGAGTGCGTGAGTGAGGACAAAGCACACTGAAAAGACTCGTGTTGATCTGTGGGGTCAGTCATCAATTCGGAAGTCGGATCGTTACAAATGGTATCAGAGCGGTTAAGTCTAGATAAAGTCACTAGACTTTTTAATAGTAAGTCGCCAAGGCTCAACACTCTATTACATCATGCTCAACGAGATAGCAAGGTAATCCATTTCAAAGAGTTATACAGATGGTATCAGAGCCGAACCTCTCCCAATATGGTATGGTTTGGGAACGAACCAAGAAGGAGTTGGTGGACATGTGATGCCCGGGGTAGAAGTACAGAGTGATCGCCTGTGCGGAGATATGAACAAAGAGCGGCTCTAATTAAGGCTTCAAAGTGGTTGGGTACATGAATGAACCGAAACACACCAGAATGAGAGGGATTTCGAGAATATGCAGGTGTGAGATATCATATTCGAGGAGAGCTTAAAGGATTTTATATGTGCTATTCATACCAACAAGATGTATCTTCTTTTCGGGAGTCCATCTTATAAAAACTGTAAAGTTAAGCGTGCTTGACTTGGACCAGTTGTGGGATGGGTGACCCTCTGGGAAGTTTCTCAGGGAGTGTGTGAATGAGGAAAAAACATACTGAAAAAACTCGTGTTGGTCTGTGGGGTTAGTCGTCAATCTGAAAGCCAGTTTGTTACAAATATGCACATCCTTATTAATATAGACATTGATGTATATTGTTGTTATTATATGCTCAAGTGATAAAGTTCTAACCTCGTACATTATTAATTGTCTCCTCCATCACTAGAACTTTTTTTTCCGTTGCGCTTAATTATTTACCTCCACCTGTACTTCTGTCTATCACTTTTTAATTTACTCCAACATTTGAAAAAATAATACATATAATAACTATTATTTGTGCACATACAAAAACATATGCACAATTGCACAAAAAACATAATATAAATATTCATTATATATTAGAATTTGTTCAACATACAAAACATATATACATATTAAGTATGTACATATGTTTATGTGTATTTGTTTTTTGAATACTACAATTATGAAAATAAATATAAATACAAAATTGACATTACATGCACAAGTTCCATTGTCAAATATACATGTGTCTAATTGTTCAAATAATAATACCTTCTATATTAATGTTTATTACAATTTGAATTTTTTCAAGAACACATTTCACAAATTGTTTAGTACCTCCAATATCCTTCATCAAACCCTATAGTTCGCAGAAATCGATGAGGAGTAAAACTCTACAATTGATATTAAATGATTAGGAGTAAAACTAGGGATGCACAAGGTGTGATAGTAGTGCTAGCAATTTTCGACACGACACGATAAGATGTGACAGTAATTATTTATCATTATCCAAGCAACAATTTAGTTTATAAGAGTTTTGGGACTTCAAATATAAAAATTCAAAGTCAAGAGAATCAAAACGAATAAAGATAAAGATAAAATTCAAATAGACAAAAAGACTAAGAGACTAACCCTAGGAATGTATTAATTCTACCCACAGTGTGTGTTTATCCTGCTTCCTATTAATCAATTTTTAATACAGTCAAGATGAAAGATCACATAAGTAACCAACAATTTCAGTTACGACAATTATGGTAGTGGATTACTAATTTACCTATTATTGTTACGTCCCAAGATGAAAATTAGTAACTCCAAAAAGATCACAAAGAATATGCTTCCTACGGATGTTCCTATCTCACTACGACTCAAGGCTTACCCAGATTGTGCATTTAAGATCGATTGACAATTAAAATCATATATTCAATCGGCAACTAGATATGCATCAAAGTTGATCGAAATTAACACATAAGATTTAGCACCAAGAATCACAAATCAATGATTGGAAGGTAAATAGCAGGATATGATTAAAACAAGAATTTAGCTGGACATATAAATCGGAATAAAATACGAAATTAACATAGAAATAGGAATTGAATTGATAAAACCCGTAATGGAGTGTCGGAAGAATAATTGTTGGGTTTGAATCCAAAACCGACTAGAAAACTGAAAAACTGAAATCCTTCGGATGAATTTGCTCCAATAGCGATTACAATGCGTAAACGTAAAGTAGAATTGGAATAATCTAAAGTCTAGAAGAGTAATATCAAAAGCTAGAATGAAAACTATGAAAAATAGGCTAAAAAACGGAGGAGGGCGCCAATGCACAGCAGGGGGTATTTATAGCCAATGGGCTGAAACCCTAATTCGCGTCAGACCGCAGCGCCTAGCGGCCGGCCTAGCTGTCGCTAGGTCAATCGCTAGCTGTGAGACAGAAGCATTCTTCGATGAACTCACGGCCATGGCTAGCGACTGCTTGATGTGCCTAGAGGTCGCTAGGTCGGTCGCTAGTTTGAATACAAAAGCTTTTCGAGATTTCTCGCGGCCATGGCTAGCGACCGCGTGATGTGCCTAGCGGCCGGCCTAGCGGTCTCTAGGTCGGTCACTAGTTTTAATACAGAAGCTTTTCCGCCCGAGCTCGCGACCGGGTTAGCGGCCGCTAGGGTGGCCGCTAGCCTCCTGTTCCTTTTCATCTTTGGTTCGTTCTTTGCCTTGTGCATCGATTATCACCTGAAAAACCTACAAAACACCAAAAAGGAACCCCAAGAGCAGTATCTTCCAAAAATAGCTAAAAGCATAAATCAACTATATAAACGCACTTAAACTGATCTAAAATCATCCTAATATATCATTAATAAACGAGTAAAAAACGTGTTTATCAAACCTCCAAACTTAAAACATTGTTTGTCCTCAAACAAAAATAAAGACTCAAACAAAAGATCAACGAGCGTTAGCAAAGGTGGTAGCTATAACAAGCCTCATAAATCTTTCAAAGCTCAAAAACAACAGAACACATGACGATATTAGTCAACTCGACAATGTACAACAACTGAAAGCAAAATCTTATTCAATTTAACCCTCACAAAGGCATGTGTATAATATAGTGTACACTCAAACTCAAAAGAAAATTCAGGACGTGTATACATTCAAAGATCAATGTCATGTAAAACCTTACCATAAGCTTGCCATTTCTCTAATATCTCCACTACGTCAAATGTGTTCAAATTAGGATCAAAAATATCTTTTCACGGATTGTAATGTAGGCACATTGGTTAAGGTAGGGTGATATATGGCTAAGTGACTCAAATGCGACTCCAAGTACCCCCATTTATATTTTTCAAAACATATGGACTTTGTCCATTTCCCTTTTTCTTTCCAACTTGCTAAATCAACATTCATTGAAACTCGAGATACCTACACTTTGATTAACTATCCCTTTATGCTCACATTATTCATATCATTTTTTTTCTTTTCTTTAATAGAGCTAATAGGGTCCATTCTTTTCCGCAGATGTACTTCTCTTGCTTTTAGCCCGACGTAATACATCAATTCATTTCACCCCTTGATTCTCATATCCATCCTCACCTCCTATCACCCGGTTAATAAAATAATAAGGTCTAATAAAGGCTCAAAGTAGGTGATAAATGGTATATTATTGGGTTAGTGTATGGGTAAATTCGTGGTTCACAAAGATGACCCTTTATCATTTCCATATTCGAAACACGTATTGCAATCTCGACACAGAAAACACGGCAAGTTCTAGAAGATAATTACATGCATGATATCACATATTTAAAAGAAACTGTAACATGTACTTTTTACAGTGCAGCTCAAGTCTCACAGTTCAGGCAAATGGTGAAAAACAACAAGATGAGCAATCACAAGTCATATATGCGTCATTTTCTAACACATCATGTGCACCATCAACGTATATTTCAAAATTTCTATCACCATTGGCCACATAGGTAACACTTTTCACTTAAGCTCGTTGATCAATAGACACAACAACGAAAACAAAAGACACCAAAAGCCTAAAACATAACAGCTAACAAGACAAAACAAAACATAAAAAGGACTAAACAACCAACTACACACTCTTCTACTCCCCCCAAACTTATTGTCACAAGCAGAGCAATAAGGTTGCAGAAAAGATATGGTTGGGAGAGAGACCTTACCTCATATGCCGCTACTCCGACGACAGATAGAATCCTCGCTACTGCTCCCGTTGCTGCATCATCTGCTACATCATCTAACGCTGGTGCTCGTAGGAGGCCTGTTGTTGGGCGAGGAGAGCCTGCTGTTGGGCCATGATGGAGCTTATACTTCCATCTATGTGGTCGAGACGACTATCTATCCGATATAAATGCTCATAGATCTCGGGGTTGCCGTGGTGGTGCAGCTCACCACCTCTCTCATATGCGGCCTCCTGTTCCGCTTCCTCTTCATCTACCTCTCCCTGTGCATTTAGGCGTTGAGCCCAGCTATAGTGCGCCTCTGACCCCATGTTGCAGTACGCGTAATTTGTTCAATCTCCGATTATGCTTGTGAGATCATTGTTAGGCAATCGGAAGATAGATTGGCCGTTCTTGTAGTAGAGCAGCCGGATGTAACGCCGGGAGTCTCATTTTAGGATCGTCTGGATATAAAGGTATTGCTTGTCCAGGAAAATATCCTGGGACACTGGATCCTCACGAATTTCGACCCCATAGAAGTCGCCAATAGGGGTGACGAACCCCCCAATGCATATCCTCGTATTCCCAAAGACTTCTGATTGCATCTGGAAATGCTATGCGAGGAACATTCCGATGTGCATTTTCTTGTTGGCTCCAGCGGCTATCATTAAACTCAAATCCTGGGAGAGGCAGGTGCCGGCATTTGTGCGGGCATAGATTGTAAAAGTAAGGAGGCGGTGGAAGTAGCGGAATGCTAGATTCCAGATTGAGCTCGCCTTTGCCCTCGTGGCATCATAGAACGGATTTTGCTCCAGTTCTAGATCAATAAACAACGGCCACATCTCGGAGGCCGAACTCTCAATATCACCAATGTATCCACCGTCGGGAGAGCCATGGATGATTTCATTCAACTCATCTACCGTGAGCCGTCAGGGCTCATTTCCAACTCGAATGTGATGTAATCTGGCGACCCATGTGTTTTATGGACGTATACGGTCGATAGGAATTCTAGCATTAGGATCTGGTATGTCAAGTAATTGGTAGTGATGATTGAGTATAGACCGGATATCTCGACGAGCCAAGTGATGTCATTGGCTATCCCCATTGCTTGACATGTGCCAATACACATGAATCTACAATGACGGTGCTTTAGTTGCACCAACCTCCTCCATCTATCCCTAGAGGCGGGACTCGGCAAATGTACTCCATAATTTTGGGGGTGAAACTCGTCGATAGTTTCCCCTTGTGAGGATGAAGCTGGCCCCTTCCCCTTTCTCTTGTTTCCGGATGTTCATGGCGACATATTGTACCTAAAAGATATGGCAATGTTAGTTCAGGTACACCATCAAAAAAATTCAAAACAAACATCAACCCAATTTGATATAAAGTTCCCCCTAACTTGTAATTAACAAAATTCTTCCCCCCCACAATAACATTGGTTCATATATTACATAATAAGGGAAAGAATACACACATAGGTTCAAAACACACATTAAAATGAATTAGAGATAAGCTCATGTCGCCTCTAGCGATCGCTAGGGTGGTCATGAGCCACAAAGTTAGCGACAGTGCTAGCGACCGCTAGCTTGGTCACTAGTCGCGATATGCACAATTAGGGTTATGAGATTTATACCCCAATAACACAATGTAGGCGAATTAATCCAACAAATAAACTTCAATGAAAACATATACACCTAACAATGTAAGAATCACGCTCAAAAATCATATAAATCTAGCAAAATAGGTTCTATTTCATATACTCCATAATATTCCACAAAAACAAGAAAATAAACTGTCAAACTCTTCTAATTCATGCTTACAAGCTAAAATAAAAGAAGATGTGAACAAAATGAGCATACCTTAACTGGAGAAGATGTTGGAAGCACAAAGGAGAGAAAAACCTAAGTTTTGAGAGCTTTGGGTGTGTGTTGCGTGTGTGAGTGTGTGAAAAATGAAGAGGAATGTTTAAAAATCATGTCAAAACACGCGGGTCAACGTATGGATATCGGGTCAGGTCGGGCCTAGCGGCCGAGCTAGCGATCGCTAGTTTTGGACAAAATCGTTCTATAATGTACTAGCGGCCACCCTCGCGATCGCTAGGGCGGTCGCTAGTTTTTGCCAAAAACATTATGTATTGTCCTAACGGCTGGGCTAGAGATCGCTAGCTCGGTCGCTAGTCGTGACCCTTTTTTTTATGTTTTTATAAAAGCTATTATATTTTGGGACAAAAAAAACGACCAAAACGATACGAAAAGACAAAAAAACATAGAAAAACAAAACAAACTTAAAAGAAAAAACATAAAACATGTAAACATATTGGGTTACCTCCCAACCAGTGCTAAATTTTTCGTCGCTAGCTCAACGTTACCTCTCTTCATGGCTCATTAAGGTTGGTCACCTTGACTTCACAGTTGAAGTGCGACTTAAAGTATGACTTGAAGTATTGCCCATTAACCTTGAAAATGTTGCCATTTGAATCTAGGAGTTCATAACTCCCATTGGCATGTCCCATGTAGACTGTATAAGGCCCCGACCATCTTGATTTGAGCTTTCCTGGGAAAAGACGCAGTCGTGCATTGTAGAGCAACACTTTATTTCCCAGTAAGAACCCCTTTGGACGAATTATGAGATCATGGAACTTCTTCGCTCTTTCCTTGTAAATACAGGAGTTCTCGAAAGCTTCGTTCCTCCACTCGTCTAGCACCAACAATTGTTCGCCCCTTTTCAATCCGGCCTCCTTGAAATCCATGTTTATCCTTCTTATGGCCCAATAGGCTTTATGCTCTAACTCAACGGTAAATGGCAAGATTTTCCAAATGCTAGTTAATATGGAGATAAACCTATAGGGGCTTTATAGGCAGTCTTGTAGGCCCACAGAGCATCATCCAACTGTTTAGCCCAATCCTTCATTTGGACGACCGATTTCTCTAATATGCTCTTGATCTATCGGTTCGCGAGCTCAGCTTGCCCATTTGCCTACGGATGGTATGGAGATGTGACTCTGTGCTTTACTCAATATTTAGCTAGGACATTGCCTAGCCACTTGTTGTTGAAGTGTGACCCTCCATCGCTGATCAAAGCCCTAGGCACACCAAAGCGAGTTAGAATATTTTTATGAAGTAATTTAACTACTACCTTGGAGGCGCTAGTGGTTGTGGGAATCGCCTCCACCCATCGTGACACGTATTCCACAGCAAGCAAAATGTAAGTGAATCCACAAGACATGGGAAATGGACCCATAAAGTCAATTCCCCATACATCAAATAACTCCACTTCCATGATGCTATTCTGAGGCATCTCATCATTATTGGTGACGTTTTCCATCCTTTGACATCTGCCACAGCTCTTTGTATCAACTAAAAGTGTTCTCTTAATTGACTCATAATCGAATGATGTGTTGTAGAGGATAGTTAACCCAAGTCGTCTCTCAAGGAAAACTTAGCAGGGCTTATTGTTCACGTTGCACATAAAAACGGTAAATCCTAAACACTCTAATACCAAAGGGGGTTTCGAAACAACGAGAATTGAAATGCGAAAAATAAAATATATGAAAGAAAGAAATCTAACTAGGAGTTGTCAATCCCTAGTTGAGAACCTACGAGAACACGAATGCAAGAAGCTAGGTGTAGAACAAACTAAACTAGATCATCAAACATGAAACAATAAAATTCATCGGAGAAAGATTCGACATATAACTAAATTCCAATATCACTTGCATAGAATGTAAATTATCAAATACTAGAAGAAATAGAATCAAGTGAACAACCAACAATCCAATATCACTATGTAATTGAATCCAACAGAAATCTCAAGCAATAATACTATGTAATCCAATCCAACAATAATCTGAAAGAAAAACACGTAAATGATCGAATGAAATTCAACAGGAATCGTAAAACAAAGTACGTAAATTGAAAGGATGAAGAACAAGAATTAATACTCTAATATTGTTTCTATCTCTATCTCGGTCGAAAGCTTCAGAATTATTGGCTCAGGAACAGCGGCTACGTGAAGAATGATCAGAACTGGATGGCTGCGTATGAGAAAAATAGAACTCTCATCTGAAAAATGACCTAACGCGTATATATATATATTAAGTGAGTGAGTGCCGGTTGTGGATGAGCGAGTGCGGAGCAGAGGTTTTGTTCCCAAAGTTAACACCGGCTTAGACCGAGCGCTCACTCACAGAGTGCTCTATCTCAGAAGTGAATGCCGGCTCAAGGGTGAGCGTGTGCAAGGGTAGACGAGCGCCGGGTGAGGCGTGAGCGCGCGAGGGAAATTGGGCAAGCGGACGCTCGGATAGAGCGCTGGATGTTGCACTGGACGAGCGCTCACGTTGAGAGCCGGATGGGCAGCGGGCGCGGCGGGTGGAGCGAGCGCTGGGTGGAAAGCGCACTGCGGGCGACGGGCACGCTCATGCACGCACGTGCGCGACTTTACTGTTTTGCTCCGTTCTCTTACGTCCGAACTCCGAATTGCGATCCGTTTGTGTCCACAAATTTCTGACTAAATGCTCTTCAATTAATGATAATTCTTGGTAGAACCATTTCATCCCATTTAATACCGTTTTCCTACAAAATATCGAGACAAACCAAATAAATCCGAAACGAAGAATTCTAATCAAAACAACGGTATAAGAAAGACGAAACACTGGAAACGGCATGTAAAAAAATACCAAGAATAAGCACAAAATGAAACCAAACAACTCCCCACACTTATTCATTTGCTTGTCCTCAAGCAAAGTCTATACTAAGAAGAGTAGAAGAATAACTCATGCAACTTAATTCTTAATCAAATTAATCAAACCTCTTTTTGCATTTCCTCCAAACATGATGAATACATAATCAAAGTTAATGAGAAATAAATCTAAGATTGTGAGAATGTCAAATAAACAAGTAGGTGATTTTTGCTCAGACCCAACTCTTCGCTAGGGGTGAATTAACTAAAGTGGTCACCTTTAGCAACAAGTTTCTTTTGAGAACACAAAGAAAGTATTAACATATTTTGGAACAATGTTCAAAAGGTGAAGTCTCGACGAACTCGAGTCTCCTACCATGGTTTTCCATGCCCATCTTTCGATTTACGAGAAAGAGGGATAGAATCCCATCCTCCATTTATACAATCTCAACAATTTATTGGAGTTTTCATTCTCCTTCTTTTCTCTTCTTTTTCACACATTTTTTTTAAGAAACAAGTATATAGGTAACCACACTGTTAACACTACCCATAGCATTAGTCGGACAAATCACATCAATAACCCACGATTTAAGATTAATTCACACAATCTCGTCAATTCACATTGCACTTCAATAACATAACATCAAGATAAACGAGAATACATCAAGGTTTGACCAATACAACAGAGTTCAGGTGCACAAATCACCATCCTAACTTATTCGCATCGAAAAAAACTTGAGTCCAAGAGGTCAAAATAAACACAGTACCATATTGCCAATCATGCACATAAACAGAGCACGACATATAATCAAAAACTCCCCCCTCCCCACATATTCGAGCGCTGTCCCCAGAGCTCAAAACATTAACAACAAAATAAGGCCAATAGAGGATGAGAATTCCCTGATAAAAGATGGCAGATAGAGGGTCGTTCAGAAATCGAGTCCCAAGAGGAGGCCTGCAGCAGACACCATAAAAGCAAAGAAAAACACACCATAATAGGAAAGGAAACAAACAACCGAAAGAATGACGAGAGAAAAGAAAATAACGAAATATATATATACTCCAACAAAGGAAGCATCACCGTTGGTCCCATGGGTGGCGGTGGATAGGCGGTGTGGGATAGGGACCAGGCGTCCCATCGGGCTCAAGGTCAACCGATCTGTCGCTTGGGTATCTAATCACCGGTAAATATCTTGACGAAAATCCCCAAACGCTGCAGAAGATTGATCAAGTCGCTGAATCGGCGAGATTGGGTGTCAAGACGCCGATATACCTCATCACGGAACTCTCCAAACCCCTGGGTCGTTGATTGATTGAAATCTGTGAATTGCTGACCCATTTGCTGCCTATACTCCTCAAAGTTCTGATTCCAGGAGGAGCTAAAGTCCCCAAACTGCTGTGAAGTGGCCTGCTGAAACTGGCCAAAGCTGGAATCAAAATGAGCCCTAAGATCATTGAAGGCGTCGCCGTGGGGCTGATGGGAGTAGGGGTAAGTCAGGAGGGGCGTGTCATGTATTTCCGCCTCTCCTTCTTCGGCGGCCTCATCCTCGGGGATATCTTCATCCATCGGGGTAGATGTACCGGCATGAGACCCGGACGGACGGTTCTGCTTAATTATAATATACTCTTGGACACTACGCCGTGCTTTATAAGGAAGCAATGTAGCCGGATCAGATGCAATCGCCCGAAAATCGCTGAACGTGATGGGAAAATTCTCAATGACATTGGAGCCCGATCTTGGAAAATCTTCTCCAGTTAATCCCCCAAAGATCTTGGCCAGTATCAAGGGATATTGGCTCAAAGACAGATGCGCCTTACGGTGTCGCCTTATATAATCAAATCGCCGCCACAAGAACGGTGTTGCACAAATCTTCTTGTTATTCACAGCACACCATAAGAAGAAAACTTCATGAGCACTCACTTTATTTGCCTGCTCTTTTCCTGTGAGGTCGTATGCAATGAATTTATGGGCGATAACCAGAGCTGGGTCCTTAATAAAGGCACTAGAAGTGCCTGCTGATGACTAATTATCAAAACCAGATAAAATTTTCCATGTTTCAGCTAGAGGAAAATCCTTTGGTATATCAGAAAACCCACTAACATGAAAACCAAATACATCATGCATAAACTTTGGTGTAATAGCATATCTAGCCCCCTCTCCAACCAACAGTAAGCTGATTTAAAATTGACACTGGTCTTGAGGGACACACAAAATTCTCTAAGCACAGGCTTAATACCTTATTCCGGTTCCCTTATTGCCAAATCAAGCAGACCCCACAATTTCAAATATCGTTTCACAGTTGCATCAACACCCACTGAAGCCAAAATATTCCAATCATAAGAACGTGGGTGACTAATCTCCTTAGAACAGACAACATAGAAGAAAATACCTTCTTGGGGTGAAAAAATAAAGAACGGGGCGTTGTAGTTCTCCCGTAAATCTTGGGCGGTTCATTGGATCCGTGTTGCCTCGTTCGTTTCGCTTCTTTTCACAAAGAGACGAGTGGATTTTTTTTTCGAACCATGATGAAGAGATGCCCGAAGACTTGTTCGGGGAGGGCTCGGTGCTATGTGAGAGGGTTGGCGAGTGCGTAAGGCCTTGGGGAAGGCATGCACAGGGCGAGAGTGCGCGCGTTGGGCGAGGAATACCGGCTGGGCAGCGTGCGTGCACGGGTGAAGGGCATGAGCACTGGGCGAGCACGCGGGACGAGCGTCGGTTATGGAGATAGATGCTGAGCTGGGTGCGCGCTGGGGTGAGGCAGAGCGCCCGGCTGAAGAACAACGATTGTGAAAGCGAAGGCAAGGCGATGAGGGAGCGGTGTCAGAAGGTTAGCGCCACCGACCGAGCGGGCGTATGGGGACATGGTGAGAAAAGGTACGCGCGCTAGTGAGCGGGCGAATGGATGGCGTGCGGGTGCTCGGGGAACAGCGCCGGCTGGGCACTGGATGGGCACACACATTGAGCGCCGGCAGGGATGATAACGGAATGGGCGTTGGAGGCTGAAGCGGGCACATGGCGAGAGGGTCGGATGGGAGATGAGCGCGCGAGGTTGAGCGCCGGTTGAGGGGAACGGGAGCTGAGCTAACCAAATGAGCGCTGGGTGAACAGCGCCGGTTGGACGGCACGCGGGCGCTGGGGAGAGCTGAGCAGGTGCGCATGGTGGAACGGAGGTGGAGCTAGAGTGGGCGCTGGAAAGCAAGCACCGGCTGAGCGCGGTGGAACGACGGCGGATCTTGAGCGTGCGCTGGTAAATTCGGTTCCAAGAGAGGGAGGAACGACGCTGAATATTGAAGGATGAAAATTAGGGCAAGATTCCTAATATAGCGCCGGTTCATGGGTTGAGCGCCGGTTTTTTCTCTTTTTCTTTTTTTTTATGTGAGCGTCGGCTCATGGGGTGATCGCCGGTTCAGGGGGGGTTGAGCATAGGTTCACGTCGAGCGCCGGCTGGAGAGGTATTCTGTCCAATTCTTGAACGTTGGTTCACCTTGAGCGTCGGTTGTGGATAGCTTCTGTCCAACTCTTGAGCGCTGGTTCACCTTAAGTGCTGGTTGTGGATGGCTTCGATCGCCCTTTTCACACGCCAAAAGGTGTAAGTATGGGGTCAAGCATCGTATCCACGAGATTGCAATCCAAAACACGTAAGCTAATTCAACGACAATTCATCATTATCCAAGCACGTAATAAGGGTGAGATGTTTTAGGCTTCGGAAATTAATCCAAAGCAAAGGTAACCAAACAGAAATATAAAATAAAGCGATAAAATCACGAAAGATGATTATAAAGAAAGACTAACCCTAGGGATGCACCAATCCTATCCACAACGATGTTTATCCTGCTTATTATTAACCGCTTTAATCCGCACAAGACTAAGATCACATATATAACCAACAACTTCGCCATTCACGATAATTGCGGTAGTTGATTACTAATTTTCCCTATCACGATTACGCCTCTAGAGGAAAATAAGCAACCCAAAAGGATCACTAAGAATATGCTTCCCACGATCGTCCTATCTCAATTACGACTCAAGCGCTTAATCAGATCATGCATTCAAGATCGTTTGACAATTAATACGCTACGCCATTAATCGGCAACTAGATATGCATCAAGATTGATTAGAAATCAACACATATAAATAAGCACCATGAATCATGAATCATGCCCGGAAGGTAAACAACAACAAAGCAGTAACTCACAACATATAGGATCGAATCATGCAAACCCTAGATTAGAATAGAAAACTAGCCGTATATAATAAACGGAATGAAATACTTAATTAACCATAAAGCGAAATTAAATATATAAAACCCGTAGGGAAGCGTCGGATGAACAAAGGTTGGTCTTCAATCCAATCCCAAGCGAACGAACGGAAACAAAGGAAAACGATCGGACAAAACGTTCCGATCGATAACTAAACGATAAACTAAACTAGAACAACGAAAACAATACTAGAATTAAACAAAACAAAGACTAAAGACTAAAAGCTATAAAACCGAGGAAAACTGAATTAAAAATAGGTCCGGGGCGTGTTGGGTCTCGAGGAGGCGAGTGGGGTGATCCCTATTTATAGAAAAGGGTGGAAACCCAATTTCTTCTGCCCGCGTACCTCGCGATCATCGTCATGATCGCTAGCTCGACCATGAGCCATCTCCGCGCTATTATTCACTCATGGTCCTCCTGCGCCGCTTTGAACTCATGACCTGGCTAGCGGTCGCTAGCCATTATGAATTGGTCGCGAAATCGCCCGATGAGTTCTCGACGCTAGTTTCGCCGCGGCACGAGGTTGCGGCCGCTCTTCCGGTGCTCACCGGTTTGCTCATGACCAACCTAGCGACCGCTAGGCTGGTCGCTAGAAATAGGTCGCTTTGTTTATTTTGCTCGTGCTTCGTTCCTTGCTTCGATAATCAATATATAAACCTACAAAACGCCAAAGGAACACCCAAGAGCAGATCTTCTAGAAATAGATGAAACATTAAGAATCGATACATAAACGCACATTAAACGATCTAAAATCATCTTTAAATATCAACAATAAACGTAAAACGCGCTTATCAAACCCCCAAACTTAAAGCATTGTTTGTCCTCAAACAAAAATGTAATGAAAGACAAACGAAGATCAACGAGCATAGCAAAGAGGGTAACCATTCTAGGCCTCAAACATATCAACGCCAAAAACATTAGTGCACATGACGACGTTAGTCCACTCAACACAAACAACAATTTACGGCAAAACTCATTTATTTCAACCTCACAAAGGCATGTGTAAAATATATATAGGATACACTCAAACTCATAAAGAAATTAAGCGTGTATACACTCAAAGATCAATGCAATGCAACATCTTACCATAGGCTCGCTGCTTTCTAACATCTCCACCACACAAATGTGTTCAAATAAGGATCAAAGAGGTCTTTGATAGGTTATAATGTAGGCACATTGGTTAAGGTAGGATAATATATGGCTAAGTGACTCAAGAAAACCCAAGCACCACCATTTATATATTTCGACACATATGGACTTTGTCCATTTTTTCTTTCTTTCCCAACGCATTAAATTGACGCTCTATGCCTCATAAGGTACCTATACTTTGTTTAAAGACCCTTTATGCTCAACACTCATAGTGAACTTAACATTTTTCTTTTCTTTTCTTTTCTAGAGCTTATAGGGTTTAACTTTCACTAACAAGGTACTATTCTTCACCACGATGTATTTTTCTAAAAGAAACTTTTCTCATCATCACTACATCGAATTTCACCCTTTTGATACCCATATCCATCCTCACCTCCTATCATCCGTTAATCGAAAGAAAAGTCTAATAAAGGCTCAAAGAAGGCGACAAATGGTATATATTATCGGGTTAGTGTTTGGGTGATAAGTGGTTAACAACGATGGCCTTTATCCTTTCCAAATTCAAACACATATCATAGCCTCGACACGTAAACACGGCAAGTTCTAGAAGATAATCACATGCACGATATCACACAATTAAAAGAAATCGTATCAAGATGTTTATACAAAGGAAGTTCAAATCTCACGGTTAAAGCAAAATGGTGAAAACAACAAGTCTAAGCCATCTCACGTCATTCATGCGTCATTTTCTAACAAATCATGTGCACTATCATTAAATTCCACAAAAATTTCTATCGTCATCGCCACATGGATTAACACACTTCACTTAACTCGTTGATCGGCGCACACGAAAACGAAAACAAAAACAAACACGACAACAAGCAACACAAACGAAAACAAAAAAAAAAAAAAAAAAACGAAAACAAAACAAAACAAAACAAAGAAAATTGTTGGGTTACCTCCCAACAAGTGCTTTATTTAACGTCTTTAGCTAGACCATCACTAACCTCGCTAACTGGCGCTTTAGTAGCAATAGACATCTTTCTCGACTTGTGGAACCTTCTAAACTTCGTGATTTACGGATGACCACCACCGACTATGGAAGTGGCCCCCCCCAAACTTGAATGAAACACTCGGAGTTCCATGTCGAGTCCACTTCTTCCTTCTCACAGCTTCCTCAATCGGTCGAGTACCCTCTAAATGCGGGACGTGAGCGGCAGCAGCGGTCATGATCGAGCAACAATCTTCCGATTTTCCAACGTCGTGTTGCTTGATGGCGTCGTATATGGAAATTTTGAGCTCCTCATCGTTAACACGAAACGTGAGGTTTCCTTCCCGCACATCAATCAACGCATCACCGTTGCTAGAAAAGGTCTACCATGATTAGTGGTTGTTGTTCAATTCGGGAATATCAAGAATAACAAAGTCGCAGGAAAACAAACTCCCGAATTCTTACCAACACGCCTTCGACTATACCTTTTGATATGTGACCGATCGTCACCATCATCGAGATCTTCGTCGGCTTCATCTTTCCAAGGTGTAGCCGGTTGAAAACGCTCAATGGCATCGATTTATGCTCGCCTCAAATCGCATAAGACGCTTGGGAAAATCGCCGGCGATCTCGCACTCTAACGTGAAACCGCCGGATCCTTCGCTTCAGAGGAGCTTTTGCAAGACGGCATCGCACTTTCGGATAGGAAATTTTCTCAAATTTCCCAAGTTTCTTCTTGCTTGCAAGCTGCCTTTAAGAACTTCATGTAGCAGGCATGTTTCGCAACGCTCAAAGAGAGGTAAATTTATCTCAACTTTCGAAAACCTCTTTGAACGAGCAAACTCGTCATATTTCGACTTGACAAGTCGACTCAAAACGGGACCGAGGAATGTACGTGCGAGATTAGCCTCGGGGGTGTTGCGGTCGACTCGCATCACTGGATGGTCGCGAGAGTATCTTGCGCTACTGACTCCTTCCTCGCGCGCGAGCTTATGGCACCGGGTCGCCGCGAACAACTCGCGCGCGGATACTCGGATGGCTCGCGGTCGGGCGCTTGGGCGCGTGCGCCGATCGTGGGCCTCGTGGACAAAATTGGGATGGCTCGCGATCGGGCTCGCGGTCATGAGCTCGGTCGCGAAGTTTCTGCGCCGAATGTTTTCTTGCTCTTCGTTCTCGGTAGGGCTCGGTAGGCTCGCCCACTCGTCCCGAATGGCGAAGCATCGACTCTTGGGTTCACCTCCGTATTACTCGGAAATTGGCCCGCCTTTTGTAGTGCATTCACTTGTACGGCTATTTGACCAATTTGATTTTCCAACATCTTTATGTGCTTCCCCATAGTCGTCATAGTCGACTCCAAGTGATTTATCTTCCGCGGTGTTCTGTCAAGAACGATTCGATTCAGGCCAATTGTTGGTTGCTTACAACCAATCACGCTGCATCATATCTTCGAGACTTGGCTTCCTCGGCTCTTGAATCGATTTCGACTATCAAGCTCGCTTTCAAGGTTGTTGGAAATTCAATGATTCCTCCGATTGATGTGGTCGACGTTCGCGTCTCAATCGACTTTTCAAAAGAGTGAACTTCTTCACGAGGTCGCCATATTTCAATTACTCTCAACAAGAACCGCTGAACGATGGCGTTCTCTCCGTTGGCCATTGATAGCTGTTGCAGCCATCTCTTCTACAATACGGCTTGCTTGGCCGACCGGTCGGTTTAATAAGCAGCCCCTACCGACGCATCTACCATGCTCCTCGCCCCGCCATGTCACCCACCGTAGAACTGTGATTTGTTGCTCCTTCGAGAACCCATGTTGTGGACATCGCCTCAATAGACCTCTGAATCTCTCCCATGCCTCGAATAATGATTCGTCGTGGTTACGCAAAATGAGAGATTTCGCAATGATCTTCTGCGCTTCACGGCGGAAAGTATTTCGAAGAAACTTCACAAAGTTTCATGTCGATGCCACCGGTCCAAACTTCAACCAATCTTTTTCGCTGGTGCTGTGAGAAACCAAACATGCATGATCCGGATTGTGTCTTGTGGCACCCCATTCTGCTTGATGGTGTCACAAATGTCGAGAAACGCCTCGAGATGCGCATTCGGTCTTCCGTGACTCCTCCCCAAACCGCCTCCTCGACCATACTAATCGGGGCGGTTTGAGCTCGAAATTATTTCAGATCACGCAAGGGCCCCAACCGCCTCCTTGAACTGTTCGTGGGATGTCGATACATGTGGTTTAGAGGTTCATCCTCCGAGCAGGACAACGATTCCCATGTTCGCCATCCGACGCCAGATTGCAAAGTCACTAGCATGCGTGCTACTTGCTCGGGAGGAATGCCCTGCTCATGGATTTCTTCGCCATTGCAGCTCGCCTCTTCTCTCGTCCTCTTCTCCTTTGAGAACTTTCGATCTCGAGATCTAAAATATTTCGGGAGGTCCCCGAGATCTTGACGATAAACCACCGAGAAACGAGAGAATTTAGCACTTTCAAAATAAATAAAATAATATATAAATATAACTTGAATTAATAAATCCAAATCACAAATTATTCCTATGTGATCTTAACAATCCAAGAACGGCGCCAAAATTTGATCGCCCTTTTTCACACGTCAAAGGTGTAAGTATGGGATAAGCTAAGTATCGATCCACAGAGATTGCAACCGAAAACACGAAGCTAATTCAACGACAATTCATCATTATCCAAGCACAGAATAAGGGTGAGATGTTTTAGGCTTCGAAATTAATCCAAAGCAAAGGTAACCAAATGAAATATAAAATAAAGCGATAAAATCACGAAAGATGATTATAAAGAAAGACTAACCCTAGGGATGCACCAATCCTATCCACAACGATGTTTATCCCGCTTATTATTAACCGCTTTAATCCGCATAAGACGGAAGATCACATATATAACCAACAACTTGCCATTCGACAATTGCGGGTAGTTGATTACTAATTTTCCCTATCACGATTACGCCTCTAGAGGAAAATAAGCAACCCAAAAGGATCACTAAGAATATGCTTCCTACGATCGTCCTATCTCAATTACGACTCGAGGTTTAATCGTATCATGCATTCAAGATCGTTGACAATTAATACGATTACGCCATTAATCGGCAACTAGATATGCATCAAGATTGATTAGAAATCAACACATATAAATAAGCACCATGAATCATGAATCATGCCCGGAAGGTAAACAACAAATGCAGTAACTCACAACATATAGGATCGAATCATGCAAACCCTGGATTAGAATAGAAAACTAGCCAGACATAATAAACGGAATGAAATACGAATTAACCATAAAAACAGAAATTAAATATATAAAACCCGTAGGGAAGCGTCGGATGAACAAAGGTTGGTCTTGAATCCAATCCCAAGCGAACGAACGGGAAACAAAGGAAAACGATCGGACAAAACGTTCCGATCGATAACGAAACGATAAACTAAACTAGAACAACGTAAAAACAATACTAGAATTAAACAAAACAAAGACTAAAGACTAAAAGCTATAAAACCGAGGAAAACCGAATTAAAAATAGGTCCGGGCGTGTTGGGGTCCGGGAGGAGGCGCGAGGGGTGATCCCTATTTATAGAAAAGGGTGGAAACCCCACTTTCTCCGCGCCACCGCGATCATCGCCGCGATCGCTAGCTCGACCGCGAGCCATCTCCTGCCGCTATTATTCACCGCGGTCCCTCCTTGCGCCGCTTTGAACTCGCGACCGCTAGCGGTCGCTAGCCATTATGAATTGGTCGCGAAATCGCCCGGTGAGTTCTCGACGCTAGGCTTCGCCATGGCACGAGGTTGCGTCGCGGCTCTTCGGGTGCTCGTTGGTTTGCCTCATGACAACCTAGCGACCGCCAGTCGGTCGCTAGAAATAGGTCGGTTGTTTATTTTGCTCGTGCTTCGTCCTCGCTTCGATAATCAATATATAAACCTACAAAACGCCAAAGGAACACCCAAGAGCAGATCTTCTAGAAATAGATGAAACATTAAGAATCGATACATAAACGCACATTAAACGATCTAAAATCATCTTTAAATATCAACAATAAACGTGTAAAACGCGCGTTTATCTTTCTCGTCCAAATCTTGAGCTACCGGTTCACCTTAAGCTCTGCCAGAACGGCTTCAGACAAGCATGAACATTTGGATTACTTGAGCCCGCCAGCCAAGGGCAAATGTACATTTTTGAGCGGCTGAATGTCGGATAGCTTCATTCCCACGATCTGAACCAAAAACAGAGAAAAATAGATAGATCAAAAGATAAAAACAAACAAAAAGAAAAATAAAAGAAAAGAAAAGAAAAGACAAGAAAAATTCGTGGATAAACTTCCACGTAGTACTCAATTTTAACGTCGTGAGCACGATGTAGTGAGATCAGAGATATTGAGGATCGATGAGCAAGATGTTCTCCACTTCTTCCAATTCCTCTCGATCAAAATATGGTTTCACTCGCTGTCCGTTCACAGTAAATGATCCGTTGGTGTTAGGATCACGAAGTAAAACTGCTCTGTAAGGAAACATCTTTTCAATTATGTAAGGACCACTCCACCCGGAGTTGAGTTTCTCGGGGAAGGGATTCAAACGAGACTGAAGAAGTAAAATCTTCATTCTCGGCTTTAAATCTTTGTTAACTCTCAGCCGATCATGTATCTGTTTCACTTTTCCCTTGTAAAAATTGGCATTCTTACCCTGCAACAAAACATTCTCGGCCAAGGGATCAACAACATCTATGGAAACACGATTATCAATGAATTTAACAGAGGGAAATATCACACTATCATGTGCAGAAAAAGACACAGATTCACCAAGTACAGTCATTTTCAATGTGCCATTCTTAACATCAATTAGTGTGTTGGTTGTGGCCATGAATGGCCTCCTCAACAACAGTGTGTGTTCATCCCCATCTTCCCTAACATCCCCCATATCCAAAACAACGAAATCAACGGGAATTATTAACCCACCCATCTTTACTAATATTTCCTCAACAATACCCTTGGGATATCTCACGGACCTATCAGCTAATTGAAGACACATCTGAGTGGGTTTAAGTTCACCTAATTTTAATTGTTTGAACATTGAAAAAGGCATTAGATTAATCCCGGCCCCCAAATCAAACATGCCAAAAACTTCCTTCCCATTACCCAAAGCAATCTTAATAATAAAACTCCCTGGATCCCGGAGCTTGGGAGGCAACTGGTGCTGTAGGATGTAATTAGCTGCTCCCGAGACCATGACTTTCTCGTGCTCCCCAAACCTTCTCTTCTTTGAGACGAGCTCCTTGAAAAACTTGACGTAAGCCGCACATTTCTGATCACGTCCAACAGGGCAAATTAACATTCACCTTGGACAGGAGTTTATAGAACTCATTGAATCGACGGTCCTGCTTCTCGTTCTTCAACCGATGTGGGAATGGTATCGGTGGAATGTAAGGATTTGTAGCCTTATGTAGTCTGACCTCGGCCTCTTTCTTCTTTTCAACCTCCTGTGTCTGCAGCGGCTTATCTGATGACTCTCCCACTTCACTCGCAACAATTTGGTCACTCCTTAGAACAGTGATCGCATGAGCTTGATGAGGCTGGTTTGGAAGTTTCCTCGCTACACCTTGCTGCAACAACTCATCAAGCTTGCTAGCAATCTGTCCCATTTGCAACTCTAAACGCTTAATTGTGGAGTCTTGAGCATCCAATTTTTGGGCGAACATATCCTCCCAAGCTGGCCTCTGAGGTGGAGGTGGAGGTGGAGGTGGAGGTGCTCGTTGATACTGCTATTGTTGTGGGAACTGCTGTTGTGGAAACTGTTGCTGCTGAGGATGGTGCCTCTGCTGCTGGCAAACCGCCGCCGCAGAGGTCTTTGGTATGGCGATTCGCTCGAACTCGCCTTGATTTTGATTCCTCCATCCCACGCTCAATTGTTGCCGATTAGGCTCGAAGTCTTTGTCTAGGTTGAAATCCTTGCATAGCATATGCTTCGCCGCCGGGTTATGCTCTCCCATCTGGGGCACGATCAACATTATGCCCAAGTTCTTGCAGATTCCACAAGGTTCCATGAATTCCTTGTGTTGTGCTGGTAGATCAGGCTTCTTCATCTTAAGTTCTTGCACCTCCCTCATAAGCTCAACCACTTGCTTATTCATGTCGAAGGAAGGGTGACGGCATGAGCTTCGCTCTTCCACCGATCGATTGTCAGTAAAGTAGCGACCATAGCCTCAAAAATCTCAAAGAATGTCTACTACCGCTCGAGAACCAATATCTCCACCTGCAGCATTGTCCACCATGTACTGAAAACTCTGAGTCAATCCATCATCGAAGAATTGATAGAGAATTTCATCTGGCAAGGCATGGTGTGGGCACTTCTGCAATAAGTCCTTGAACCGTTCCCAAGCTTCATGGAATGGCTCGTCGGACGTCTGATTAAAGGTCATGATCTGTGACCTTAACTCTTGACTCTTCTTATTGGGGTAGTATTTCGTCATAAACTTATCTACCATGGCATTCCAATTCTATAGAGAGTTAGCTGGAAGTGCCAAAAACCACGACTTTGCCCTATCCTTCAGGGTGTACGGGAAACAACGCATCTTCAGCTGGTCTTCATTTAGTCCTCCCAACGGGAAGGACTGCAACACAGAACAGAATTCTCTGATGAATCCCAAAGCATCCTCACTAGTAAGCCCATGAAAAGTAGGCATGAGCGAGAAATGATTAGGCTTCAGCTCATAGTCACAGGCTGCCGGTCCAAGAACTATTGGGGAGGTAGCGGCCCCAATCACAGGTCTGTAAATGTCACGACCCGATTACCTAATCAGGTAATTAGGCCGTGACTTGGGTTAAGAAGGAAATTCTGATAATTGATCTCAACAAATGTGACCAAATATATATCGATAGAAAGATATGATACCAACTTTCATCAAGAAGGAATCAAATATTTATGGTCCAAAGAGGTAAAATAGAGTTTGACAAAGGATAATTCTAGGTCCTCAAACCATAGTAAATGATCAAACAAAGAAAACAACGGCTGAGGACAGATATCACAATGAAATAACCAACAAAGAATATAGATTTTCAAGTATGCTTTGTCAATAGTAAAGATTTATCATCGTTACGAAGTATGGATTGTCTGTGATTCAATGACATCTTATTGATTTCAATAACAACATCTTTGAACTTTTTTGTAAATCCTTGCTCATATAGGCATTTCAAAACATAAAAGCAGATGAAGATCAAATTCGGCAACAGAAGTGTGGCTGAGAGTTATGTATGAAGACATAACTCTCGGGGCAACAAACCTGATAACATTAATGAAAACATCAACGAATAACAATTCATCATGAATTAAGAGAATCTAGAGAAGCTCCTTGCGCAAAGATTCGATTCCAAAGATCCTCTCGAGCTCAACTCGCATATTTAGAAATATATGCGGGCGTGAGTACAAAATACACGGTGGGTGTCTACCGAAAACATAAAAATAAACTTTGCCCTTAGGGCTATATACTTGACTTGCCATATCAAATGCTTTCATAACAAATACTTACTTGTTTGTATCATCATATCATATGCATATGCAATGTTTCATGTCTGCATGCAACATTCTCTTTTCCTTCCCATATCCACGGATTCTTTATTCGTGTTGAGAAGTAGGCATCCTTCTCAAACACCTTAACATCACATACCCGAGTTGGACCCGAAGGTTCTCAACTACGGTCATACCTGACGTCGGTAAATTCTTTCTTTCTTTTTCTTTTTTTTTACTTTTTCTTTCTTTCCGTGGATAGGTAGTGCATCATGCTTATGCTCATATTCATGCTCAAACTTAGGCAAGTCAATCAAATTTGAAACTTTTCAAATAAATGCATATCATATCATTTGAAAATATATAAAAGCATAAGCATATCTTTATAGAAAATATTGTATACCCACCTGGCAACAGTCACTCGGGACTGTACCTTACGTCTTCCACTTCTTTCTTTTTCTCATTTGGACCATCAATCAGAATAAAACGGCATAAAATCCTATCAAGAACCAAACAAGAACATGACTTATCTTAGTCGTCGATACGACTATATTTCTCGATATCAAGACACTATGGTCTATACATACGAGGTCATTGCATCCTCTAATCTTAAACATATAATAAGGCATCATGAAGCCTCATATGACTAAACGAGCATGAAAAACTCAACAATAAGCTTAAACTATCCAATCTTAACCAAAAACCCACAATGAGCTCTTGTTGTTCGGCGAGGAGGGCCCTCTTTCGATTTTCGAGGGCTTGGACGACCTCTTAAGACGTAGCTTATGTCCGACATAAAAAAAATCACGTGAGACGTCATCTAACATCAACGAGCTTCTATGTATGCTCAATTATTATCAAAACATCTTATTAATATACTAATTCTAATAAATTTTCGGCAGAGTAACGTTTATAAAATGAATAGTCATTTCAATACCAAATCAACCAAATTTATCCCAAACTCCACCAATCATCACCATATTTCTCAATATACATATAACAACTTAAAACAAGTTCAATTTAATCCATAATATCATAATCGCCTTATGCCCTTCAACCATGTACATAGGTAAATAATTAAACTTTTCAATCTACAACCAATTTCATTCCAAATAATTCACATTCATACATATTTATCAACAATGATCATCAATCCATATTCAATTCCAAACTTAATCAAGTTCATCATATAAATCTATTAACTTAGCACTAAACTTTAATATTTCAACTTTCACATTTCAATTCCATAAAACCCCATAAATTCTACTTAAGCATTATTTATACTCTAGATTTCAAAAATCATATCAAATATATCAAATAAAATCAACAATTCAAAGATCCCTCAACTCCCTTATTTTCAAAATTTTAGGGATTATTTATATTTTAAATTTCTTCCAATTTCTTTTATCAGATCATGTTTATTTCAACTTAATTACACATATCTAAACTCAATTTAATCAAATCATAGCACATAATTCACATACAAAAATTAGGGTTCATGAAGCTATTTTAATTCATCAACTTCATGAATTTAAAGAATTTAATCCATAGCTTATGTTATTTAAGCATCATAAGTATAATTAAATCAATAAACATAACAAAATTTAAACAAATCAACCTTAAATTTAATCACCCAATTTTCGAAAATCAACATATATGGGAAGATCATGTTCTTCAATTTAAATCACAAAAACCTTGATTAAATGAGGTGTTTACCTTCTTTGGAGTGATTTCCCCTTAATTCTACACTTAAAACATGGATTAAAAATTTAAAATAAAATTTGTGTGTGCATGTGTGTGTATTCGAAATTTTGGAGAGAAATGGAGGTGGGAGATGATTTTTAAATGAACAAAAATTCTAGAAGCTTCATATATGTATAGCTTAATTAAATTTCCATTCATTTTCTTTTATTTTTGATAATTTTCGAAAATTAATAACTTTTCTTTAAAAATATTGCTAATATTGAAAATTAATATTCTTTAATAGCAAAACTCAATTTTCTTATTAATATAAAGATCTAAAATAATTAAATCCATTATTGAATTGCAAATCATATAATATAAATTTAATCCTTTCATATACAAATAATCAAACAATTATTCTATTAATTCATAAATTTCAAAAATCATAGGAAATAATTTCCTTCTCACTAGATATAAATAAAATAAAATTATTTAAGCCATTTAATAGCTTAAACATCATTTCATTTCATTTCATGAATAAATCTCACATAAACAATAATAAATAATACACTTTCTTTAGAACAATTTCTATTTAATGAAATTTCATCCAAATATGCACAATAATAATCATATATTTCATATTTTATCATAAGTAAACTCATTTCTAAATAATAGCCACTTCTTCGAATTTTTGCTCATTCGAAAAGAAATTAATCGGATTTCTATCGCTTTCTAATTATTAAGCACTTCTTTATAAAATCTTAGGATGCAATGCTTCTAAGCCCTTGATTAGCACTTAATTAGGCTCTAATTAAGGCTATAAGATTTTCGGGTTACTACATTCCCTCCCCCTTAAAAAAATTTCATCCTCGAAATTTAGTACCTTTTTACTGAGGTACTTCTTTATCATCTAATCTTTAGCTTTCATGTCGCTTCTTCTAAATCATCATGCTTCCATGTTGATTAAGATGCATTCTGGCTTCTTTTCATAGCTCAAATCAATCTTGGGAACTATTTCTCTTGATGTATGATGTGTTTTGAAACAAACACATATCTTCATGACTACAACATATAAAACACATTGTGAATATTGCTGAAACTTGGAGGGAAATGCAAGTCTATAAGCGATTGGCCAAACATTCTCTTGAATCTCATACGACTGAAAAGTCTTGGTCTGAGCTATTCTTTGATTCGAAAGCGATGTATTCATTTGGAAGAGTATACTTTAACGAAAACTTTGTCGTTAATCTCTTACTCTGATCCGTTCGTTTTGTATCTGCGTAGGATTTCTGATGATCTTGAGCTTCTTGGATTCTTTTTCTTGACTTGTCGTACAAATACGATCATTTGTTTAATCGCTTTTAGTCCAAGCACTTTTCTTTCTCTAACCGCATTCTTGAAAAGTAGCGATCTATACTTTATGCTGTAGAGGCTCCTCCAGGCGTCACATCAATTCTTACTTAGTAACTGCTGTTATACGCGAATTCAATCTTGCCTTCACCTTTTATCGAAAACTCATCCAAAACGAGACGTAAACTTGGAGTCTTTGCTTGAGGTGATTGAGATAAACATTCCATTCAAACGTACTATCTCTCGACGTATTTTTGAGCTAACTTGTCAGCTCCATACGTGATAGAGATCAAGATAAAATAAACATACTTCATGAGTCGATCAATAATCATCCACGCTTTGATTTGGGTAACTAACACGTATATCTTCTCATCTTTTCAACTTTGTAAAGAACATAACGGACTGATTTGTAGAATTCACGATCATACTTTGTGTCAGTCTACATTTTCTTGCTTCAGGTTCGTAAACTAAATCTCTTTCTGCTTCGCAAAAATTCGAGGTATATACCTTTCCTTCAACTCTTCCTCAATCTCTAAAGATAACGAATCAATAGCATAATCAGGAAAACGAGTACAAGAAAACTACTCCAGAATAAAGGATATCAGGATCAATCACAAAAATATTTTAAGACATCTGGAGTATCAATAAATTAGCTTGAATCTCTTCTCGAATTTTAATTGAGATGTTTTATAAACATGAGAGAATAAGACCGTCTGAATTGGTATAGAAATTTCAAGATATGCAACAAGGCTAACTATACCCATCTAAGTTAGTAGGAAACATTTCAAAGTTGAAATAAAATAATCAATCAACTGAAGCTGATGAATAGCTGAGATGAAATCAATCATAGGGGAAAATGAGCCAAAAGGGAATTCAATGTACATAACAATGAGAACTGATGATAGTTAGGAGTTTGAAAAAAATTTAACAAAAGAAACGAGAGTTACGTGCCAAAGGATGGTCCAAGGTATTCATGGTTGATAGTCGAGATTTAAATTCTCATCAGATCGTGATGCCTAACGGCCGAAAAAACGATTGTGAGATCGGTCGCTAGTTTCAAGGTAGAAACTTTTGGGACGATTCCAGCGGCCCGGCTAGCGACTGTTAAGAAGATCGCTAGTTTTGGTGCAAAGACTTCTGGAATGAACTTGCAAGCAGGCTAACGATCGCGAGGGTGATTGCTAGTCTCTTATTCCCTTTTTATCTTTGATTACTCCTTTGCTTGTGCATCGATCATCACTTGGAAAGCCAATCTCGTTACTCCTTAGGCAATAAAATAAACTGGAGAATTCCATCTGGTCCTGATATACTTTGCTTAGATTCCTTTCTCCACAAGCGATGAAATCGAGTGAGAAATTCGTTCTAGGTAAACTGCTCATCTGATTTTTGCTGATGAAACGAAATGACGACAAACGTAACGATGACAACGAGATAACAACAACAAGATAACGACAAACAAGTCGTATTCTTCCCAACTGTCTAGACGATTCTTGTTATCATAGATAAAACAATACTCAAACTCTTGCAGAAAACATATTCATGTTGTTCTGCCATCTTTTCTCGGAACTTCTTTTCAGCTTTATCTCATAGAGCATTAGCTCATTTAAATCACACATTCTCATATAACAATTCATTTATAAGGCGTATACTTAATCATCATCTGTAATAATCATAATCATAAGCATAAACATAATCATAAGCTTTTACCTGGTGAGCTAGAGATAACGGAATCGAATGTTGAGCTTCTCTTATGAACAACTGACTCTTTAACTCATATTCTCAATCGGAATCAAACAACTGATTCCATAAACTCATTTTCTCAAGATAGAGTCAAATAGATGACTCTATAAACTCAAATTCTCAATCAGAGTCATCTCAAAAGAATTTACATACTCAAGGTGCACAAACTGCACAAATCTCACAAGGATTCTTGAATTTAGAATTCTAGACAACACACAAGCTCAACAAGGATTCGCAATGATTTACATGCTCAGATTTCAAGACTGTACTCAACTATGAGAAAGTTCACAAGGATTCACAAGTTCATGATTCAAAACTGTGCACAGACTGTATAAAATTTACAAAGATTTACAGGTTCCAAATTCAAAATGTACACAGATTACACAAATTTACAAAGGTTCACAGGATCAGAATTCAAAACTGCTCTGATAGCATTCTGTCACGACTCGACTACCTAATCAGGTAATTAGGCCGTGACTTGGGTTAAGAACGAAATTCTGATAATCAATCTCAACAAATGTGACCAAATATATATCAATAGAAAGATATGATACCAACTTTCATCAAGAAGGAATCAAATATTTATGGTCCAAAGAGATAAAATAAAGTTTGACAAAGGATAATTCTAGGTCCTCAAACCATAGTAAAGGATCAAACAAAGAAAACAACGGCCGAGGACGGATATTACAATGGAATAACCAGCAAAGAATATAGGTTTTCAAGTATGCTTTGTCAATAGTAAAGATTTATCATCGTTAAGTATGGATTGTCAGTGATTCAATGACATCTTATTGATTTCAATAACATCTCTGAACCTTTATGTAAATCCTTGCTCATATAGGCATTTCAAAACATAAAAGCAGATGAAGATCAAATTCGGCAACAGAAGTGTGGCTGAGAGTTATGTATGAAGACATAACTCTCGGGGCAACAAACTTGATAACATTAATGAAAAACATCAACGAATAACAATTCATCATGAATTAAGAGAATCTAGAGAAGCTCCTTGGCGCAGCATTCGATTCTAGCATCCTCTCGAGCTCAACCTGCATATTTAGAAATATATGCAGGGCCTGACTACAAAAATGCACTCAGTGGGTATGCGCCGAAAACATAAAAATAAACTTTGCCCTTAGGGCTATATACTTGACTTGCCATATCATATGCTTTCATAACAAATACTTGTTTGTATCATCATATCATATGCATATGCAATGTTTCATGTCTGCATGCAACTTTCAATTTTCCTTCCCGTATCCATGGATTCTTTATTCGTGTTGAGAAGTAGGCCTCCTTCTCAAACACATTAACATCACATACCCGAGTTGGACCCGAAGGTTCTTAACTACGGTCATACCCGACGTTGGTAAATTCTTTCTTTCTTTTTCTTTTTTTTTCTTTTTCTTTCTTTCCGTGGATAGGTAGTGCATCATACTTATGCTCATGTTCATGCTCAAACTTAGGCAAGTCAATCAACTTTGAAACTTTTCAAATAAATGCATATCATATCATTTGAAAATATATAAAAGCATAAGCATATCTTTATAGAAAATATTATATACCCACCTGGCAACAGTCACTCGGGACTGTACCTTACGTCTTCCACTTCTTTCTTTTTCTCATTTGGACCATCAATCAGCATAAAACGGCATAAAAGCCTATCAAGAACCAAACAAGAACATGACTTATCTTAGTCATCGATACGACTATATTTCTCAATATCAAGACACTATGGTCTATACATACGAGGTCATTGCATCCTCTAATCTTAAACATGTAATAAGGCATCATGAAGCCTCATATGACTAAACGAGCATGAAAAACTCAACAATAAGCTTAAACTATCCAATCTTAACCAAAAATCAAACGACCTCTTAAGACGTAGCTTATGTCCGACATAAAAATATCACGTGAGACATCATCTAACATCAACGAGCTTCTATGTATGCTCAATTATTATCAAAACATCTTATTAATATACTAATTCTAATAAATTTTTGGCAGAGTAACGTTTATAAAATGAATAGTCATTTCAATACTAAATCAACCAAATTTATCCCAAACTCCACCAATCATCACCATATTTCTCAATATACATATAACAACTTAAAACAAGTTCAATTTAATCCATAATATCATAATCGCCTTATGCCCTTCAACCATGTACATAGGTAAATAATTAAACTTTTCAATCTACAACCAATTTCATTCCAAATAATTCACATTCATACATATTTATCAACAATGATCATAAATCCATATTCTATTCCAAACTTAATCAAGTTCATCATATAAATCTATTAACTTAGCACTAAACTTTAATATTTCAACTTTCACATTTCAATTCCATAAAACCCTATAAATTCTACGTAAGCATTATTTATACTCTAGATTTCAAAAATCATATCAAATATATCAAATAAAATCAACAATTCAAAGATCCCTCAACTCCCTTATTTTCGAAATTTTTGGGATTATTTATAGTTTCAATTTCTTCCAATTTCTTTTATCAAATCATGTTTATTTCAACTTAATTACACATATCTAAACTCAATTTAATCAAATCATAACACATAATTCACATACAAAAATTAGGGATCATGAAGCTACTTTAATTCATCAACTTCATGAATTTAAAGAATTTAATCCATAGCTTATGTTATTTAAGCACCATAAGCATAATTAAATCAATAAACATACCAAAATTTAAACAAATCAACCTTAAATTTAATCACCCAATTTTGAAAATCAACATATATGGGAAGATCATGTTCTTCAATTTAAATCACAAAAACTTGGATTAAATGAGGTGTTTACCTTCTTTGGAGTGATTTCCCCTTAATTCTACACTTAAAACATGGATTAAAAATTGAAAATAAAATTTGTGTCTGCATATGTGTGTGTGTTCGAAATTTTGGTGAGAAATGGAGGTGGGAGATGATTTTTAAATGAACAAAATTTCTAGAAGCTTCATATATATATAGCTTAATTAAATTTTCATTCATTTTCTTTTCTTTTTTGATAATTTTGAAAATTAATAACTTTTCTTTAAAAATATTGCTAACATTGAAAATTAATATTCTTTAATAGAAAAAACTCAATTTTCTTATTAATATAAAGATCTAAAATAATTAAATCCATTATTGAATTGCAAATCATATAATATAAATTTAATCATTTCATATACAAATAATCAAACAATTATTCTATTAATTCATAAATTTCAAAAATCATAGGAAATCATTTCCTTCTCACTAGATATAAATAAAATAAAATTATTTAAGCCATTTAATAGCTTAAACATCATTTCATTTCATTTCATGAATAAATCTCACATAATCAATAATAAATAATACACTTTCTTTAGAACAATTTCTATTTAATGAAATTTCATCCAAATATGCACAATAATAATCATATATTTCATATTTTATCATAAATAAACTCATTTCTAAATAATAGCCACTTCTTCGAGTTTTTGCTCATTCGATAAGAAATTAATCGGATTTCTATCGCTTTCTAATTATTAAGCACTTCTTTCTAAATCTTAGGATGCAATGCCTCTAAGCCCTTGATTAGCACTTAATTAGGCTCTAATTAAGGCTATAGATTTTTGGGTTACTACAAGTAAAAATCGATCAGTGCTCGTGCATTTTCACCCATTTCTCTCAGTGGGGTGTATTCTCAAAAGACGGATGATCACTTGTTACCAACATAGAATGTTCACCACTCACAGAAGTGGCACCAAACTCCCCCAATTTCGGAAGAAGCGATCTTTTAGATCTTCGAGTGCGGTCCAACGGTGTAGCAAGCGGTCTATTTAGACTGCGACGACTTAGCATACACAACACTCAAACAAGAAAAGATCACACTCAACTAGAGAAAAACAAAATAAAAACGAAAAGAAACACAGAAAATAATCAACACAAACTATATGCCTAAAGTTTTCCCCGGCAACGGCGCCAAAATTTGTTTCAACTAAAAGTGTTCTATTAATTGACTCATAATCGAATGAGGTGTTGTAGAGGGATAGTTAACCCAAGTCGTCTCTCAAGAAAAACTTAGCAGGGCTTATTGTTCACGTTGCACATAAAAATGGTAAGTCCTAAACACTCTAAAACCAACGGGGGTTTTGAAACAACGAGAATTGAAATGCGAAAAAGTAAAATATATAAAAGAAAGCAATCTAACTAGGAGTTGTCAATCCCTAGTTGAGAACCTACGAGAACACGAATGCAAAAAGCTATGTGTAGAACAAACTAAACTAGATCATCAAACATGAAACAATAAAATTCATCGAAGAAAGATTCGACATATAACTAAATTCCAATATCACTTGCATATAATGTAAATTATCAAATACTAGAAGAAATAGAATCAAGTGAACAACCAACAATCCAATATCACTATGTAATTGAATCCAACAGAAATCTCAAGCAATAATACTATGTAATTCAATCCAACAATAATCTGAAAGCAAAACACGTAAATGATCGAATGACATTCAACAGGAATCGTAAAACAAAGTACGTAAATTGAAAGGATGAAGAACAAGAATTAATACTCTAATATTGTTTCTATCTCTATCTTGTTCGAAAGCTTCAGAATTATTGGCTCAGGAACAGCAGTTGCGCGAAGAATGATCAGAACTGGATGGTTGCGTATGAGAAAAATAGAACTCTCATCTGAAAAATGACCTAATGCGTATATATATACTAAGTGAGTGAGCGCCGGTTGTGGATGAGCGAGCGTGGAGCGGAGGTTCTGTTCCCAAAGTGAACGCCGGCTTAGACCGAGCGCTCGCTCATAGAGTGCTCTGTCTTAGAAGCGAACGCCGGCTCAAGGGCGAGCGTGTGCGTGGGTGGACGAGCACCGGGTGAGGCATGAGCGCGCGAGGGAAATTTGGCGAGCGGGCGCTCGGATGGAGTATCGTATATTGCGCTGGATGGGCGCTCGCGTTAAGCGCCGGATGGGCAGCGGGCGCTGCGGGTGGAGCGAGCGCTGGGTGGAAAGTGCGCCGTGAGCTAGCGGGCGCTCGCTTGTGAGCCGGCGCCGGATAGAGACCGCACGGAGGGCACACCGCCAGATAAGATGCGCGCGGAGTTGAGCGGGCGTTGGGTGGCCGGCGGTGCTTTGGGGCGCGCGCTATGGAGCGAACACCGGGTGGGCGAGGCGCTGGCGATGCGGGTTGCGGGCGACGGATGCTGGCGGGAATTGCGCGCTGGCTGCGGGCGACGGGCGCGCTCGCGCACTCACGTGCGTGACTTTACTGTTTCGCTCCGTTCTCTCACGTCCGAACTCCGAATTGCAATCCGTTTGTGTCCACGGATTTCTGACGAAATGCTCTTCAATTTATGATAATTCTTGGTAGAACCATTTCATCCTATTTAATACCGTTTTCCTACAAAATATCGAGACAAACAAAATAAGTTTGAAACGAAGAATTCTAATCAAAACAACGGTATAAGAAAGACGAAACACTCGAAAAGGCTTGTAAAAGAATACCAAGAGTTAGCACAAAATGAAACCAAACACTCTTCACAAATGTTTGGTAATCCTTAAAGATGGAAGGCAATAGAAACCACTCAAATAGCCCTTTGCAGTCTTGGCCACTGCAAAATGTCCTCCACTCAAAGAACTGTGGCACTCATGAATTACCTCCTCCAATTCCCCTTAGGGAACACAACGACGTATCAGGCCATCGGCACATCGTCAGTAAATGTGGGGATCATCCCAATAGTAGAATTTCACGTCATGGAGAAATTTCTTCTTCTGATGATAACTACACGAAGGGGGCATTACTCCAATAACCAAATAGTTCACGAAATCCGTGTACCATGGAGTATGATCAACTATGCTCAGAATGTGCTCGTTTGGAAAGTTGTTCTTGATCCCAATTCTCTTGTCTTTCCCTTCTACTGGCTTCTCCAGTCTAGATAAGTGGTCTGCTACCACATCTCGCAGCCTTTCATGTATTTGATCTTCATGTCGAATTCCTGAAGAAGGAGAATCCATCTTACTAATATGGGCTTCGAGTCTTTCTTGTTGAACAAATAGCGAATGGCTGCATGGTCGGTGTTTGGTATGAATTTATGCGTATTCTTGGTACTTTTTTACATGTTAATTTTAGTGGTTTGTCCTATTTATGCCGTTGGTTTGATTAATATTTATCGATTCGGACTTACTTCGTTGTTTCAATGTTTTATAGAAAAACGGCATTAAAATAGGATGAATTGGATGTGCCAAGGATCATGTATATTGAAGAGCATTTTGATAGGAGTTCATAGGCGCAAACGGATCACAATTCGGAGTTCGAGCGCGAGAGAACGGAGCGAAACATCAAAGTCGCGCACGACTCCCGTTACACGCATCATCCTCACAGCGCACGCCCGCACGCCACGCCACCCGCGCGCTTCCTGCGTCCTTCACTGGGAACCCAGTGTCCGCGCCAACCTCGCCCAGCGAGCGCTCGCCCCGCGCACCTCAGCCCGCGTCGCCTGCTCAGCGTGCACGCCCATCCGGCGTTCACTCCCGAGCGCTCGCCCAGCGTGCACGCCCGTCCGACGTTCACTCCCGAGCGCTCATCTAGCATCCTTGCCTCGCTCAACGCTCCAGCATGCATGACATCTCCAGCGCCCGCTGCATCCGCCCCAGCGCTCGCGGTATCACAGCGCCCGCTCAAGCCACAGCGCGCGTTGCGCAACTCCCGTGCGCGTTGCCGCACCAACGGGCGCTAACCTCGCCATCTCCGTGGACGTTCACCAAGTGTTCGCTCGCCTAGCGCTCGCTTTCACCATGCGTGTCGTTTCAACCGGCGTTTCCCCAGCTCGCGTGTTCAACCCAATCTTCCTCGCGCGTTCACTCCAAACCGGCGCTCGTTTGTGAGTCAGTGCATTTTCTGAGCGAGCGCTCACCCTGAGCCAGCGCTCACTTCCAATACAGATTGTTTCTTGAGCCGGCGCTCATTGTAAACCGGCGTTCACATTGGGGACAGAACCTCCTCATTGCGCTCGCTTACTTTCAACCGGCGCTCACTCTCACTTAATATATAAACGCGCTAGGTCAATTATTCAGTTGGTTCCGATTTTTGATTATCTGCGCGGCCGCTGTTCGTTTCTTCAAGGGGTTCTTTTCCATTCAGTTGATCGAGATAAAAATTCTATTAAATGTTCTTAATTTATTTCTTTCAATTTACGAATTCTAGAAAACGATTTGTGTTGACTTGGATTGATAGTAATTTATCAGTTTATTCTTCCTGTTGTTCTTGATCGATTAATTTACGCGTTGATTCTAGATTATTGTGGGATTGTTGGTTTCTTGGTTAATTCATATTATTTCGGCTTTTGATAATCTAAATTCTATGCAAGTGATATTGAAGTTTAGTTACATGAATCGTTCTCCGTCGAATTTCATTGCTTCGTGTTTGGTGATCTAGTTTAATTGTTTATTGATTTGCTTCCTGCTTTAGTGCTTTCGTAGTTTATCAACTATGGATTGACAACTCCTAGTTAGATTACTTGCTTTAACTTATTTTTCCGTTCAACTTTTCAATTCTCGTTTGATCAAAAACCCATGTTGGTATTAGAGTGTTAGGATTTACCGCTTTCTGTGTTTGACACGAACAATATCCCTGCTAAGTTTTCCTTGAGAGACGACTAGGGTTAACTTTCCCTACTATAACACCTCATTCGATTATGAGTCAATTAAGAGTACTCTTTTGATTGAAACAAATTTTGGCGCCGTTGCCGAGGAAAACTTTTGGCGAATTGTTTGTGTTGATGATTTTCTGTGTTTCTTTTTGTGTTTATTTTGTTATTCTCCAGTTGCGTGTGATCTTTTCTTGTTTGAGTGTTGTGTATGCTAGGTCGCCGCAGTCTAAATAGACCGCTTGGTACCCCGTTGGACCGCACTCGAAGATCTAAAAGATCGCTTCTTCCGGAACTGTAGGAGTTTGGTGCCACTTCTGTTAGTGGTGAACAGTCAGAGCCGATAATCAGAGATCAACCTGTTGTTGAGAATACTCCCCCGTTGAGAGAGATGTGTGAAAATGCACGTGCATTGCGTGATTTCTACATGCCGGTGATTGGGGCAGCTACTTCCCCAATAGTTCTTAGACCGGCTGCACGTGACTATGAGCTGAAGCCGAACCACTTCTCGCTCATGCCTACTTTTCATGGGCTTGCTAGTGAGGATGCCTTTGGTTTAATAAGAGAATTTTGCTCGGTATTGCAGTCCTTCCCGTTGGGAGGACTAAATGAAGATCAACTGAAGATGCGATGTTTCCCATACACCCTTAAGGATAGGGCAAAGTCGTGGTTTCTAGTACTTCCCGCCAACTCTCTGCAGAACTGGAATGCCGTGGTAGATAAGTTCATGACGAAATACCACCCAAACAAGAAGAGTCAGGAGTTGAGGTCACAGATCATGACCTTTAATCAGACGTCAGACGAGCCATTCCATGAAGCTTGGGAACGGTTCAGGATTTATTGCGAAATGTCCTCACCATGCCTCGCGGATGAAATTTTTATCAATTCTTCTATGATGGATTGACTCGAGTTTCCAAAGTACATGGTGGACAACGCTGCAGGTGGAGACATTGGTTCTCGAACGGCATCAGATATCGTGGACATTTTTGAAGCTATGGCTGCTAATTCACAGCAGAAGTCCAGTCGAGGTGGAAGAGCCAAGGCACATGCTGTGAATCCTTCCTTCGACATGAATAAGCAAGTGGTTGAGCTTATGAGGGAGGTGCAAGAACTTAAGTTGAAGAAACCCGATCCATCAAAGACCGCACAAGGAATTCATGGAACCTTGTGGAATCTGCAATGAACTTGGGCACGATGTTGATACGTGCCCCAGGATGGGAGAGCATAACTCCGAAGGGGAAGCCGAGGCATAAGCTATGCAAGGATTTCAACCTAGACGGTAGTTCGAGCCTAATCAGACAAGTTAACGTGGGATGGAGTAATCAAAATCGATAGGCGTAGTTCATACCGACGAATGTGCCATACCAAAGACCTCCACAAACTTGGAGCGGTTGTTAGCTTCGACTTTACAACCCACATTCGCACTCTCCGGGTTTTCAAATCAACTCGATGCGAAGGAAATATATTCGTGGCATCAAGACCAATAATAGGGTACTTTCAAATATGCATGCATGCAAGTCGACTCAAATCTTAGCAATGAAGAAGTTTCAAAAATCGATGCCTATCCTCGATCTAGATAAACCATCCAAAATCAATGCATGAAAATGGAAACATAAGCAATATGCATAACGATCTAACATGGAATGACAAACGACGTTGAAAATGGATAACCCGGCATGTACTTCCTTTAGAAAACTCAAGCAACGGAAAACATCCCGGCTACGTAAACGCGAAAAGCGTAAAACGAATCGGTACTTTAGTAGAATGACAGTCTGAACTCAAAACCTAAAGGACCCGTAGCAGGTGGCTGCGTCGGCCACCAAACTGGCCAACAAGTGCTCACTACAAGCGGTTTGGTCGAAATGGTCGGCCTCGGCCGCTTTCTCGCCGCCTCGTCCCTTTAGAATCCCGAGTTCTATTCTATACGATCTACTAAAAGGCGGAATCAAAACAAGAAAAGGACAAAACAGAAAACGGTTGCGGGGGTGGTTGATCGGCGGTGGTGGCTCAAGAAGAACAATGGCGCGCCGCCACTGAGCCTCCCTACGATCCCCACTCCTCCAAAGCTCGGCGTGCACAGACTGCTCGCTCGCTCTTCAGTAAACACGAGAGGCGAAGAAATGAATGTTGAAAATGAAGGCCCTAGCCTCCTATTTATAGGAAAATTCAGGGTCACAAGCAATGTCAAGCATGTGCCCTTTTTCGAAAACGCAAAACGACGCAACTTTTGCAAACGGACTCAAATTTAGCAAACTCGCACCCATGGACACTAAATAAAATACCGGACACAATGACTATAAACAAGATATGCTTTAAAAGACCAATGAAAAGTCTAGTTTTCGATAACTTCCCTGAGTGCCAAACCTTCATGGGTGGTCGAAAACCTGCATACTTAGTGTCTATGAATTAGCCATAAGACACTCTTCACAACGCCCGAGGTTTCATGACGGTCAGATCGTCAAACAAAAAGTCGACCTTTTCGACCTTTTCTAAAAAACGTGCCATGAAAAATGCGAAGCTTAAAAGACGGGGTATTACAACCTCCGGTTCCTTGCACGGCCACCACCTCGTAGACAAGTTAGGAGGATATGATCACCCGAGAATGGATGCTTTCGCCCAAAGAATGGATGCTCAAGACTACCGAACAAGCGTTTAGAGGCGAAAATGGGACGACTTGCTAACACGTGAGCGAGCTCTTGTAGCAAGGAGCAGTGGGGAAACTTCCTGGCCAACCTCATCAAGCTCATGCGATAACTGTTCTAAGGAGTGATACGATTGTTGAGGACAAGAGTAGAAAGATATCAAGCAGCATTGCGATCCGGAGGTGAAAAATAAGAAAGAGACTGGGTTCAGACTGCATAAGTCAGCAAATCCTTATACCCTTCTGATACCCTCCCTACACCGGTTGAAGAACGAGAAGCAGGATCGGCAATTCAATGAGATCTACAAGCTCCTGTCCAAGGTAAATGTAAATTTGCCTCTTTTGGACATCATCAAAAATATGCCAGCCTACGTCAAGTTTCAAAGAGCTAGCCTCAAAGAAGAGAAGATTTGGAGAGAACGAGAAGGTGATGATCTCCAAAGCAGCTAATTCCATCCTACAACACCAATTGCCTCCCAAACTTCGGGATCCAGGTAGTTTTATGATTAAGATTGCTTTGGGTAATGGAAAGGAAGTTTTTGGCATACTTGATTTGGGGGCCGGGATTAAGCTTATGCCTTATTCTATGTTCAAACGATTAGGATTAGGTGAACTAAAACCCACTAGGATGTGTCTACAATTAGCTGATAGGTCCGTGAGATACCCCAAGGGTATTGTCGAGGATATATTAGTGAAGATGGGTGGGTTGATTGTTCCCGTTGATTTCATTGTTTTGGATATGGGAGATGTTAGGGAAAATGAGGAGGAACACACACTGTTGTTGGGGAGGCCATTCATGGCCACAACCAAAACACTAATTGATGTTAAGAATGGCACATTGAAAATGATTGTACTTGGTGAATCTATGTCTTTCTCTGCACATGATAGTGTGATATCTCCCTCTGTTAAATTCATTGATAATCATGCTTCCATAAATGTTGTTGATCCCTTGGCCGAGAAATTTTTGCTGCAGGGTCAGAATGCAAATTTTTGCAAAGGAAAAGCAAAACAGATATATGATCGGTGGAGAGTTAACAAGGATTTAAAATCAGGAATGAAGATTTTACTTCTTCAGTCTCGTTTAAAGCCTTTCCCAGAAGCTCAACTCCGGATGGAGTGGTCCTTACATAATTGAAAAGATGTTTCCTTACGGAGCAGTCTTACTTCGCGACCCTAACACCAACAGATCTTTTTCTGTGAATGGACAGCGGGTGGGACCTTACTTTGATCGAGGGGATGGTCCAAAAGAAGTTGATCATATCTGTCTTTGACTGGATTACGTCGTGCTCACGACGTTAAACTGAGTACTACGTGGGAGTTTACCCACGAATCTTTCTTCGCTTTTTCTTCTTTCTCTTTTGTTTGTTTCGTTGTTTTCTTTGATCTATCTGTTGTCGTTTTGTTTGTTTTGCTCAGATTTGGGAACGTTGTAAGCAGTGTGGTGAAGCCGTTATACTCCAACTCTGTCGTGCACGCTCACATTCCAACCCTGTCTATTTTCAGGGAAGTCTCATCCTCTATTGACCTTTTTTGTGCTTAGAGCACTAGGGACAGTGCTCAATTTTAGTGTGGGGGAGATTATTTGGTTTTGTGTGTGTGCCTTATCTTTTTGCATGTTTAGTGATGTGAGTTGGTGATGATTTTGATCCCTTGGACTCAAGTGTGGGGGAGAGAGTATTTGGTTTTGTGGGCGTGACATATATTTTTTTCTCGCTTAATGATGTGCCCTTGTGCTTATTTTAATTGTTTGGACTTAAGCTTTGTCTATGCGAGTAAGTTGGGGTTGTGATTTGTGTGCTGAACTCTGTGGTATCGGTTAAAACTTGATGTATTCTAGCTTATCTTGATGTTATGTTATTGAAGTGCAATGTGAGTTGACGAGATTGTGTGAATTGATTTTAAATCGGAGGTTATTGATGTGATTTGTCCGGCTAATGCTAGGGTTAGTGTTAACAGTGTGGTTTCCTATATACTTGTTTCATTATAAAAAAAAAAAAAAAAAAGTGTGAAAAAAAAGAGAAAAGAAGGAGAATGAAAACTCCAATAAATTGTTGAGATTGTATAAATGGAGGATGAGATTCTACCCCTGTTTCTCGTAAATTGAGAAATGGGCATGGGAAACCACGATAGGAGACTCGAGTTCATCGAGACTTCACCTTTCGAACATTGTTCCAAAATCTGTTAATATTTTCTTTGTGTTCTCAAAGAAACTTGTTGCTAAAGGTAACCATTTTAGTTAATTCATCCCTAGCGGAGAGTTGGGTCTGAGCAAAAATTATCTTCTTGTTTATTTGATAGTTACACAATCTTAGATTTGTTTCACATTAACTTTGATTATGTATTCATCATGTTTTGGGGAATTGCAAATAGAGGTTTGATTGATTGGATTAAGAGTTAAGTTGCATGAGTTATTCTTCTAATCTTATTAGTATAGACTTTGCTTGAGGACAAGCAAATGGATAAGTGTGGGGGAGTTGTTTGGTATGATTTGTGCTTATTCTTGGTACTGTTTTACATGTTAATTTTAGTGGTTTGTCCTATTTATGCCGTTGGTTTGATTAATATTTATCGATTCGGACTTACTTCGTTGTTTCGATGTTTTGTAGAAAAATGGCATTAAAATAGGATGAATTGGATGTGCCAAGGATCAGGTATATTGAAGAGCATTTCAATAGTAGTTCATAGGCGTAAACGAATAACAATTCGGAGTTCGGGCGCGAAAGAACGGAGCAAAACGTCAAAGTCGCGCACGACTCCCGTTACACGCATCATCCTCACCGTGCACGCCCGCACGCCACGCCACCCGCGCGCGTCCTACATCCAGCGCTGGGAACCCAGTGTCCGCGCCAACCTCGCCCAGCGAGCGCCGCCAGCGTACCTCAATCGTCGCCGCTCGGCGGCACGCTCGTCCGACGCGTTCACTCCCGTCCGACGTTCGCCCGTCCGGCGCTCACTCCCGCGCTCGCCAGCGTCCTCACCTCGCTCAACGCCCCAGCATGTGTGGCATCTCCAGCACCGCAGATCCATCCCCTGGCCTTCGCGGTAACAGCGCCGCTCAACACGCCACGGCAGCGCGTTGCGCATCTCTCGCGTTGCCGCACCAACGGGCGCTAACCTCGCCATCTCCGTGGGTGTTCACCAAGCGTTCGCTCTCCCAGCACTCGCTTTCACCACGCGTGTCGTTTCAACCGGCGTTTCCCCAGCTCGCGCGTTCAACCCAATCTTCCTCGCGCGTTCACTCCAAACCGGCGCTCGTTTGTGAGTCAGTGCGTTTTCTAAGCGAGCGCTCACCCTGAGCCAGCGCTCACTTTCAATATAGATTGTTTCTTGAGCCGGTGCTCATTGTAAACCGGCGTTCACCTTGGGGACAGAACCTCCTCGCCGCGCTCGCTCACTTTCAACCGGCGCTCACTCTCACTTAATATATAAATGCGCTAGGTCAATTATTCAGTTGGTTCCGATTTTTGATTATCTGCGCGGCCGCTGTTCGTTTCTTCAAGGAGTTCTTTTCCATTCAGTTGATCGAGATAAACATTCCAGTAATTGTTCTTAATTTATTTCTTTCAATTTACGAATTCTAGCAAACGATTTGTGTTGACTTGGATTGATAGTAATTTATCAGTTTATTCTTCATGTTGCTCTTGATCGATTAGTTTACGCGTTGGTTCTAGATTAGTGTGGGATTGTTGGTTTCTTGGTTAATTCGTATTATTTCGGCTTTTGATAATCTAAATTCTATGCAAGTGATATTGAAGTTTAGTTACATGTTGAATCGTTCTCCGTCGAATTTCATTGCTTCGTGTTTGGTGATCTAGTTTAATTGTTTATTGATTTGCTTCCTGCTTTAGTGCTTTCGTAGTTTATCAACTAGGGATTGACAACTCCTAGTTAGATTACTTGCTTTAACTTATTTTTTCGTTCAGCTTTTCGATTCTCGTTTGATCAAAAACCCATGTTGGTATTAGAGTGTTAGGATTTACGGCTTTCTGTGTTTGACACGAACAATAGTGTTCCAACCAAATTGTTCTTTTCAGTCGCTCGCAATAGTACGAGGTCTTTATAGAATGGTAAGGTCGACCCAAGTCGAATCTCTCGAGGAAGACTTAACATGGCTGCGGTTTAATGTCGCACACAGAAACAGAAAAGAAATACTAACGTCCTAAAATAAAGGGGGGCTGTCATGGAAAGCACGAAATAAAATAAAGCAGGTAAAACGGATGCACTTGGACAACAATAGGAATTGACAGATACACAGAATTGGAGACGGTGTTCTAGGGTTCAAATCTATCCTCGCTATTAATGAATCAAGGACCGGTACACAATGCATAAAACACCCACGCCTCTCACTAAACGGTCAACCCTAACTAATCTCTCGATTACGTCAACGTTAGACTCGAACTTAATGACAGGGGATCTCTCAATCAACCAACCATCAACTATGAAGGATATTTTATTACAAGGCATACGATAGCAAAAACCCTAACCACATATATCATTTATTCAACAACAAACCAATCTCTCGATCACTTTCATTGTAAAACTTATATTTAATATAAATCTGCTTTCGCATATCTTCATAATCAAACATAAGCATACAATCAACCTACACTATTCTTTCGAACACCATGCATGAAGATCATAAAATAAACAATTTATACGTATGAGAAAATAGCAAATCATCAACCCAACAATCACGATTCAAGATAAGAACAACCTAACATGTATTACTCTATAAAACAATAATTCATCTCATAGAAGAAATCATCCCCATCATAATTACATAGACATAATCAAAATACGAAAAACTTAAAACCATTCATAGACAAATTCGTCTTCCAAAATCCGGAAATGTACAATCCCAATTGTTAATCCAAGTACAAAATAATTAAATGGAAAGGGAGAGGAAAAGAGAAAGCGAAACGCGTGAGGCGCAAGAATCAGGTGGTACCTAGGGTTCACGCATTTTGACCCTATTTATAAGCACGTAAAATTTATGCGCAGCGCCGGGTGCACCGCGTCGTCGGACGCGACGCAGTAAAATTTGGGACTCGCAGCGCCGGACGCATTGAGTCTTTGGAAAGAATAGCCAAAGCACCCAACGCCGGACTGAGAGGAGCACCGGATGCGAAGAGCTGCTGGAATGAGGCTAAGGGGAACCAAACGCCGGACGCAAGTGGAACGCCGGACGGACAAGGCGATACGGCGAACCCAGCATCGGACGGATGGGCAGCGCCGGACGCAGCAAGGCGCGAGGCGAGATGTCGCGTGCGGAGGGCGCTGGTCACGTGGTGTCGCTGGGCGTGGAGTGAGCGCACGCGAGAGAGAAGCGTCATTGGGTGGGACGTCAGGCGCGGCGTGAGAGCGAGGCGCGAGGCGCGAGAATGGGCTGGAGACATGGCGCTGGCAGACGAAGCGTGCGCGGGATATGGCGTTGGACGATGCTCAACGTCGGGTGGAGGTGCAACGCCGGATGGGTTGGCGTGAGGAGGTATGGAGCGGGTGCTGGGTGATGCCCCCGCGGAAGAATCTAGCGACGCACGCCGCACCGTGAGCGTCTTTGGAGATGGCGCCAGCCGGACGTCGCAGCAGCGTCGGACGCTTTCAAGACGCACGCGTGCGTGACTTATTGTTTCACTCCGTTCTCTCTCGTCCGAACTCTGAATTGCAATCCGTTTACGCCTAACGACTCCTATCGAGATGCTCTACAATATAGGATAGATCTTGGAATCTCCATTTCATCCTATTTAATGTCAGTTTTCTACAAAACATCGAAACAAACCAAATAAGTCTGAATCGATAAATACTAATCAAAACAACGACATAAATAGGAAAACCACGGGAAACGGCATGGAAAACAATGCCAAAAATTAGCACAAATTCATACTAAACAACTCCCCCACACTTATCCATTTGCTTGTCCTCAAGCAAAGTCTATACTAGTAAGAATAGGGAAGATAACTCATGCAACTTCACGCTTAGTCTAATCAATCAAACCTTATTGCTTTCCCCCACACTTGGTGTTTACGTATTCAAAGATAATGTGAAATAAATCTAGGACGGTAATTGATTTCCAATAAATAAAAGAGTAACCTCTGCTCAGACCCAACTCTCCACTAGGGGTGAACTAACTAATGTGGTCACCTTTAGCAACGTTCCTTTTTAAGGACTAACTCGGATTGTGTACACGTGTGACTGTGTGTTAAGGTTAGCTACCTCGATCGGTCACGGCGATTATGTGTTGGTGGCCACCTCCATAGTGCGCGATTGAATGAATGAATGAATGATCAGATATGGAACAACGTGGATGAAATAGTCCGGCCTGACACTTTTGGAAATGATAAAATATTTGATAGGCATGAGTCTTTTCAACTAAAATACTCATGCGCTATTGTGGGCAATTCAATAACTTTATAAAGAAAATGTTTTCGACAATGAGTCCACTGAGTACTTTTGTACTTAGCCCTGCATCCCGTTTTTGATGTTTAGGTTGAGCAAGGATTGACGATGAGTGCGAGGTGGTGCAGAGTGGCAGGTGTTTTGTTGCTTTAGTAGAAAGGTTTCTAAAACCTTAAGCATGTATCGTCATATGCATGTCCACACGTTTATTGCTGCCTAACTATGATATTATTTTGATGTCTTGATTATAAATGCTTTTCATACCGTATTAAACTTGAGGTCGTACCTCGTTCCTTGAATTGCGCCCTGATTGGGTTATATTTGAACCTTGAAACTTTTGGCAAGTCCTTCTGTGACTTGAGTTGGTGTTGAATAGCTTATCCCTTTTTAGTTCATGCGTTTATGAGTAGTTCATTTGTTAATTGTAGTGATTAGTTATGTATAAATCCGCTGCATTATCATACCAGTGATGATCCGTATGATCCTTCCTTGGGAAGTCGGATCGTCACAAAGTGGTATCAGAGCCCTTGTTCGCTCTGAACCCTAGAAACCATTTCCTTGAATCCTAAGTTGAAAATTGAGTCTAGAAATTGTTTGTGTTTGACTGCCACTGCACTGCACTCCATCGTCGTCCTGCTCAACGAGTAAAAAGGTAACTATCTAAACTAAAAGTTATTTTGAAATGATGGAAGTATATGAAATGTAAAATGGACTTATAATATTGCCTTATTGGGAAGTTGAAATACATTTTGGAAAAATGAATGTTTTGAAATTGAAAAGTTGTTTCAAATGATTGGTCATTAGTTTGAAAGAAAGTTGCAAACTTTAGGGGCATGGTAAAAGTGTAAAATGAGGATACTCGATTATCACACAATGTGTCTTGACTTGTGTTTACTGTTATATGCAAAGCATGCTAGAAGCAGGATGTAAATGAGTATGTTTTCCCATGAGGACATAGACTCTTAAGACGCATCATCCCTTTGCGCCGAACTTAGTATGAGAACATAAGGTATCCCCGATTGAATGGAATACTAAGGCAGAAGAGAACATAGAAACTTTAAGAATCATTATCCGAACGGATTTGAGGAGGGAAAACGTGACAAATCTACGATGATGAAGCGATGGTGTAATTGGAGGCTCGCACTGCTATGAGTCCCAACCTCTCTACGCGAAGGAATTCCGAACACCATGCGTATTGCCTCTATCGTGGTAATAATGAAATGAATCAATGTATAACGTTAAGGAAGTATAAGAAGACAAATCAAATTGTAAGTATATTATGGGAACGAGTATGATCGAATGTTATAATGCGAATAGAAATAAGGAATCCAGAACCCAATAAGATAGGGTGACCTCTTAGGCTTTACCCGAAGGCTAGACATCGAACGTTTGTTCTGTCCTAAGAAACCATGCAGTCTCTTCCCAGAGACCAAACCATGAAAGTAGTTTCATATGAACTTAGAAATATAAGATGGTTCAGATTGTTTTTATGACTAGGCGCCCTTTATCTTCTAGAGCCATACCCGAGAAGGTGGTACGTTTCTACCATTCCTACTATATGTGCCGAGGAGACGACATCAGCGAGTTCTTAGCTCACTTCATACGCCACTGGGCTGATGCACATGCCCGTGGTACGTCACATTATGACTGTGTGCTTTGACTGATCACGAGACTGCCATCCGACTGGAAGGGATATGCCCATGAGATATCGACAGATTATATCTATCGACGCCGAGAGAGCTTCGATCTTGAGATGGACTTACCTCATTTTGTCAGTCGCCTGAGCTACATATTCATGGTATACGGAACTGCACCATGTGGACCGTATCTCCCCGAGCGGGAATACACATGGCGCGATGAGATTTCCGAGTGGCTTCACCCGGAGGTATCTTGTTTCGCATCAGATGGACCTGTATTCTTGCCTGGCTGTGGCAGGAACATGCTCGAGGCTGGACCTTCCCATCCTCGACAGCTCAATTTTTCGGTCCTACCGCTAGTAGGATTCGAGCCCCGTCATTAACAGCCCAGACCATCGCCACCGATCATTCTTTGTCAGCATACATCTCTACCTACCGGCGCTCCCCTAGCTCAACCATTGCCACCCCTGCATGGACCCCTGTACCATGATACTGTGGAGGTTGATGATCCATGTGGACTAGCTACATGCATCGTGAGAGGAGCTTGTGCCCGTCTTGTTGCTGCTCCGTTAACAGCCGCTGCTTTCAAGGAGATCACGACTGAGATCCGCCGAAACTTGCTGCTACTTGAGAAGCTATGGTCATTAGAGTCCGAGAGCCTGTGGCCCCCACATTCGATGCTGAGGTCATAGAGGAGGAGGATCCAGAGAAAGATCCAGAGGAGGATCCTGAGGAGGACCTACCTGCTGACGATGAGATAGAGGGAGTATATAATACCCATACCCCCGTTGCCGACTCCGACACGCTGAGCCCTGTCTACACCCCAAGAGATTATGGATCTAATTATTAGGACAGGATAGTGTTTGTCTATATACCCTTATATATCTTTTGATGAATTCGAAAACGATGAGTCGTTCCGACATGAACCCTTATTCTGATGACCACAGTTGTAACAGCCCACTAATCCTAAGGATGGATTAACGAGGGCTAATAATAGGAACAGTAATCAAGGAACATGAAAGACAATTAATCATAGACTTGTGGGACATAATTCAAGTAAACTAAGAGGCTTCAACCATTAAATACATGACACACATAATTTACATATAGAAAGAGACCTACAGATCCTTAACAAAAGATTCAAATGATCTGAAGGAATTCAACTGTCACCATCAAAATATAACTTAGTTCTATCGCAGCGGAAAAGCATGTAATACATATATGACGATGTGTAGTCAAGGTTTCTAACATATCATTATCAAAAGGGGTTCCGACTGCTCAACACACATCCATCCATCATCTGCTCAACCTGCACATTTAAAACAACATGCGGTCGAGTACAAGAATGCACTCAGTGGACTTATGCCAAAAATATTTTATCATTTTTAAATTACACTCCCCCATCATGGTAAGACATAAGGATTTTATTTGAAAGGCCTTGTGCTTACTAAAACATTTCATCATTTTCATAAATCATCGTTTGGCCAAGCATTTTCCTTGTATGTATGATCTATATCCCTTTCCTTTCTCATATAACATCTCATAAACTCATCTCATAAAATCATCTCATAAAATAATCTCGCGCCGGGGAGGAGGCCTCCTCCCACGGACGCCGTGACCGGCCGAGAACTCTTTCAGCACACAGTCACAAAATTGTGCACCAAAATCCTTGCCACTCCGGTACAGGATACGAATTCTCAATCATCCTTGCGAGTTTTGACAAGGATACGAATTCAATCATCTCATAAGTTGGGAGCTACCCAACAACATTCACAATTTGTTCATGGATAGGATACATACATAAAACATAAACATTTGGACAGGTAATTAAATAAATCATTTCATCATCATTTCTTGCAAATAAGCATCGTAAATAAATCATTTGGTAAGCATTTTATCTTTTTGAGTATAGTAAAGCCCACCTGGTACGTAAGCTTTCTTAATTCGTTTTCTTTCTACGCCAACGATCACGTCCGCGTCACACCTTTACATAAAAACTAATTTAGTATGTTGGTCACGTATTTCGAGATTTTCGAAGTTTAATAAACTTTGATAACTTTCTAATATAATGCTTCGCATCTTTTAACTAAAATAGTACGTCGTTTCATCGCATATCTTAGCTAATAATTTCTCATCCTTTGATAGAGACGTAATATAATTAACGGTCTCATATTAACCATTTAGGTTAAACGTCGAACTCATACTAACGTCTTTCGATAAAATGATTTCAATTATGAAATCGTTTCTCACAAAAGAGATATTCTTATAAATTTAATACGTTTTACACGTATTAGTGTATTTATTCAACGTATATCAATAACATTGATCACATACAAACTTATTTCATACGTTTAGTCTTAAGTCAACAATTTTGACTTATCTTAACATATTTTTCGAATTATTCACATATATGTTAACAAACTTCCATTTAAATCGATTTTCAATCGATTTCTTATCATATAACCATAAATATCGATTTTTCACGTTATTCAACAAACATGATCAATACTTTACTCAAGTATGATCTAACTTGTACATTATAAATTATTTTTCACAACTAACATCATTTAACATAACGTTTCGTCGTAAACATAGTATACTATGTTTCTAAAATCCCATAAATTCTCAATAAGTCTAAAATATATTCTTGACACATAATATGTGATTTTTCTTGATAAAATGAATTTAATACTCTTAATCCTCATACATAAGCTCTCGGCCCTTATAACTTTAATTCACAAAACTCTTCAAAAATCTTATAAAATCACATATCACTCTATATTATCATAGGATCATAAATATGTATTAACATTAGCTATAGAAAAATTGGACATCACTTTCCTATTCTTTATAGTTCTCGATTTTTTTACAAATATATCCAAACATTTTTCTAAAAATTCAATAAATTCTCACAACACTTAATCATCATCCTATATCATTAATATAACATAATATCTAACATCTACAATTCACACATCAATGTATCAACCTTAGCCTTTCGAAAATTTCTCAAATATTTGAACAACCATTTTCTAAAAATCTAATAAATTCACATAGCACTTAATCAATGCTCTACATTAATAATAAGCTATAATATCACTTAAACATTAATCATACATTAACATATTATTTCTCAATTATTTTCGGTAATATGAATTAATTAACATAAGCTTTCCAAAAATTCTAAATAAATCAATACAAGCTCCATTACTAACATATATCATTAATCCATCAACAATTTAGCATTAAAATTTTCGGCCACCTCAAATAATTTTATAACATGCTTAGCTTTTAATTAATTCATAACATATGATCATACTTAACAATATAAACATGATTAATGAATCAACAAAACATGATAGAAATATTCCTCATATTTCTATCATTTATTAACATTAGCATTATATTAAAATCAAACGGATGGAAATCAAAAAATTTAACGTATAACTAAAGCTCGTTCGATTCCTAACCTTTTAACCGTCGTCGATCGTTAGTGCAAAGGTTTTTGTATCAAGGTTTGGGATTTGAAAAGAAGAACACCTCTCTTGCTTTTCTCTCAAAACACTCACGGCAGTTTTGAGTTTTGGGAATAGAAAGTGTGTTGTTTTGTTTTATCTAAATAATTAAGTACTTAAAGCAAAAAGAATACATCCTCAATATCTATCTCACACAACTCTCGGCTCTCTCACACAAATTGCAAGCCTTTTTAGTTGATGACTCACTTCTAATACATCATCTCTTACACCATAGTAAATGCCATTTACTTAACCAAATAAATGAAACAAATTTTTTGCTTTTGATCACTAAAGGGACGTCGGCCATCTCATGCAAAAGGGAGGAGATTTATTTATTTTTGTCTTATACTACATATATATATATATATATATATATAAAGATCCTACACTTCTACACATGCAAGTCAAATCAATTCCAAGAGTCCAACAATTTCTTCCAACCTTTCTTGGTCAATATACACGGCTATGACACAAAGCCATCAACTAATAAATGAAACAATTATCTCCCTTTTCCCTTTCTCAAACACGTTGGCCCTCAATTTCCAAGGGAGGAGTTTAAATTTGTCTTATGCCAAATATAATATCTTGAGCATTAACTATGTGGAAGCAAATTCAAGAAAGAGTTCCAAAGTTTCTTCTTTCCTTTTCTTTTGTTATCTCACGGCAATCACAAGCCAACACACTTCCACTTGATTCCTTTAATTAATGATCTTGATTTGTGTGTAATTATATCACACTATTACATAACATGTTGGAAGATAGCAAAAATTTCATTCATTAAATCCTACAATCTAAATAAAGCTCACAGCACTTTCATGCCTAAGTGTCAAACATTTTATTTTTATTGCTATTGGTAGTTATATAGCACAATATATGTCTTAGATGATAAATTAAATCATAGGAAAAATTATTAAAATGATTTCATGTGTCAAAACCCTAATTTTTGAAATTAGGGTTTTCGAAAATTGTTCACTTTATTCAATAATTATTCCTTAATTCTCTAGCATTATTTTAATGATAAATAATGCTATTATTACATAAAATAATCATAGGAATTTAAATATTATAATTCCTTGATCATTAGGTTTATTTTTCGATTCGTCTCTAAACGTTGACGTTCAAAACGTCTCAAAACGTTAATAACCGAATCATCTCAAGATGTTCGTAATAAAGTCGTAATCACTTTATTAGTTCATTTCATTCATAATGAAATTTAATTCTAAGCTTCGTCACTTAGAAAAATAATAACGTAATATTAACAATCGATATTCAATCGATGGTAGAATAATACTTTCGAAGGAATAGTATAAACTACATTCCTTAATTCACTAATCATTAGTGAATATTATGATCGATAGAATTTGATCGCACGTAAATTACGCGCGATGTATAATAGAAAGTCGAGTATTGTATCCACAGGGATTGCAATCCGAAAACACAGAAGCTAACTCTCTAATCCTTCATCATTATCCAAGCAACAGAATATGGTTTATCAGGTTTATGACTTCAGATAATAAATCCAAAGCAAAAGTAACAACTTGAAAATAAACAAAAGCAATAAATACTCAAAGATGAATATAAGAGATAAAGACTAACCCTAGGGATGCACTAATCCTATCCACAACGATGTTTATCCTGCTTATTATTAACCGTTTTAATCCAGACAAGATGGAAGATCACATATGTAGCCAACAACTTTAGTTACGACAATTGTGACAGTTGATTACTAATTTTACCTATTACTGTTACGTCTCTAGAGGAAAATAAGAAACTCCAAAAGGATCACAAAGAATATGCTTCCCACGAATGTTCCTATCTCAGTTATGACTCAAGGCTTATCCGTATCATGCATTCAAGAACGATTGACAATTAAAACTATTACGTAATTAATCGAAACTATGATATGCATCAAGATTGATCGTAAATCAACACATATAATTAAGCACCATGAATCATGAATCAATGCCTCGAAGGTAAATAACAATAGCGTGACTCACAACATATAGGATAGAATCATGCAAACCCTAGATTAGAAATGTAAATTAGCTAGACATAAATAACGTAAATAAAATACGTAAATAATCATAAAAACAGAAATTAAATTGATAAAACCCGTAGGGAAGCGCCCGAAGAACAATGGTTGGGTTCGATCCAAACCCAACGGAAAACGGAAAACGATGGAATTCCTTCGCATTTAAAACGCTCCAAAGGTTAACAATGCGTAGAACTAATGTAGAATGATGGTAAACTAAAGCTAGAATGAATCTAAATCAAAGCTAAAGCGAAAATAAATGGAAAACTATGAAAACCGAGGAAAACGCTCAAAAATAGGTCCGGACAAGGTTAGCGCGAGGGGCTAGAGCCCTATTTATAGATTTAGCGAAACCCTAAAATTTAAGGCCACCGCCTCTTCGCGGCCGAGCTCGGTCGTGAGGATCACTGCTCGGCCATCCTCGCCTTCTCGGTAGGGCTCACACAGATTGCCCGCGCCACACCTCACGGTCGCTAGGTGTGGTCACGTCGTAAGGTAATCATCGTGGGCACGCTGCAGCCGCTGGGTCTCCTCGCATAGCCTTCGTCTCTCGGCCAAGGTTGCCTCGCTGCCGACCTAGCGGTCGCTAGGACGGTCGCTGGCACCTCTTTGCGCATGCTCTGCGCCCGCTTTGTGTTGGCTTGCGGCCTAGCTAGCGTCGCAAGGCGGTCGCTAGGCACTCATTTTGCCCTCGTCTGCTCGTCCTTCGTTCCCTGCTTTGATTTTCAACTTATAAGCCTACAAAACACCAAAACGGAACCCAAGAGCAGTATCTTCCAAAAATATGTAAAAGCATTGAGATCCAAAATATAAACGCTCTTTATAGATCTAAAATCATCTTTAAATATCATTAATAAACGTGTAAAATGCGCGTTTATCAACCCCCCAAACTTAAATCATTGTTTGTCCTCAAACAAAAATAAGACCAAAAAGAAAGAGAGACAGAACAAAAGATCAACGAGCGTCAGCAAAGGTGATTAACACAATCAAGCCTCGTAAATATCTCAAATCTCAATATTATTAGTGCACACGATTTACATTAGTCAACTCGACAATGTACAACCATTGAAAGCAAAAATCTCATTCAATTCAACCTCACAATGGCATGTGCGTAATGTATAGAGTACACTCAACTCATAAAGAAATAAAGGACGTGTATGCACTCAATAATCAATGCAATGCGAAAATCTCACCATAGGCTCGCCATTTCTAATATCTCCACCACGTCAAATGTATTCAAATTAGGATCAAAAGGACTTTTCATAGGTCAGTATTGTAGGCACATTGGTTAAGGTAGGATAATATATGGCTAAGTGACTCAAGTATACTCTAAGCACTTCCATCTATACAATCAACACATATGGACTTTGTCCATTTTTCTTTTCCTTTCCAACATGCTATTTCAACATTTATTCAACTCAAGGTACCATAAACTATGATAATTGACTTCCTTTATGCTCACATTTTTCTCAACATTTTTTTTTTCTTTTCTTGACTTTGTAATAGAGCTTATAGGGTCTATTCTTTTTCACATTGGTACCATACTTTATCTTTTATCCCCACTTTGCATATCAAAACAAAATTTTCCTCCCATTTGATTCCCATATCCATCCTCACCTCCTATCATCCGGTTAACAAAAAAATAAGGTCTAATAAAGGCTCAAAGAAGGCGACAAATGGTATATATCATCATTAGTGTTTGGGTAAATATGTGGTTTAACAAAGATGGTCTTTTATCCTTTCCATATTCAAACACATATTGCAGCCTCGACATAGAAAACGGCAAGTTCTAGAAGATAATTACATGCACGATATCACACAAATAAAAGAAATCAGAATAAGATGTGTATACGGTGAAGCTCAAGTCTCACGGTTTTAGCAAATGGCTAAAACAACAAGCTAAACAATCTCAAGTTATCCATGCGTCACTTTCTAACATATCATGTGCACTATCATTAAATATCCACAAAAAATTTCTATCGTCATTGGCCACATGGATTAACAACTTCACTTAACTCGTTGATCGACAGACACAACAAAAACCCACATGGATTAACAACTTCACTTAACTCGTTGATCGACAGACACAACAAAAACACAAAAGACACGACAAAAGCCCCAACTATAATAACTTAACAAAACAACGCAAAACATAAAAAGGACTCTCAACCACATCACACTCGACCACTCCCACAAACTTATTGTCAACAGCAGCAATGGAGACAATAATGTTTTGTAAGAGAGTGATTGGGAGAGATCTTACCTCAAATGTCGCTACTCCCATGGTGGATAGAATCCTCGCCATTGATGATATACCTTGGGACTTAAAAACAAACAAACAAGACACGACAAAACAAAGAAAAAGAAGAAAAACAAAACGAAAAACAAAAAGCGAGAAAACACGTTGGGTTACCTCCCAACCAGTGCTAGATTTTTCATCGCTAACTCGACGTTACCTCTCGTCAATCAGGCGATTTGACAACTGACAACTTTCCAAACTTGTTCTTGCCCTTGTACTTAGCGTTGACAACAGCCCACCAATTTGCATATGAATAGCTTCCACTGAACTTGAACGACTCACTCTGATTTTTATGCCGGGTCCACCTCTTCTTTCTAGCATCTTCATCGAATGGTCGGTTGCCCTTCAAGTGCGAGACTTGACTAGCAGAAGTATTAGTGATCGAATAACAATTTTCAGGCTCTGAACTATCGTGTTGCTTGATGGCGTCATATATTGAAATCTTTAGCTCCTCATCATTGACACGAAACGTGAGGTCACCTTCCCGACATCAATCAAAGCACCACCACCGCTAGAAAAGGTCTACCCAAGATTAGTGGTTGATGCTTGAATTGGTATGTCTAATATAACAAAATCAGTGGGAAAGATAAAGTCCCAATTTTACTAACACATCTTCAACAATCCCCTTAGGGTATGTGGATCGACACGTCACCATCATCAATGAGATCTTTGTGGCTTCATCTTTCCTAGCTCCGAGACGGTTGAATACATTCGGCATCGATTGATGCTTACTCCCAAATCGCACAACACATTGGGAATGTGTGCTCGGCAATCTCACACTCGGTGAAGCTCCTCGATCTTTCTCGCTCAGAGGCAACTTCCACCGAAGATGGCATCGCATTCTTCGATAGGTTAATTTTTTCAAATTTACCCAATTTCTTTTGCTTGCTAATGCATCTTTCGTAAACTTCAGATATCCCAACATGTTTCGCAGCGCTTCAAAGAGAGGTAGATTGATATTCACTTTTTGAAATATCTCCTTGAATCGGGCAAACTCCTCATCATATTTGGACTTAGCTAGCCGACTTGGGAACGGAATAGGAGGTGTATACGTCGGAAATTTCAGCTCTGGCGCCACTTGCGACCATCCTCACGATCGCCAGGACGGTCGCTAGGGACCTCCGCCGCCGCCGCCTTCCTCGCGTCGGGCGCGCGCGCGCCCCTCGCCTCCCCGGCTCGCTCGTTTCTCGCGACCGGGCTCGCGGTCGCAAGCTCGGTCGCGAGGTGCTATTCTTTCGCGGCCACTCTTTCCCCGCGCGCGCCCGAATCGACTAGATGCGTGATGGCTCGCATCCGGGCTCGCGGTCGCGATCTCGGTCGCGAGGTGCTCTTCGCCGCTCCTTCTTCGTCCGGGTGGGTCGATACGCTGCCCACTTCGTCCGGATGGCGAAGCATTGATTCTTTGGGTTCACTCAGACACTCGAAAATTGGCCCGCCTTTGGTCAGTTACATTCTCACAGCGCCATCCGACCGATCCGATTATCCAAAGATCTTCAAGTGTTTGCTCATGGCTGTCATGGTGGATTCCGATGTGCAATTTTCTCGAGTAGTGCTATTTATGAACGAGTTCATTGTGTGGCCATCGATTCGATTCGTCGTCATTTGTTGGTTGCTCACAACCAACTGCGCATCAACCTCTAAACCCTGCTTCTTCGGCTCTTGGATCATACCATTCTACACAGTGAATCCTGCTGGAGGTTGTTGGAAGTTATTGGGATTGGCATACGACAGGTTCGGATGGTTTCTGTTATTCGCATTGTATGCCGGATTTCCCCCATGATTTCTCTGATTGATGTGATTGACCTCTTCTGTCTCGATCTGACTCTTCAAAAGAGTGAACTTCTTCATCAGATCGTCATATTTCGAATCACTCAACAAAGAATGCTTTTACCACCGGGCGTTCTCTCCATTGGCCATTGATAACTATTGGCCGCCATCTCTTCTATGATGCGGCTGGCCTCCTCTACTCGGCGATTCAGCAGGTATCCCCCTGCCGATGCATCTACTATGCTCCTCGTGTGAAATGTCAGCCCACTGTAGAATTGCGTAATCTGTTGCTCTTTGGAGAATCCGTGTTGTGGGCACTTCCTCAATAGGCCCCTGAATCTCTCCCACGCTTCGAATAATGACTCATCTCCTTGTTGGCAAAGTGGGAGACCTCGGCTATGATTTTCGGGCTTTGGTCATGGAAAATACTTAGAAAGGAACTTCTCGCAAAGTTTCCCCCAGCTATCTATCCCGGTTCGGTCCAGGCTCTTGAACCAATCTTTGGCCTGGCTGCGCAGAGAGAATCCGAACATGCGCATCCGAATCGTATCTTGTGGCACCCCATTTTGCTTGATGGTGTCACATATATCGAGGAATGTCTCAAGATGTGCATTCGGGTCCTCTGTGACTCCTCCCCCAAACTGCTCTCCTTGCACCATGCTGATTAGGGCCGGCTTCAACTCGAAGTTATTAGCATTCACTCGGCCCCATCCGCCTCCTAGGAATTGCTCGGTGGGAGGTCGGTACATATAGTTCAGAGGTCTGCTTCGAGTAGGACAAGGAGTCCCATATTCGCCATCCGCTTGCATCTCTGCAAACTCAGCTAGCATGCGTGCAGCTTGCTCGGGAGGAATGCCCACGTTCTGTGGATTAGCTGCCATTGCAGCCCTTCTTCTCTCTTGTCTTCTTCTCCTTTGTGAATTTTCGATCTCTGGGTCCAAAGATTGTTCAGGCTGTCCCCGAGATCTTGTGATCATAAACTACCAGGAGAAAAAGAGAGAGCTTAACTTTGAGAAGAATAAATAAATAATATAATATATATAACTTGAATTAATAAATCCAAATCGTCAAATTATTCCTATGTGATCTTAACAATCCCCGGCAACGGCGCCAAAATTTGATCAACAGAATTTGATCGCACGTAAATTACGCGCGATGTATAATGGTAAGTCGAGTAACGTATCCACAGGGATTGCAATCCGAAAACACAGAAGCTAACTCTAATCCTTCATCATTATCCAAGCAATGTAATATGGTTTATCGTGTTTATGACTTGGATAATAAATCCAAAGCAAAAGTAACAACTTGAAAATAAACAAAAGCAATAAATACTCAAAGATGAATATAAGAGATAAAGACTAACCCTAGGGATGCACTAATCCTATCCACAACGATGTTTATCCCGCTTATTATTAACCGCTTTAATCCGCATAAGATGGAAGATCACATATGTAGCCAACAACTTCGCCATTTACAATTGTGACAGCTTGATTACTAATTTTCCTATTACATCATACGCCTCTAGAGGAAAATAAGAAACTCCAAAAGGATCACAAAGAATATGCTTCCCACGAATGTTCCTATCTCAGTTACGACTCAAGGCTTATCCGTATCATGCATTCAAGATCGATTGACAATTAAAACTGTTACGTAATTAACTGGCAACTATGATATGCATCAAGATTGATAGAAATCAACACATATAATTAAGCCCCATGAATCATGAATCAATGCCTGGAAGGTAAATAACAATAGCAGGACTCACAACATATAGGATAGAATCATGCAAACCCTAGGATTAGAACATAAATTAGCTAGACATAAATAACGGAATAAAATACGAAATAATCATAAAAACATAAATTAAATTGATAAAACCCGTAGGGAAGCGTCTGAAGAACAATGATTGGGTTCGTATCAATACCCAACGGAAAACGGGAAAACGATGGAATTCCTTCGGACGAAAATGTTCCAAAGGTTAACAATGCGTAGAACTAATGTAGAATGATGGTAAACTAAAGCTAGAATGAATCTAAATCAAAGCTAAAGCGAAAATAAATGTAAAACTATGAAAAACTGAGGAAAAACCTGCAAAAATAGGTCTGGACAAGGTTGGGGGCGCGAGGGGCTAGAGCCCTATTTATAGATTTAGGGTGAAACACTAAAATTTGCGTCAGCCGCCTCTCTTCGCGGCCGAGCTTACGGTCGTGAGCTCGGTCGCGAGGGATCACTTCGTTCTCAGCCATCCTCGTCTTCTCGGCAAGGGCTCACAGATTGTTTTCATCGCCACACCCGCGGTCGCTGGGTGTGGTCGCGTCGTCAGGTAAATCATCGCGGCACGCCGCGCCGGCCGGGTCTTCTCGCGCACGGCCTTCGCCTCGGCGGCCGGCGTTGCCTCGCGGCCGACCCAGCGGTCGCCAGACGGTCGCTGGCACCTCTTTCGCGCGCATGCTCGCGCCCACTTTGTGTTGCCTTGCGGCCTAGCTAGCAGCCGCGAAGGCGGTCGCTAGGCACTCATTTCACCCTCGTCTGCTCGTCCTTCGTTCCATGCTTTGGTTTTCAACTTATAAGCCTACAAAACACCAAAACGGAACCCAAGAGCAGTATCTTCCAAAAATATGTAAAAGCATTGAGATCCAAGATATAAACGCTCTTTATAGATCTAAAATCATCTTTAAATATCAACAATAAACGTGTAAAATGCGCGTTTATCATATTACATAAGAATCTTCGCATCATAAATGATTGAAATCATTCTTTGATAATTTACTATTTCAAATATCGAGACGAAACCCTAATTTATGATTTTTATTATCGTAATTAGGCTTTAAAACTTCGGGGTATTACAACGGTAGCGTTTAGATTTTTTGCACGCACCATGACTAGGTACACTGAGTGATGCTGAATTAATTTTTGGAGCATCATACTTCGTACCTGGCCTTTTGTGGATTTTAAAAGCGATGATGAAAGTCCTCATAGAGATATTTGATTTGATATGATGATAGCTCCCCGAGAGCTTTGGTTTTTGAGGTTGCGATGTGTGGTGTTCGATGACGTGCTAGATTTATGCATATGATTATATATACATACCGCGCTGATATACATATGATCCTGATGGATGGTATAAGATGATATTTGATTGCGTATATTTAGGAATGATAGAATGTCGTCGAGAAGAAGAAATCGTGAGGTAACACCCGAAAGAGAGGATACCCCTCCACCATCACCGGTAAGATGGATTGAGGAACTATTCCTCAGATAGAATCCGCCAACTTTAAACGGGATCGGGAATCCCGTGGATGCTGAACTTTGGATTCGCGCACTGGAGCAAATCTTCAACTTCTTCCACTACACCTCGCAGGAATGCTTGTCATGCGTGGCTTCCAAATGACCGGTGCCGCCGACTTCTGGTGGGAGGCAAAGAGGAAGACTCTAATTGAAGAGGAATTGGAAGGATATACCTGGGAGGAATTCAAGGAGTAAGTGTACGAGAAGTACATTCCTAAGAGCTACCGAAAAATGAAGGAACATGAATTCTATAATCTACACCAGGGAAAGACGACGGTCACAGATTACAATCGTGCATTCTACGAGATATCACGGTATGCGCCTCAACTGGTCGACACCAATGAGAAGAGGATAGAAAAGTTTCGGACGGGACTCCGTCATGAAATCAGGGTTTCGCTAGCTAGTCATGGAAATCTAACTTACCATGAGGCCCTGAGTAGAGCATTGGACATCGAGGCTGCCTTGCCCGAGGATAAGATGTAGGGAAAAATTAGGTTTAGCCCTCTCCCGAGGATCTATCTTGGATGTTTAATTCACCATACATTGATTATATACCTAGCATGCACCTATATAATTAATTGCAACACGTTAGGGTTTTCTCGTGTTTACCTTTGAAACTGCCCAGCGGAATGGATCGATACTGCTTTGACCTTCCGGATTGTATCCCAGAGCCCAATCTCCAACGCCGAGTGAGGACGATCTATGGAGAATGCTTCGAAAATCACCTCAAGCTCTCAAGAATTTTGAAAATCTCTCAAAGGATGAACCATCAAATTCTCGAAAATAATGATGATGATTATTAATCATCGACCTAGATTTAATCTCTTACCTCATATTTATAATGCATTACCATAATCCTATATGGAAATTACCATAATCCTATATGGAAATTACCATAATCCCATATGGTAATAATGCATTACCATAATCCTATATGGAAATTACCATAATCCTATATGGAAATTACCATAATCCCATATGGAAATTACCATAAACCTTTATGGAAAGGATTATTACCATAATCTTATATGGAAAGGATCTATGCATATCCCATAAATATAATAATATCCTTATAGGATAAAGAGAATCAAATCCTTGCCTTGTAGAGCATAGGGGTGCCGATTTTGCCTAGCTTACGGGCCTGGATGGGCCACCCGTAGATCAAATGCAAGGAATAAAGATGGGCCTCAAATAAATTAATTATCTTATGTTCAAATTTGTAACATAAATTAATTTATAAAAATTTATTCATGCCACTAGAGAATAAATGCCGACTTACCCCTTTATTACCGAAGTTGAGTCGGGCTTGCACTTAGACATTACGAATCCCGTATTTAAGATATCGAACGTCCATTAATTATTTATAGCATTCTCGATCGCTTAAAATAATTAATATCTTTAATTCCTTAAGTAGTACCACTCAACCTTATTATTGTACTTGAGCTAACTCAACTGCGGGGTTTAGTACAATAAACCTTTGAGCTCCTTAAGGACGCCATCATCCTAAACGGATACGCTGACTGTCTGAGATAACTAGCATGACATACAAGCTCGCCACCACCCAAGATGCGGAGAATATTGGGTTAGAACATACAACCCTCACCCATAACAAGTCAAAGTGATGGTCAAGAACTCATACTCATCTAATACCTTATCGAGGTTTAGATCATCGTAAGTCACCGAGATCTTGGTTCTTCACGACGGTCGATAGAAGAACTCATCTCACCGTGATCCTTCAATACGCCGTAGACGCATCAAAGACAGACAAGCAACCAAGTCAAGTTACTTCTTATCTATACCGCAGAACCTATACCGACAACTCGTCCTCAAGTTGTCTCACCGTGAAACTTTTTATATCTCATTAAGCTTCGACCAATCATACGACTTCGTGATCTTCTACACACTATATGATCTAACTTATATATGAGATAAGGGACACATATATATGCAATCAAGTATTCATTTCGATAGGAGATTGTAATAGTGGTAACAGAAACATTGTATACAAGCTTAACCAAAACGCTTTCAAGATACAAATTCAACAATCTCCCACTTATACTAAAGCAATCTTTAGTATACAATGTGTCTCTACTAGCTATTACAAACAAAACCATCACTTTGCTTCTCCCACTTATACAAAAGTTTCCTTTCTAAGTGGGTGCCATCTAGCGCAATTCAAGTCCTCTAACGCCCCAACGTAGACTTATTGCGCGCAGTATTCGTGAATGGATCCGCTAGGTTATCCGTCGATCAATCTTTGCAATCAGCACGCCACCCGCCTAACGATTTCTCGTATGACATGGTACTTTCTCTATGTGTTTGGTCGCCTTAGGGTCCGTGGTTCCTTCGAGTTTGCCACATCGCACCGAAAGTTATCACAAGAACTATGATACTCTTGGGCAAACCAGTACCACACCTAGATCCATGAGGTAGTTCTTCGAACCATACAGCCTCCTTAGAAACCTCAAGGCCGCTACATATTCGCTTCCATGGTAGAGTCCGCAATGCATCACCGCTTGCACTCCGCCAGATACGGCTCCACCTCCTAAGGTAAACACATAGCCCGAGGTAGACTTTTTCTCATCACGGTCACCTTTGAAACCGAGTCCAGATAACCCAAAGGCATTAGACTATCCGCATGGTAAACTAGCCTATAATCTCGAATCCTTTTCGTGTACTCGAGTATATACTTTATCGCAGTCCAATGAGCTTGTCCAGGTTAGATTGATATCTAGCTACTATGCCCACCGTGATAGCAGATATCGGGCCTCGTGCATAGCATTGCGTACATGAGACTTCCTACGGCGAAGCGTGCAGTGAACTTGTCTCATTTCCTCTATCTCATTCGCAATCCTAGGTGATTGCTGTCTAGATAAAGGAACGCCATGTCTGAAAGGTAGTAATCCTTTCTTGGCGGTCTGCACACTAAAACGAGTAATCACAGTATCAATGTAAGACGCCTGAGATAAGCTCAACATTTTCTTCTTGCGATCTCGGTAAACCTTGATCCCAAGAATGTACGCTGAATCTCCTTAGTCTTTAATTTGAAACTGATCGGATATCCAACTCTTTACGTCTGATAATAGCTTCACGTTGTTGCCAACTAGAAGAATGTCATCTACATAAAGTGCAAGAAATACCACATCACCGTTGACATCTAACCGATACACACAACTCTCGCTAGGCAACCGGGTAAATCCATAGGACTTTACCACCTCGTCAAAGCGTAAGTTCAATGATCGGGAGGCCTGCTTAAGTCCATAAATGGACTTCTTAAGCTTCCATACTAGATGCTCTTCACCCTTTATCACATAACCTTCGGGTTGCTGCTGATCGAGCTAAAAACACACTCAAATTCACTCGCAATCGTACGAGGTGATCGTAGCGTGATAAGTTAACACGAGTCGTCTCTCAAGGAAAACTTAACAGGGCGATTATTCGTGTCGCACACGAAAAGCGATTAAATCCTAAACATTCTAACATCAACGAGGGTTGAACATGCAAGAATTGAAATACGAGGAATAAACAGCGATCCTAGGCCAGGGGTTGTCAATCCCGAGCTAAACTAATAAAGCGATAAATCTAGACTAGGGGTTGTCAATCTCTAGTTGAACTACGAAAGGTGATAAATCGAAAGCTGTAAACAAAAGCATATGCAATTCTATTATTCATAGGGTTTATCATTCCCTAATCTAAATCAAATTGCAAATAAACGAAAGCGAGAAATCATTAAGCAAATTAAACCAACGGAACATGAAAATCCAATCCATCGTCACTATGAATCAATCGACAAAAATCATCAAATAATAAACTATGAAATTGATTCCACAAGAACCGATAATCCAAAGCATAAATTGATAACAAGATTATTCAATAAAAACTGGAAACAGAAATTAAAGCTAAGAATTATCTGTTTGTGTTAATCTGTTGAAGAAATCCACAAGAAAATCAATAGAATAACAGCATGGCCGCTACCGAAAAGAACTGAGAGCCCCTTTAATTCGTGACCTAGCGCATATATATAATAAAATAAAGGTGCGCTGCCGGTTCGACCGAGCGCTCACTTGGAAAACGTTCTGCCTTCAACTTGAGCGCCGGTTCGGAATGAACGCCGGCTGAGAAGGCAAGGCGAGGTGACGCGAGGCGAGGCGCTGGGCGACGGGCGAGCGGAGGCCAAGCGCTGGGCGCTGGAGCGAAGCGCGGGCGCAAGGTGTGGGCGAGGATGAGCGCCGGCGGCCAAGCGAAGCGCCGGCGGGAAGCGCTGGGAGGGCGGCCGGGCGCGCGGCGCGTGGCGAGGAATGCATGTGGCGGCGTTAGGCGGCGCCGCACGCAAGCGAGCGCTGGTTGAGATGCCGCGCTGGGTCGCCGAACGAGCGCTGGGTTGGGCGCTGCGACTCAGCGCCGGATGGGGCGAGCTGGAGTGGCGCGGACGTGAGGCGCTGTGCGGGCGAGGGCGACGAGCGAACGCCGGCTGCGATAGAACGCGCGCTCGAAATTATGAACGCGCGCTGGCTTTGAGAGCCGCGGAGAGGCGCTGGTGCGTGGGGTGCAGGCGTGCGGTGCGGCGCGGGCGCGCCGCCGCGCGCGGCGCGGGCGCGCGCCGCACGCGTGCGTGTGGCGTGCACAACTTTGGTCGCTCGACCCGCTCTCCTTCGTCTCGAACTCCGATTACGATCCGCCGCCTATGAACTCCTGTCGAGATGCTCTTTAATTATATCTGATCCTCGGCAGATCCAATTCATCCTATTTTCTGCCGTTTTCCTACAAAACATCGAGACGAACGAAGTAAGTTCGAATCGATAAATATTAATCGAACTAACGGCATAAATACGACAAACCTAAGAAAATGACATGTAAAACAATACCAAGAATCATCACAAAATCATACTATACAACTCCCCCACACTTATCCATTTGCTTGTCCACAAGCAAAGTCTATACTAATAAGAGTCGAAAAATAACTCATGCAACTTTACTCTTATTCTAATCAATCAAACCTTATTGCACTTCCCCCACACTTGGTGTTTACGAATTCAAAGATAATGTGAAATAAATCAAAAACGGCAATTGATTTTCAATAAATAAAAATGTAATCTGCTCGCCGCATCTAACCTCCGTTAGGTGAACTAACAAATGTGGTCACCTTTAGCAACAAGTTTCTTTTATAAAGCACAAAGAATGTTTTAACAGATTTTGGAATAATATTCGAAAGGTGCACTCTCGATGAACTCGAGTCTCCTAACATGGTTTCCCATGTCCATTTCTCAAATTACGAGAAAGAGGGACATAATCCCATCCTCCATTTCAACAATCTTAAAATTGATCGAGCTAAAAACACACTCAAATTACTCGCAATCGTACGAGGTGATCGTAGCGTGATAAGTTAACACGAGTCGTCTCTCATGGAAAACTTAACAGGGCCATTGTTCGTGTTGCGCACAGAAAGCGATTAAATCCTAAACATTCTAATGCCATCGAGGGTTTGGAACATGCAGGAATTGAAATACGAGAAAATAAACAGCGATCCTAAGCTAGGGGTTGTCAATCCCGAGCTATACTAATAAAGCGATAAATCTAAACTAGGGTTGTCAATCCCTAGTTGAACTACTAAAGCGATAAATCAAAAGCGGTAAACAAAAGCGTATAAACCTATTCTTAGGGTTCGTCAAGCCCTAATCTAAGTCTACTCGTAAATGAACAATAACATCAATCAACCAACAAGAACATGAATTAAACGAAAGCAGGAAATCATTAAACAATGTAAATTGACAGAAACACGAGAACAATCCATTGTCACTTATGAAATTGAATTCAACATAAATCATCAAATAATAATACTCTGAAATTAAATCCAATAGAACTGATGATCCAAGCATAAATTGATAAACAAGATTGTGCAATGAAACAGAAAGCAAGAATTAAAACTATTAATCTAACTCTGTTGTCTGAAGAATTTCCTAAGAACTTGAAGAATAGCGACAGCCATGGCCGAAAAGAATAAGAACTCAGACCCTTTTTTCGACCTAAACGCTCATATATATATTAGCGAAGGCGAGCATCGTTGAAAATGAGCACCGTTGGGAAAGTATTCGACTTGAAAGCGAGCGCGGGCTCAGATCGCGCCGACTCAAAATACATTCTCAGATTAGAGTGAACTCGGCTCGGGTTGAACGCGGATGGAAAATGATAGAGAGGGCGCCGAGGCAAGCGCCGGTTGAGTGCGAACGCCGGGCCGAGGCGGGCGAGGCTTGTGCGTTGCGGGAGCAGCGCGCGGGTGGAGGTGTGTAGCGCAGCACGACAGTTTCCAACGGCGCCGGCGGCGGGTGGAACGCGCGCTGGCGAAGCGCGCGGCGGGCGCTGGCATTGCGGAGCGCGCGGCGCTGGCGAATGGGCGCTGGTGAAGCGCCAGACGACGGCAAGGCGCTGGCTGGGGCACAACGCCGGGCGCGGCGCAGCGGCGGCGCAGCAGCGGGCGTGGCGCAGCGCGGGCTCGCGGCCATGCGATGGGGTGTCGGCGCGACTTTTGGTCACTCGACCCGTTCTCCTTCGTCTGAACTCCGATTTACACACGGTTTTCGCCTACGAACTCCTGTCGAAATGCTCTTCAATATATTTTATTCTTGGCGGATCCAATTCATCCTATTTTCTGCCGTTTTCCTACAAAACATCGAAATGAACGAAGTAAGTCCGAATTGATAAATATTAATCGAACCAAAGGCATAAATAGGACAAACCAAAGAAAATGACATGTAAAACAATACCAAGAATCATCACAAAATCATACCAAACAACTCCCCCACACTTATCCATTTGCTTGTCCTCAAGCAAAGTCTATACTAATAAGAGTCGAAAAATAACTCATGCAACTTTACTCTTATTCTAATCAATCAAACCTTATTGCACTTCCCCCACACTTGGTGTTTACGAATTCAAAGATAATGTGAAATAAATCAAGAACGGCAATTGATTTTCAATAAATAAAAAGGTAATCTCTGCTCACACCCATCTCTCCGTTAGGGATGAACTAACTAATGTGGTCACCTTTAGCAACAAGTTTCTTTTATAAAGCACAAAGAATGTTTTAACAGATTTTGGAATAATATTCGAAAGGTGCACTCTCGATGAACTCGAGTCTCCTAACGTGGTTTCCCATGTCCATTTCTCAAATTACGAGAAAGATGGACATAATCCCATCCTCCATTTCAACAATCTTAACAAGATACTGGAGCTTTCATTCTCCTCATTTTCTTCTACTTTTTCTTATTTTATTTTATTTTTAATATAAAATGAAACAAGTATATAGGCAACCACAATGTTAACACTACCCCTAACATTAGCCGGACAAATCACATCAATTTCCCCCTATTCAATTTCTATCAATCACAGTCTCGTCAATTCACATTATACTCAAATCATATATCACCAAAAGTTTCGGAAATTCAAAAACAGTTTAACCAATACCACAGAGTTCAGTTGCACAAATCAAGATCCTAACCTACTCGCATAGACAAAGCTTACGTCCAAACAATCAAAATAAGCACAAGGGCACGTCATTAAGCACACGAAAACTATATATCACGCACACAAAACTGAGTAAACATCCCCCACACTTAAATCGAGCACTGTCCCCAGTGCTCAAAACATTAAAAGCTCAAAATAACCATAGAGGATGATACTTCACGATAATCGATTTAATATGCGATGTAGAGTTGGAGCATCCCACCATCTCACCACGATCAAAATATGCAAATCCTTCCTTCTCAAATTCAAACAAGACTAACACAAAGACAACAGACAGATCAAAGAACAACGAAACAAGCAAAAAGAAGAAAGAAAGAAAAAAGAAAATAAAAATCTGTGGGTAAACTCCCACGCAGTACTCAATTTAACGTCGTGAGCACGACGTGTTCCGGCCAACAATGGACTATCCATAGTCCTTCACCTGCAGAAATACCATCTCGACCAAAGCATCAGTAGTAACCGTATAAGCGCAGAGGACAAGAAAGAAAACAAACAACTAATCATTTAAGAAAAGTCGAACATCCTATTCTCCAAAGAAAAATAGATGACATCAATTCCCAAAGCACAATACTTTGGTGAATTAGATGCCGACATACTATAGAAGTTACCTCGACTTTTGTTATCACCGTGTCCTCCTCGTGGACACGTACTTCACATGTCGAGGCAGCTCTTTCACTTTCGTGAGTGGGTTTGGCGTGTCATCGCTTCATGCACCCACTCTTCCTCGTCACCATCCCGGTAACAACTTCCTCGTGGCTCTGATCTAGCACCTCATCATCACGTACCCATTCTTCCTCTATTTCCACCTCATCTGGCTGCAGCGGATCTTCAGGTGTCTCTCCCACCCCATCTTCAACAATTGGGTCACTTCCAAGAGTAGTGACCATCTGAGCTTGATCGGGTTGGTGCGGGAAAGGTGTGATTTCAGTCACTTCCTCGTTTTCCACCCCATGTGACTGCAGCAGCTCATCTGATGTCTCTTCCACCCAATTTTCAACAATTGGGTCACTTTCTAGAACAGTGACCGACTGGATCTGATCGTATTGGTTTCGAAGTTCCCTCCTGCCGCAACAAATTATCAAGGTGCTCGAAAATATCCTATTTATGCCTCCAAACGCAGTCGAGGCATTTGCAAGATCCAAACTTTGGACTAAAGCATCCGTTTTTGAATGGACGACTTCTCTTTTGAGTTAACTCATCCTCCCAAGCCGGGCCTCGGAGGTGGATACGGCCGCTGTGGGTCTTTGCTACGGTGGAAGCGAGGCGGCTGTTGGGGATATGAGTACCGAGGTGGAGGTGGTTGTTGTGGGTACTCATATTGAGGTGGAGGATATGGTTCTCCCAATAGGCATGTAGGATCGATCCTCATATTGTTGCGGGAGGCGGTTGTTCCCAGAGGGATTGGAGGCTTGATCCTCATAGTACGTGGAGGTGGTTGATCCCAATATGGATTATAGGCTTGTTGCTCGGGATAGGATCATACGCTTGACGCCGTAGCCCAACGAACATCCTCGAAATCGACTGGGCTCCTTCTTCGAAAGAAGAATTTGCCCAATATGGGAAGTTTCCTCCCCACCGCCTTGACCACATCTGCATCGCCTGGTAACCCCGCACAATGTACACCAACAACAAAAACAAGATCACACGCACTGTGGGGAGAAAATAACTAAATGTAACAAAAAGAAAACACAGAAAACAAACAACACAAACAATACGCCTTAAAGTTTTCCTCGCAACGGCGCCAAAATTGATCGAGCTAAAACACACTCAAATTCACTCGCAATCGCATGCGAGGTAATCGTGGCGTGATAAGTTAACACGAGTCGTCTCTCAAGGAAAACTTAACAGGCGATTATTCGTGTCGCATTACCTGAAAGCGATTAAATCTAAACATTCTAACATCAACGAGGGTTGAACATGCAAGAATTGAAATACGAGGAATAAAGCAATGATCCTAGGCGGGGTTGTCAATCCCGAGCTAAACTAATAAAGCGATAAATCTAGACTAGGGTTGTCGATCCCTAGTTGAACTACGAAAGCAGATAACTCAAAACGGTAAACAAAAGCATATGCAATTCTATTATTCATAAGGTTTGTCATTCCCTAATCTAAATCAAATTGCAAATAAACGAAAGCAGTAAATCATTAAGCAAATTAAACCAACGGAACATGAAAATCCAATCCACTATCACTATGAATTGAATTGACAAAATCATCAAATAATATACTATGAAATTGATTCCACAAGAACCGATAATCCAAAGCATAAATTGATAACAAGATTATTCAATAAAAGCGGAAATGTAAATTAAAGCTAAGAATTATCATGGACCCAACTTCCTTCTTCCATCTTACACGCCAAGATTTCCTCATTGTGTGGAAAGTGATCGTCCGATCCGATCGCCCAAACTTACTCGAGACTCGACCAAATATCGTCGCTCGCCATCGATCGATGTCGCAACCGCAAGCCTTCGACATCGTAGTCATCATATAGCATTTAGCCATATTGTTCGACTTATTCCAAAGTCTCGCTGACTCCGCTCATTAGCTCCATCGCCAAGAAGGGCATCGGTTTAGAGTAGTGAGAACAAACATGTGTTCTTCAATGATAAGAACATATTCCAATTTCGCTTCCACTCGATAAAATTTGACCGATAACGGATTTTGTGCGAGCATATGATAATCGGGCGCAGAGACATATCTCGAAACGATAATGTAAAACACAAGCATACGATCGCAAATAATTCGTAACAATAATATTGTAACCTTTGATAAAACAATATTAATTGAAACCTCCAATCGCCAAGGAATCCCACATGCAAGCCACGCTGCGCGATCGCCACACACGAACCCCCACTGCACTAAAATATACCTTTAGTCGCTTAATTTCAATCCATGTCAACTTATCCTTATGACAAATGAAATTAATGATTTGACCTTACTAGACCACATCACTATCGCAAGAAGCGGACTTCATGGAAGTTGTACTGAGAAGTATGTCAAGCAATGACCACACCTTAACAAAGAAGATGAATTCTTAGAATTGGTATACTCACCCGACCATACCGCTTCCAATTCAAATTCTTTGTTATCTCATTTTATATCTATCTCTAGAGAACTTATGAAAATCGCACATGCAAGCCACGCTGTGATCGCCACACATGAAACTCCCACTTCTCAATAGATTTAAAAAGTTTTATTTAGAAATCTCATCTAACAAACTTATGATAAACAAGCAAGCAAGCCATGCTGCGGTGGACGCCTGCTTACTATGCGCATCCAATTACGTGAAAACACTTAAAGGTTTGTCAACGAATATAAACATACATAGCATGCTACCGCACAATTTAAACATCCACCCATACGCATATGAACGATAAAAATAAAATAAAACGCTCATCGCGCCCAATCGTGAAACCCGCACATTTAAATCTAATCTATTACATGATTTACAAAGTACGTATAAAACTCAAAACGGCCTGCACCCGCACGGACCGATTCAAATGGAAAACGGTCCGGGCCGGGTCGGCCCAACTGCCTGGCCGGGCCGCTAGGCAAAGCCCACCGCCCACCAAAATGCCGCATGCGGCGCTGTTCTCGCGAAATACCGGAATGCTAACGCGACCGCGACCGCCGAGCACGTGCGGTTACGCGAGCGCCCAACATCCGCCAAGAGATCAAACCGCGACCGCGAGTCCGCCGTGAAGCCTCGAGCCGCGCGCCGGAAAGCCGCCGCTGCTGTTTCAAGCGCTTATTCGCGATCTATGCGCGCGGCGCCAGGATCTCGTGGCGCGAACGACGCTGCCGCCCGCGCTCGCGATCGCTCGCGATCATAGATACCGCCTGTGGACCGCCGAGACCTGCTTTTTCGTCCGCTGCTTCTTCGCTTTTTGTCATCGTTTTCTTTTACGTATAAGATTTTGTAAAGCAACACGTTTACACGCGTTTACCTTCGATCCAAGAGGTCGATGGAACGAGATGAACGGATCGAACGGATCGACTCGGCTTGACCTTCTCGACTGTATCCTGCTACCCAATCCAACGCCGAGTGAGGACGATCTATGGAGAATCTCTTCACAACTTTCAAATTCTCTCTCAACTCGAAAATTGTGATTAATGAGTTAATGCTTGTGTTAATCCGTTGAAGAAATCCACAAGAAAATCGAATAGAATAGACCTGCCGCTACCGAAAAGAACCGAGAGCCCTTTAATTCGTGACCTAGCGCATATATATAATAAAATAAAGGTGAGCGCCGATTTCGATCGAGCGCCATTGAAAACGTTCGCCTTCAACTTGAGCGCCGGTTCGAATGAACGCCGATCGAGAAGGCAAGGCGAGGCGATGCGAGGCGAGATGAGGGCGGGCGACGGCGACGGCGAAGCGGAGGCCAAGTTGGCGGGGCGGGCTGGATTTAAGATATCCGGCCGGTAGGAAAAAGCGCGGGCGGCTTAATGGGACGCGGGCGGTGGATGATGGCCGGCGCTGGCGGGAACGCGCTGCCGGAGGGCGCTGGGCGCCGCGCGCGCGGCGAGGAATGCATCGCGCGAGTGGCTGGCGGGCGCCGCACGTATTCAAAATGATAGAGCGAAGCGCTGGTTGAGATGCCTACTGGTCGCCGAACGAGCGCTGGTTGGGCGTTGCGACTTCAGCCGGATGGGCGAGCCGGAGGGCGCGGACGCGAGGCGCAGGCGGGCGAGGGCGGCGAGCGAACGCTGCGATAGCTGCGATATGAACGCGCCGGCTTTGAGCGCCGGCTGGGGAGGCGTTGGCGCGTGGGGTGCGCGGGCGTGCGGTGCGGCGCGCGCGCGCGGCCGTGCGTGGGCATGGGCGCTCGCACGCATGCGGGGCGTGCACGACTTTGGTCATTCGACCCGTTCTCCTTCGTCTGAACTCCGATTTACGATCCGCTTTCGCCTATGAACTCCTGTCGAGATGCTCTTCAATTATATCTGATCCTTGGCAGATTCAATTCATCCTATTTTCTGCCATTTTCCTACAAAACATCGAGATGAACGAAGTAAGTTCGAATCGATAAATATTAATCGAACTAACGGCATAAATAGGACAAACCAAAGAAAATGACATGTAAAACAATACCAAGAATCATCACAAAATCATACTAAACAGCTGCATATAGATGTCTCTACCTTCCTCAAGGTAACCGTTTAGAAAAGCGGTTTTAACATCCATTTGCCTAACCTCTAGGTTCAAGTGGGCTGCTATGGCCAGAAGAATTCTGATGGACTTGAGCATTTCTACAGGCGAAAATGTCTCATCGTAATAGATGCCCTCAATCTGAGTGTAGCCTTTCGCCACAAGCCCGGCTTTAAAAGCGAAACCTCTCCATCGGAATCTCTTCCTTTTGTATATCCACTTATCGCCTACGGCTTCCTCGCCATCTGGTAGAGGTGTCTTTCATATACATCCATAGCCGTTATGGACTCCATTTCTAAGTCCATAGCGGTGTGCCATGATCTTGCATCAATGTCTTGTATCGCCTCCTTGTATGTCCATGGGTCGATTATTGTGCTGCTCGCTTCACGACTAAATCCAAGATTCTCCCACGAACATAAATCGCTCGGGTCGACGAACAACCCTCCCACTACGACGAGGTTCTACGGGCACTATGGCAACGATGGGTGCAAAACTTGTGGTTCTCTATCTTGCACAACTTGTTGGGTAGGTACCACTATGACGGTTGGTATCTCGGTGGAACTCGACCCACTTCAATTTCTTGAAGTATCGGTGTCGATCCTCCCACTAGACTCGACATCTCATACCTTCGCCTAATCGGTGGTGGAATACGATCATCTTCTAATTCTTGAAGAATGATTTCAACTTTGGACTTATGATTCTTCATATAATCCTCTTCTAAGAATCGGGCATTAGTCTAATAATGACCTTCCGATCCTTAGACTATAGAATAAACCACCTTCGTTCCTCTAGGATATCCAATAAACGACCTTGCGTCGGATCTAGCCTCCAACTTGTCGACCTTCTTGTTCAAAGACGCAGCCGGATCGCCCATATCCTTATGTGGTTTAAAGCGGGCTTGCGCCCAAACCACAACTCGAAAGGGTCTTTTCGACCGACTTGGATGGTACTAGATTTAGCAAGTATGCCGCCGCTTTCTAAGGCATACCCCGTAAGCGAAATAGGCAATGTTGCATAACTCATCATTGATCTAACCATTTCCAAAAGAGTCATATTTCTTCGCTCGACACACCATTTTTTGTGGTGTGCCCGGTGAAATCTTGTTGAGCTAATCCCATACTTCATTAGATAGTCCATGAACTCGTTCTCGAGGTATTCGCCACCGCGATCGGACCATGATGACTTGATACTCTTACCAAGCTTCGTCTCCACTTCCGCCTTAAACTCTTTGAATTTCTCAAAGCATTCGGACTTGCGGTGAAGCGGTATACGTATCCGTACTCGAGTAATCGTCAATGAAAGTGACAAAATACTGTACCCTCCACGAGCTTGTGTGGACATCGGTCCACACAGTCGAATGGACTAACTCTAACATTTCTTTGGCTCTATAACCCTTCGCTTTGAAAGGTGCCGGTCGACATCTTACCTTCTATATGTGATTCACGGTGGGAATGGGTAAGCGTGAGATTACCCAACGCCCATTCTTAGCCGATCTTTGGATCCTATTTAGATGATATGACCTAATCTAAGATGCCGGAGAAATTTGGTGTCATCTTCTTGAAGAAAACTTTCTCTTTCTAGGGTTTGAAGAAGATACAACATAGTTATAGGTATTATGTTTTGCGAAATAGTATAAAGCGAATTATATAAAGTGCCAACACGAGATAACTTCGTCATTTCTTATGATAGAAACACCACTATCAAAAATAATGTAATATCCATGAGTAAATAGTTTCAAGCGAAACAAGGTTCCGCCGAAAATCCGGCACATATAAACGCCTTTTAAAACTAAAATTGTTCTCTCAAAACATAAAGTAACATCTCCGATCGCAACGGCCTCGACTTTCGCGCTGCCCATGGAGATCGTTATCTCGCCATTACTCATTGCTTTGTCCGCGGGAACCCGCAAGGTGTAAAAACATGATCGATCGACTCGTGTCTACTACCCAAGAATGGGTAGAACTAGTTGCTAAACATGTTTCCGTTACTAAAGCAAACGGCGTACCTTGAGCCTTGAGCATAGGGCACTTAGCCTTCCAATGCCCTGTCTTACCGCACTTGAAGCACTTGCCCTTCTCCTTTGGCTTCTTCAAGCCTCCGGTGGCAGCCATGTTCTTGTTCCCATTACTCCTACTATTTCCCTTGCCTCTACAACCTTTGGTGCCCTTTTTTCGTTTTCCATTTTTCAACGGAAAATTTGGGCCCTTAGATGTGCTAGCAAGAGCATGCGCTCCTTTTCCCATTACTCCTTCCGCAACCACGAGATCATTAAGCAACTGACTAAGTGTATACTCGGTCTTGCTCATGATCGCATTCACGTGAAAGTTCTCAAAAGACTTGGGCAGTGTATTGAGGATGATATCGACCTTGGCCGCCGTCAATACCTCCTCCCAACCGATCAAGACTATCCATGAGACGAGTCGTGTGGGAGACATGTTCATGGACCGAACTTCCTTCTTCCATCTTACACGCCAAGATTTCTCTCATTGTGTGGAAGCGGATCGTCGATCCAAGCGCCCAAACTTACTCTCGAGACTTGACCAAATATCGATCGCGTCTACCATCGATCGATGTTTGCGGTGTAAGCCTTTGGACATTGTAGTCATCATATAGCATTTAGCCATATTGTTTGACTTATTCCAAAGTGCGCTTGACTCTCCGCTCATTAGTCGATTCGTCGATAAGGGCATCGGGTTTAGGAGTAGTGAGAACAAACATGTGTTCTTCAATGATAAGAACATATTCCATGTTTCGCTTCCACTCGATAAAATTTGGACGAATAACGGTTTTGTGCGAGCATATTGATAATCGATGTAAGAGACATATCCGAAACGATAATGTAAACACATAAGCATACGATCGTACATAATTCGTAACAATAATATTGTAACCTTTTGATAAAATAATATTAATTGAAACCTCCAATCGCCCAAGGAATCCCACATGCAAGCCACGCGTGTGGGCGTTTACATGAACCCCTCGACTGGACTAAAATATACATTTTAGTCGTTTAATTTCAATCCATGTCAACTTATCCTTATGACAAATGAAATTAACAATTGGACCTTACTAGACCACATCACTATCATAAGAAGGGACTTCGTGGGAAGTTGTACTTGAGGTGATGTCTAAGCAATGACCACATTTTAACAAAGAAAATGAATTCTTAGAATTAGCATACCACTAGACCATACCGCCCAATTCAAATTCTTTTGTTATCTCATTTTATATCTATCTCTAGAGAACTTATGAAAATCGCACATGCAAGCCACGCGTGTGGGCGTTTACATGAAACTCTCACTTCTCAATAGATTTAAAATGTTTTATTTAGAAATCTCATCTAACAAACTTATGATAAGCAATGCAAGCAAGCCAGCGTGTGGGCGTTTACTCACGGTCGTATCACTTTGTTTAGAGATCAAAGAGTGGAGGTCTTGACATTTTAATTTAAAAATTAATTTGTCGGTTTGCTTGCTTAGTCTTTTTTTCAAAAGGTTTGTCCATGCAGATCACGTAATCTAGCATGCTTTTCAATAGAACTCAACATGTAAAACATGCTCATGTAATTCTAAAATATGCTTGAAAACGCGATAAACCTAGCATGCTTACTATGTGCACCCAATTACGAAAACACTTAAAGGTTTGTCAACGTAATTTAAACATACATAGCATGCTACTGCATAATTTAAACATCCACGACATGCAATGAACAATAAAAATAAAATAAAAACGTTCATCGTGGCCCACTCGTGGAATCTGCACTTTCCTGCCTAATCTATTACATAGAATTGCAAAGTACAGATCTTTATAACCTTTGAAAACGGGCCTCGCGTGCACGGGCACGGACCGGATTTGAAAACGGGCCTCGCGTGCACGGGCATGGACCAGACTCGTCAAAACAGGATTCGGTGGAAAAATGGATGCAGGCTCGGCCCGTCATGCAACAAGCGTCGCGAGCCGTGCTCGCCTTGCGTGCCGTCGCCCGCGCCGCCGTGCGACCCGTTTTTCCCATCGTCTCGATCTGGCTGCATTCGTCTTCGTTTTACTTTTACAGATAAGATTTACAGAAAAATAAATCTAATCTAACCACGGATTTTCTCGTGGTGAAAAAAAAAATCCGACAAAATAAAAACGAGCCACGATGAACGACAGATTCAACAATTAATATATTGTGCACATAATAATCAAACGTGAATTAATCCAACAGAGCCAAGATATTGATCCCATGCTCTGATACCAATTGTAGGGAAAAACTAGGATTAGCCCTCTCCCGAGGATCTATCTTGGATGTTTAATTCACCATACATTGATTATATACCTAGCATGCACCTATATAATTAATTGCAACACGTTAGGGTTTTCTCGTGTTTACCTTTGAATCTGTCGAGGCGGAATGGATCGAGACTCGTGCTTTGACCTTCTGGACTGTATCTCGGTTGCCCAATCTCCAACGTCGAGTGAAGACGATCTATGGAGAATGCTTCGGAAAATCACCCTTAAGCTCTCAAGAATTTTCGAAAATCTCTCAAAGGATGAACCATCAAATTCTCGAAAATAATGATGATGATTATTAATCATTGACCTAGATTTAATCTCTTACCTCATATTTATAATGCATTACCATAATCCTATATGGAAATTACCATAATCCCATATGGAAATTACCATAATCCTTTATGGAAATTACCATAATCCCATATGGAAATTACCATAAACCTTTATGGAAAAGATTATTACCATAATCTTATATGGAAAGGATTTATGCATATCCCATAAATATAATAATATCCTTATAGGATAAAGAGAATCAAATCCTTGCCTTGTAGAGCATAGGGGCGCCGATTTTGCCTAGCTTACGGGCTGGATGGGCGATCCAGGATCAAATACAAGGAATAAAGATGGGTCTCAAATAAATTAATTATCTTATGTTCACCCGTAACATAAATTAATTTATAAACATTTATTCATGCCACTAGAGATTAAATCTTGACTTACCCCTTTATTACGAAGTTGAGTCGGGCTTGCACTTAGACATTACGAATCCCGTATTTAAGATATCGAGCGTCCATTAATTATTTATAGCATTACGATTGCTTAAAATAATTATTATCTTTAATTCCTTAAGTAGTACCACTCAACCTTATTATTGTACTTGAGTTAACTCAACTGCGGGGTTTAGTACAATAAACCTTTGAGCTCCTTAAGGGACATCATCATCCTAAACGGATACGGTGACTCGTCTGAGATAACTAGCATGACATACAAGCACCGCCACCACCCAAGATGCGGAGAATATTGGGTTAGAACATATAACCCTCACCCATAACAAGTCAAAGTGATGGTCAGCAACTCATACTCATCTAATACCTTATCGAGGTTTAGATCATCGTAAGTCACCGAGATCTTGGTTCTTCACGATGGTCGATAGAAGAACTCATCTCACTCGTGATCCTTGATACGTCGAGACGCATCAAAGATAGACAAGCAACCAAGTCAAGTCACTTATTATCTATACCACGACTATACCGACAACTCGTCCTCAAGTTGTCTCGGGTGAAAATTTTTATATCTCATTAAGCTTGACCAATCATACGGACTTCGTGATCTTACGCAATCGTATGATCTAACTTATATATGAGATAAGGGACACGATATATGCAATCAAGTATTCATTTCAGATAGGAGATTGTAATAGTGGTAACAGGAAACATTGTATACAAGCTTAACCAAAACTGCTTTCAGTATACAAATCCAACATAAGTATGTCGTTGTGCATCCGCCGAACAACCAGGGGGATCGTGGGAAGAGGAAGTGGGAAGAACCCCACCAAGGTCAAGGATCACATACTGGTCAGGCCGATAGGAGGCCCTGGCAAGGGAGTAACGTGCCATCGGGGCACGGACAAGGTAATGGACGCCCCATGGTACCCGCACCTAGCGGGGAAAACTAAAATTCGTGAGGCTCCCGTGTGCCCAAGGTGCCATAGGAGTCACAAGGGGGCATATGCATTTACGAATGATGGATGCCTCAAGTGTGACCAGAAGGGTAACTACTCCAGGGACTGCCCTGGGATGCGCCAAGGGGGAAATGGCCATCCCAATGTGCCCAACCGAGTCCACCGATTCGGGCTATCCAAGCTCAACCGTTTCAGCAACAGCCCTCGGTTCAGTGTTTCCAGCCGATTCAACGACCATATCAACCACGACGACAACGACAACAACAATGGCGGCAGCCGCAGCAACAGTACCAACAGCCCCAACAACAACAGCATCAACAACCGCAGCAACAACAACAACATCATCAACAACAGCAACCACCACCGTAAGCTAGGGCCTACGCCCTCAACCAAGAAAGGGAATTCCCGTAGGGACCGCCAAGGAACCAAGGAAACTTGGCAGGTATGGGAACACTCCTCCAATTGCCTGTTATTCTACTATTTGATACTTGCACCTCGCATTCTTTTATTGCTGAAGCATGCGTAGAGAACTTAGGATTAGATCATAAACGCGCTGAACAAATCATGAGAATTTCTTCACCAAGGGGGCATAAGAGCGGTAACCCACACATGCTCGAACCTAGAACTTGGACTAGGCTCACTTAAGGTCATGACAGATAACCTTCACGTCATACCTATGACAGATGTGGACATAATCCTAGGAATGGATTGGTTAACCGAACATAATACGACCATCCTGTGTAATGAAAGGAAAATTTCTTTCAAACATCCCGGAGAGAAACCTACAAACTTTCACGGGATCAGCATGGGGAGGAGGGTCCCATTCATAGCCGCGCTACAGGCAAGGACGTTGCTGAACAAGACAGAAAACCACGCCTACCTTGTCTATCTCCAGGAGAAAGACCAGAATGAGAGAATGATAGAAGACGTTCCGATCGTGAAGGAGTATCCCGATGTATTTCAAGATGAATTACCGGGATTACCTCCAAATCGACAGATTAAGTTCACAATCGACCTTGAACCAGGTTCTGCTCCTGTGTCGAAAGCTCCATACCGGGTGGCACCAAAAGAACTTGAGGAATTGAAGATTCAACTGCAAGAACTCTTGGAGTTAGGTTTCATTAGACCTAGTGTATCTCCATGGGGAATACCTGTCCTTTTCGTGAAGAAGAAGGATGGCACGTTGAGAATGTGCATATACTATCGAGAGTTAAACCAGATAACTCTTAAGAATAAGTATCTGTTGCCCCGAATTGACGATCTGTTTGATCAGCTTAAGAGAGAAGAAGTCTTTTCAAAGATAGATTTAAAGTCTGGATACCATCAGCTAAGGATTAGACCAGATGATGTATCTAAAATGGCTTTCCGTATAATGTAAGGTCATTTCGAATTCATCGTTATGCCCTTTGGACTTACAAATGCCCCATCAGTATTTATGGATATCATGAATAGGGTATTTCACCCATACTTAGACAAATTTGTCTTAGTATTCATAGACGATATCCTAATATACTCTAAGAATAACCAAGAACACGAAGAGCACTTAAGAACTGTGCTGCAAACATTAAGGCAAGAGCAACTCTTTGCCAAATTTAGCAAGTGCGAATTCTGTTTAGGCGAGGTGACATTTTTAGGTCACATCGTGTCCGCCGAGGGAATTAAAGTAGACCCCTCTAAGATCGATACAGTTCGAGAATGGGAATCACCAAAGAACCCGAATGAAATTCAGAGTTTCTTAGGACTTGTCGGCTATTATCGAAGATTTATCGATGGATTTTCAACGATAGCCCGACCCATGACCCAATTGTTAAGAAAATGAATCAAGTACAATTGGACCGCCAAGTGTGAGGCTAGTTTCCAAATATTAAAGGAGTTGCGGATGACAACACCTGTACTCGCAGTACCCGAAGCAGATAAGGAGTACAAAATCTACACGGACGCTACGAATAATGTATTAGGATGTGTTCTGATGCAAGTAGGCAAAGTTATTGCTTATGCTTCAAGGCAATTACGCCTACATGAGTTGAACTATCCTACGCACGACCTGGAATTAGCAACGGTTGTACATGCCTTAAAGATTTGGAGACACCATCTCTATGGAGTTAGATGTGAGATCTACACTGACCATAAAAGCCTGAAATATTTCTTTGAACATAAAGATCTTAACATGAGGCAACGTAGATGGTTAGAACTGGTGAAAGATTACGACTGGGGTATCAATTACCACCCAAGCAAAGCTAATGTTGTAGCCGATGCTTTGAGTCGCAAATCTCACTCTAGTTTGGTATGTCTCCTCAGTCATGAAGAGATACTTATAAAGGAATTCCAGAGGATGAACATCGAGGTCATAGACCCATCTCTGACAATTGAAGGTTGTATTGCAACGTTGATTGCAATCCCAGACTTAAATGCCCGAATCTTAGAAGCCCAGAGGAAGAGCAAGAAGCTGGAAGAAGTACGAGCCAAGATCAAGGACAATAACCACAAAAATTTCAGAGAAGCAACAGATGATGTTCTGCTGTATGACGGGAGAGTGTGTATCCCAGACGTTGAAGGGCTTCAGAGCGAAATCTTGAAAGAAGCCCATGAGACTTCTTACACAGCATACCCCGGAAACACCAAAATGTACCAAGATCTCAAGGAGAAATTTTGGTGGGACAGAATGAAGCGAGACGTAGCTTCATTCGTAGAACGTTGTTTGACGTGTCAACAAGTGAAAGCACTCCACCAGCGACCGTATGGAACCTTACAACCGTTGGTCATACCGTAATAGAAATGGAACGATATAACCATGGATTTTGTTACCGGGCTACCCAAATTACAAAGAGGAAATACCGCTATTTGCGTCATCATCGATCGTTTGACCAAGAGCGCGTATTTTCTACTAATTTCGATAACACATGGATCAGATAGATTAGCACAATTGTACGTTTACATGGAGTTCCAAACACTATCACGTCTGACAGAGATTCAAAATTTACATCCAGATTCTGGACGAGCTTACAAAAAGAATTGGGGACTCGACTACATTTCAGTACCGCGTTTCACCCACAAACGGACGGACAATCCGAGAGTTCCATTCAAACGTTTGAAGACATGTTGAGAACTGTTATCCTCGATAGAGGGGAAAGTTGGGAACAAGTATTACCACTTGTGGAATTCTCCTACAACAACAGCTACCAAGTAACTATTGGAATGGCCCTGTATGAAGCGCTTTATGGAAAGAAATGTCGATCACCACTTTACTGGGATGAAGTGGGAGAAAGAAGAGTACTAGGACCTGACTCTTTGGAAGAGATGATCGAGATTGTGAGACAGATCCGCCAACGGATCAAGAAGGCCCAAGACCGATAGAAGTCGTACGCCGACAAACGTCGCACATAACTAAACTTTGAAGTGGGAAACAAAGTTTTCTTGAAGATCTCCCCGTCAAAAGGAATCGTGAGATTTGGAATAAAAGGGAAGCTATGACCAAGTTTCATAGGACCCTATAAAATTTTGGAAAGGATAAGGCCAGCGGCTTACAGACTTGCATTGCCGTCAAGTTTTGGAAACGTGCACAATGTGTTCCATGTTTCATAACTCAGAAAGTACATACCTAACCCCAACCATGTAATATTGCCGACAGATATTATCCTCGATGACAATATGAGTTATGTAGAATTGCCTACGAAAATTTTAGACCGACGTATCCAAAAGCTAATGAACAAAGAGATACCGTTAGTAAAAGTTCTATGGCGACACCATGGATAAGAAGAAGCAACCAGGGAATTAGAATCAACTATGAAAGAGAAATACCCCGATCTTTTCCAAGGTTAGCAAATTTTGAGACGAAATTTATTTTAAGGGGGATGGTATGTAATAACCCAAAAATTTTAAAACTTTTATTATTGATGATTAAACCAATTGCTTAAGGTGCTAAGACCTTAATTAAATTTAACGTGACCAACGAAACGAATTAGAATCGATTCGGAGATCGAAAACTAGAGAAATCTAAAACTAGTGATTAGTCCAACCAGATTAGGGTTTCCTAAATAGCCTGAACATAGAATGAAAGATCTAGAATAAATCTCAACAAAAGGATTTCATTTCTAGAATCTTCTCACGAAAACATGTGAGAAGCCAAAGAATTGGAATTTTCGGGCATGCTTGCCTGATCAGTCTCAAAAGTACTATTCACAAGACGGATCAAATTCCAATTCGTACTAATCATGACAATTAATGAGAACAATCAAAATCATGAAGAAATATATTATTATGAATTTAGAATTCATATGAATCAATTTCTGAACGAAATTCCTGAAGAATTTAACCGAACGCCGGGAATATATACCGGAAAAATCCTAAACTGATCCGAACGAACAGAAACTTGAACCAAGGGTCTAAATTAATAAGAAATTATTTATAAGACTCAAATTAATTATGAAATCTCAAGAATTCAATAGAATTTTCGAGTGAGTATAATTTAATCGTCGGACGTTGTTTTTCGGCGATAATTCAAAATTAACTTACCGGATCAATTCCAAACTTCATGAAATTATTATAAACTATGAAATAAGTCTTGTTAAGGCTATTTAATAAAATAAAACCTTAAGGTGCCAAGAAATCAATCGAAAGTGCGATAAAATTTAAAGAATCGGTATTAACATACCAAATCGGGTAATTTGACTAGTCTTCTCCCAACCACCACAATGGAACACTAATATAGGCTCCCAACAGCTCATTTTTCAGCTTAATACAGTAGCCAAAACCGAGCCATTCCTCTCTCTCTCTTGGAACACATTTTCTCTTGTTTTTCAAATTTCTTCACCTTCTCCAAGCCTCAAATCGTCCACTCCAACCCTCCAATAATTTTTCTAAGACTATACAAAGGTATCATTCATAATTCTCTTCATTGTTAATGGAGTAGAATTTTTTTAGATTTTTTTTTGAAATTATTTCATAAAGAACCCTAGTTTTGTTCTTCATTTTCTTCATGACTTTTGAGCCATCAAATTCTCTCAAGCCATGAATTAAATATGCTTAGAAATTTGTTCTAAGGTTGTGTTTAAATTTTGAGAATTTTTGGAGCATATTTAATATTTTTTAATTTTTGTTATAATTCTTTTTATAGAAGATAAAGCATGATTTTATGAATATTATTTCATATTGTTTCTTGTTGATGTATTAGGAGGATGTAGAATAAATATGGAATTTTTTGGAATTTTCTTGTATTTATTTTGATTTTATTTGTTGGAAAATAGTTGAGTTATAGTGTTTAATATATGATATGAACATCATATATTAATCTTGAAATTATTGAAACACTACTCCTATTTTTCACAAATGGACATAATTTATTTAAGTATTTTTAAGCCATTTTTTGATTTTATTTTTTGAGAAATAGTTGAGATATAGTGTTTAATATATGATATGAACATCATACATTAATCTTGAAAATTTTGAAACACGTCTCCTATTTAAATGTTAATACCGAAAACTATATATATCTATTTTAGATTTATTTGATTTTTATTTGTTGAAAATAATATGATATGTGATGTTTAGAAATAATATGAACCTAATATGTTTTGTTGAGAATTTATTGAACACATATATAATATATGTGTAAGGACATTCCAGGCATATAGTTCATATTATAAATATTTAGTTGATGATTAAAGTTAACATTCCATGTTTATTGCATAGTATAAACATAGTGTGAAGTGAACGGAATTTATTGAATATATATGTATATTTATTAAAATTTCCGAAAATATATATGTAGTAAAAAGCATGTGTTTTAATTTTAATGTATGATGTGAAATGACATTTCATGTTTAATATATGATATAAGCATGATATGATTTTTGTGGATTTATTGAACACCAATGTTCAATAAATCATAATACCGAAAATAATAGTTTATATTAACTCATGATTAAATTATTATTTGATGATATTGAGTTGGTAATTTAAATCTATAGTATGATAGGAGTATAACATGATTTTATTGGTATTTATTGGATATTTATGCTAATTATTACTAATTATCGAAAGCATAGCAAAGTGGTTATGTATGAGTTTAATTTTAATGGTAAATGATGCTATGATAGTTAATCTATAAGTTTGGAATGAATGGTTGTGATTATGATGAATGGATTGAACACTTATGCACACAGACACAATAATTGTGTATTATATTAGAAATTAGGATTTTCTAATGCTTTAGTATAATATATGTTGTGTATGGTGTTGAATGGTTACATTTATGTTGTGCCGACAAACAAAACCCCAAAAGTAAACAACATAGTACTTTATGTACGAGAATCCAAAAAAAAATCGACAAATTTCGATAACTTAAGAATGAATTAATGAGAATCGAAGTTAGACACAAATTTAGTGTTTTCTATTAATAATAGGATAACTCAAACGTGAGTTCTAAGTTAAAGAAATCAAAAGCCGACTTACAACGTTAATAATAGGATAACTCGATACGAATAGCGATTATATAACGTACACAATCTCCGACGAGTTAAGAGAAACAAACAATGTCGAAAAGTATAAGCTAAGATTTAAACATAAGATGTCAATCCTTATGTCTCAAAGGTCGAGTTAGTATTCACAAAGAACTCCATTAATTCTTAAGTATTTACTTACGCGATGGTATGAGATATCTAGAATCATAAGTCAAGATCTCCTTTCATTCGTCGTGTTAATACGACAAGTCATCAAGCATAACCTACTAGGACGTAACTATAATTATTAAGTCTAGTTAGTGGCTTGAGAACATCCTAATATACCAATCAAAACTTGAATACTAACAATCTATAACGTAATAACGTTTAGAAGAACACTAAGGTTAGAATCGAGATTGACTCGGAGTATATGACTCATAAGTTGAGGTTCATCTATAAATGATAAATTAATATAGTTTGGGAATTGAGAATGTAAGATAATAGGAATTATCTTAAAACCATCATACGAAATCATAAAGAAACCCTAATTGGAAAAGTTAAGTCGTAATTTATATACGACCTTCGATCGATAGAAAGAATCTAAGAAAGGCTATTTTCTTATGAAGGGTTTGATCTTACGTTGTTGGCGAGGAAAGACAATCACACCCTGTTCACTTAGAATAATTAGCTTCGGACTAGCAGGTAGGCTTTCTTGAAACAAAACTGTTATGCATAACTCAAAGCATGATTTACAAAAGCTTTATGAAATATTATCACATGAACTGTTATTGACTGTTAAATGTTTATGTTTTGTTGTGATCCTATCTGAGGTTGGTATAACCAACGTGGTATGAGAATGAGTTGGTCCACAAACGTTAAAAAAGGGTAACGACCAGATCCGACTTAGTTAAGGACTAACTCGGATTGTGTACACGTGTGACTGCATGTTAAGGTTATCTACCTCGACCGGTCACGGCGACTATGTGTAGGTGGCCACCTCTATAGTACGCGATTGAATGAATGAATGAATGATCAGATATGGAACAACGTGGATGAAATAGTCCGACCGAAAACTTTTGGAAAATGATAAAATATTTTATAGGCATGAGTCTTTTCAACTAAAATCCTCATGCGCTATTGTGTGCAGTTCAATAACTTTACAAAGAAAATGTTTTCGGCAATGAGTCCACTGAGTACTTTTGTATTTAGCTCTGTATCTCGTTTTTTATGTGCAGGTTAAGCAAGGATTGACGATGAGTGCGAGGTGGTGCAGAGTGGCAGGTGTTTTGTTGCTTTAGTAGAAAGGTTTCTAGAACCTTAGGCATGTATCGTCATATGCATGTCCACATGTTTATTGCTGCCTAACTCTGATATTATTTTGATGTCTTGATTATAACTGCTTTTAATACCATATTGAACTTGAGGTCGTACCTCGTTCCTTGAATTGCGCCCTGATTGGGTTATATTTGAACCTTGAAACTTTTGACAAGTCCTTCTGGGACTTGAGTTGGTATTGAATAGCTTATCCCTTTTTATTGCATGCGTTTATGAGTAGTTCATTTGTTAATTGTAGTGATTAGTTATGTATATATCCGCTGTATTATTATACCAGTGACGATCCGTACTTCCTTGGGATGTCGGGTCGTCACAAAGTGGTATCAGAGCCCTTGTTCACTCTAAACCGTATAAACCCTTTCCTTGAATCCTAAGTTGAAAGTTGAGTCTAGAAATTGTTTGTGTTTGACTGCCACTGCACTGCACTCCATCGTCGTCCTGCTCAACGAGGAAGAAGGTAACTATCTCAACTAAAAGTTATTTTGAAATGATGGAAGTATATGAAATGTAAAATGGACTTATAATATTGCGTTGTTGGGAAGTTGAAATACATTTTGGAAAAATGAATGTTTTGAAATTGAAAAGTTGTTTCAAATGATTGGTCATTAGTTTGAAAAAAAGTTGCAAACTTTAGGGGCTTGGTAAAGGAGTAAAATGAGGATACTCGATTATCACACAATGTGTCTTGACTTGTGTTTACTGTTATATGCAAAGCATGCTAGAAGCAGGATGTAAATGAGTATGTTTCCTCATGAGGACATAAACTCTTAAGACGCATGATCCTTTTGCGCCGAACTTAGTATGAGAACATAAGGTATTCCCGATTGAACGAAATACTAAGGCAGAAGAGAACATAGAAACTTTAAGAATCATAATCCGAACGGATTTGAGGAGGGAAAACGCGACAAATCTACGATGATGAAGCGATGGCGTAATTGGAGGTTCGCACTGCTATGAATTGTAGGGAAATCTTATTTTAACCCTCTCCCGAGGATCTATCTTGCATGTTTAATTCACCATACATTGATTATATACCTAGCATGCACCTATATAATTAATTGCAACACGTAGGAGTTTTCTCGTGTTTACCTGCGAATCTGTCGGGGAAGAAAGGATCAAGACTCGTGCTTTGATCTTACGGGTCGTATCCGTTTTGCTAAACTCCAATGCCGAGTGAGGACAATCTATGGAGAGTGCTATAGAAATTCGCCTTCTTCCTCCTTCTCAAAATTTTGAAAATTCTCACACTATAGGAAGTATAATTCTCGAAAATATTGCTTTTTCATTAACCTTGATTTTCTCTCTCACCTTATATTTATAATGCAATCCTAAATCCTATCAAGATAGAATTTATGCATATCTAATAAATATAAGAATATCACTTAAGATAGAGAGGATCAAGTAGAGTCCCAAAGGAACTCTATTAGGAGGATGCGAAAATCTCAAGCTTAAAGGCCTTGATGGGCCAGCCCATGGATCAAATGCAAGGAATAAAGATGGGCCTCAAATAAATTAATTATCTTATGTTCAGCCCAGAACATAAATTAATTCATAAACATTTATTCATGCCACTAGAGAATAAATGCTAACTTACCCCTTTATTTCCGAAGTTGAGTCGGGCTCGCATTTAGACTTAACGAATTCCCGTGTTTAAGATATCGTACGTCCATTAATTATTTACAACGATCTGACTGCATAAAATAATTAATTACTTTAATTTCTTAAGTAGTACCACTCAGCCTTATTATTGTACTTGAGATAACACAACCTGCAGGGTTTAGTATAATAAACCTTTTGAGCTCCTTAAGGGGCGTCATCATCCTAAGCGGATACGGTGACTCGACATAGGTAACTAGCATGACATACAAGATCGCCACCACCCAAGATGCAGAGAATCTTGGGTTATCTCATGTAACCCTCACCCATAACAAGTCAAAGTGATGGTCGAGAACTCATACTCACCTAATACCTTATCGAGGTTTAGATCAGCGTAAAGTCACCGAGATCCGGGTTCTTCACAGCGGTCGATAGAAGAACTCATCTCATCGTGATCCATCAATACGTCGAGGCGCATGCCGGCATAGACAAGCAACCAAGTCAAGTCACTTCTTATCTATCGGCGCTTATATCGACAACTTGTCCTCAAGTTGTCTCGGTTATGATACTTTTATATCTCATTAAGCTTGACCAATCATACGGACTTACGTGATCTACAACACAATCGTATGATCTAACTTATATATGAGATAAAGGGACATACATATGCAATCAAGTAAACAATTCAGATAGGAGATTGTAATAGTGGTAACAGGAAACATTGTATACAAGCTCAACCAAAACTGCTTCCAGTATACAAATCCAACATGAATCCCAACCTCTCTACGCGAAGGAATTCCGAACACCATGCGTTGGCCCCTTATTTATGATTGGCCAAAGCCCTCATGTAGTAATCGAGACAATAACGACCTCATGAGTTGAGCTGGTCAACAAACTCCTTTTGGCGAGTTAGGCTCTCTGATACCACATCATTTAATTGAATTGAGGTTTAGTAGGACGTTTCTACCCCAATAGTTGTTATTGGATATCCGACTATTTAATCCCCATGATTGTAGTCGATTGTATACAACCAACGTAGTGTGTCTAGCTTTCCAGCACCAATGTTGCGAAGATATGTTTGTTTGCTTATTTTCAGTTTCTTTTTGGATTTATCTTGTTATAGAGGAGATGATGTCCAATTTTTAGCATGTACGTGAACCTCATATGTATATATGGTTTCTCCATTACTTTTTCGCTTCTTATTTCCAACCCCTTGCTACACCCAGGCATCTGTGCCATCCCTTAGGATTCAGGGCATGACAGAATGATATCAGTGCAAGGGTCTTGATAAACCTTATGCTCTTAGTTAAATTATGTGTTTTTTCTTGTATACCACAACCCCCAACTCGCTATAACACCACCATCGTTAAAGTAAGGTATGCAATTTTAACAAGTTTTATTTCAGAGTGCGTACAAGTATTCAAAGTATTTTCAAATATTATGTTGGAAGTATGATACCATATGACAAGAGTTTTGAAAATTGTTATATCAGAAGTACGAAATGAGATGATTGAATTTTGAAATATTGCCATGTTTGGGACTATTCAAACCATATGGCTAAGTTTGAAAGAATGTTTATGATAAGAGATTGCATTGAATATACAAAAGAAAAAGTTATGCGATTTAAAGATATATGTTGATGCGCATAGTTGATACTTATGGAATGGGAATGGAAATAAAATTGTGAATTATGCAACTGAATGAATGTGTGATTCTAGTGGAGGTTCGAGAGTGCACATGAGCAAGGATCATTATAGGATATGATTACTATTTGATCTTAGTAAACATGTTATGATGAGGTTGTGCTAGCTCAGGATATGAGTATGAGGAAAGGAGTAATAAAGGTCTTTGATCAAAAGATTCATGTTTAGAGAAATAGAAGGTTCACCTTGTGAAAGTACTATGGAATAGTAACGATGGGGAAGATGCTAGGTGGGAACTAGAGAATAAGATGTTAGTTTGGTATCCCGAGTTAAAAGACCTAGGCATGAAATTTCGGGGACAAAATTTTTTTTAATGAGGGAGGGATGTAATACCCGTCCATACTTAGCTCCATATTTGTTCAGAACGCTTTCCGAAAATATAATAAGTTGACTTTTTGCTACGATAGTCTGACCGACACGAAACCTCAGGCATTGTGAAGAGTGTTTTATGATGAATTCATAAACATCAACTATGCAGATTTTCGACCACCCACGAAGGTTTGGCACTCCAGTGAAGTTATTGAAAAATGTGCTTTTAGAAAGATCTTTTAAAAGTATATCATGTTTATAGTCGTTTTATCTGATATTTTATTACGAGTTCATGGACACCAAGCTTACTATTTTTGGAGTCCGTTTACAAAAGTTGTTGTAGGGATAAGCTGATTTTACCCTTCTCCTAGGGATCTATCTTGGATATATAATTCACTAAACATTGATTATATACCTAGCATGCACTTATATAATTCATTGCAACACGTTTGTGTTTATTCATGTTTACCTACAAATTTCTCGGATCAGGAACGGTGAAGACTCTTGCTTTGATCTTCTGGACTGTATCCCGTTTGCCAAAACTCCAATGCTGAGTAAGAGCAATCTATGGAGAATACTAAAAAATTTCACCTCCTTTTCTTTTCTACGTAATTTCAAAAATTACAACAAGAAGATGATTAATTTCTGATCTTCTATCACCTTGTATTTATAATGCATCCCTAGAATCCTATTAGGATAGATCTCTGCATATCTAATAAATACAATTATATATTTTCAGATAAACCATATCCAGAATAATATCTTTGATATCTAATGACATCAGATAAAATCTATCTAGATGTAGGAGAATCAGAACAGAGTCCCATCTGCAAACTCCATGCATAACAACTGTTACTTCTACATGTATAACAATTGTTACTTCTCCATCTGCAAACTATAGAATGTACTCTATTACATCTGGGACACATCTGCATTCTCGACTAACTTGGGAAAGATTGTCTCTGCATAACTGACTCGGTTTCTGCCATCGTCTCTTGTTTGGAAAGGTCTTATTCTCCCAATTATTTTTCCTTTTTTACTTATGATCTGTAAGAAGAAATCTTGGCGGGGCTTGAATCTAAAACGGTACTGGATTTGGATCTGGCGTCACTTTGTCTGGTTGTATTTCCATCTCCATGTCCAATGCACGATTCAAGGTTTCTGCATATGACATTGGAGGTTGGCTTGCCAAAATTATTCTGATCTCTTGGTGTAAACCAGCACGAAATAATCTCGCCATCTTCTCATCTATCTCAACTTTACATGGATCATAATGGGCTAGACTGCACAATTCACAACCATATTCTGCCACAGTCTTCTTTCCTTGCTTCAGGTTCCCAAACTCAATCTCTTTATGTTTGCGGTAACTTCGAGGTATATACTTTTCATACAATTCTTCCTTGAATTGTTCCCATGTAAAATTCTCCAATTGATCAGGAGAAAGACTTTCTAACGTGATTTCCACCAGAAATCTACAGACCCTTTTAACTGAAAAGATATACATAGGAGACACTCTCGATCAGAGCACTTCAAAAACATGAAAATTCGCTCTACAGAGCGAATCCATTCTTCAGCATAAGCTAGATTACCAACTCCATTGAAAGTTGTTGGATTCTGACGCAGAAAAAGCCCTGTAATTCTACGATCTATTTGAGGAGGAGAAGGTATAGGTGAATTTTGAGAAGAATTTGCACTTTGTTGTCCCTCCTCTCCAGGATGAGGATTTCTTCTTCTGGGGGGCATACTGCATTGCAAACGAATATTAAAATCCAGCATATCTTGTTTATCAAAAGCGAGAAAAGATTCTCAATCAACAAACAAGCTTATATCTCAAAGATCTTCACAATTGCTTATCACAAGGTTATAATATGAAATAACACAGTTGGATAGCAAAATGATCATATATATATATCAGGGGAAAAATTGCCTCTTTGAGGAATTTTGCAAAAACAGGGAGAAACTTTGCCATCTGAGGGTTTTCAGGCATATAGATGCTTTGGCATCACGGGCAAAAACACATCCGATACGGCTTCTCAAGCACGGTACCGCATCATAAGATATCTATAGGCATCACTAGTCTATATATACATATCTGTATATTATATACACACACACACACACACACATATATATATATATATATGTATCCATACTATCTACAAACTGTTAGCTTCCACTCTTGTTGCTACTAGTTTCACTCTGCCCACGAAAGGCTGTCATCGATGTCTTCATCGTCATTCTCTTCTTCTATCTCTACTACTTTGTTCTCACTGCCATCAACGGCTTCATTGGAGTATGGCATCTCTACATCTTCCTCAATCTAAGGAGATAGCGGATCGAATAGCACGCTCGGGAAATGAGTACAAGGGAACTACTCCAGGGTAAATGAAATCATGATCAATCACAAAAGGCATTTGGATGATATCGAGGGGTTGTAGCTGTGCTGTGCCAACAACTGGTAAAAACTCAGGTTCATGTATGAAAGATCTTAAGACACCTGGGGGTCTCGATGAACTAGCTTGAGTCTCTTCTGGAACCTCTAAAGTAGAAGTCTCAGAAACATGAGAGAAAGGAACAGACTGAATCGGTGTAGGAATCTCAGGAGATGCGAAAGGCTGACCATACCAATCTAGTCAATAGGAAAGATCTCAGTATCGAGATAAGAGTAATCAAACTGTGTAGAATCTACATCAGATTCTGACATAGATAACTGAGTATCTGGTAATGATGACTCTATCTCTAGAGTAGGGTTACTAGCATCATACTTACGAATAGAAAAATCAACATCAATAGGTTTAGGATCCTCATCGTCATCATCAGATGTAAAGGAAAAGTTACCAGCCAACTGGAATTGATGAACGGTTGAGATGAAGTCAGCAACAGGGGGAAATGAACCAAAATGAGGACTCAAGTATACGTAATATTGAGAACTGATGGTAGCTAGGAGTCTGGGAAAATCAGATTGCTCAGAAGCTACAAAACCAAACTCAATGTAATCAATGGCAACAGCAGCAGCCCAATCTTTCCACTCCTCATGCAATAAAAGAATAAATTGGAGTATTCCATCTAGTCCCGATACTCCGTGCTCAGATGCCTCTCTCCACAAGCGATGGAATTGAGCGAGAAATTCGCCCAAGGTAAGCTGCTCATCTGGTGTATACAGATAGAAGAACTCTCTGATCCTTTCTGATAACGACAAACGAGTCGTACTCTTCCGAGCTGTCCAGACGGTCCTCGCCATCCTAGATAAAAAGAATGCTCAGATACTTGCAGAAAACATACTCATGTTGCTCTGCCGTCTTTTCTCCGGATCTCTTCTCAACTTTAGCTCATAAAGTAATAACTCATTTCAAGCATACATTCACATGTAGCAATTCATTCAATAAGGCATGTACTCAACATCAACTCAATTCATTTAATAAGGCACATGCTCAATCATCAACTATGATAATCATAGTGTGAGTGTGTTGGCCTAGTGGTAGAGTGGTTAATGCCTGAGGCCAAAGGTCTCGGGTTCGAGTCCACCGTGATGCGGCCTTTAAATTTTTGTATTAAATTGACCAAAAAAAACTATGATAATCATAATCATAAGTTCTTACCTGGTGAGCTAGAGATGATGGAATCGGAATGCTGAGCTTCTCTTAAGAACAACTAACTCTATAACTCAGATTCTCAAAAAAGAATCAAACAACTAACTCCATAAATTCAGATTCTCAAAACAGAGCCAAACAACTAACTCCATAAACTCAGATTCTCAAAACAGAGTCAAACAACTGACTCCATAAACTCATATTCTCAAAACAGAGTCAGACAACTGACTCCATAAACTCATATTCTCAAAGCAGAGTCAGACAACTGACTCTATAAACTCAGATTCTCAAAACAGACTCAAAAGGATTACATGCTCAAGGTACATAAGCTGCACAAGACTCACAAGGATTAACAAGTTTAGAACTCAAAACAGCGCACAAGCTACACAAGACTCACAAGGATTTACAAGTTTAGAACTCAAAACAGCGCACAAGCTGCACAAAATTTCGCAAGGGTTTACAAGTTCCGAATTCAAAACTGTGCTCAAGTTATACAAAATTCACAAGGGTTCACAGGTTCAGAATTCAAATCTTGCACAAATTGCACAAAATTCACAAAGGTTCATAGGTTCAGAATTCAAAACTGCTCTGATACCATTTTGTCGCGCCCCGATCCTTAACTAGCAATTAGTTAAGCAATTAGGCCGCGACGAGAGAAAAACGAAAGAAAAGAAAAGAATAACGATAAACATCAACAATCTGATACCACAGGTTAAACAAACCTGACAAAGAATATAAGTATTCGAGCATGCTCTAACCACAATAAAGATTTATCAAAGGTTCAAAAGCATGATTTACCAATAATTTCAAGGCATTATATATATATACAATATTGGATTCAACAAAAACAATCCAGGACATTAAAAATAAATCCTTGTTCATACAAGCAAGTCGATATCATAACAGCAGTGTCGAGATCACAAAATCAACATCAAGTCTATCATCAGGACTGAGATAAATTCGGCATATCAAAACGCAAAAACAGGTAAAGGCCAAAGTTCTGCAACAAGAAGTGTGGCTGAGAATTATGTATGATGACATAAGACTCTGGGCAAACAAAATAACGACAACAACAATTTAACAACATCATTATGTGATAAAACATCTAGAGAAGTTCATTTGCACATCATTCGATTCTAACATCCTCTCGAGCTCATCCTACATATTTAGAAATATATGCAGGGCGTGAGTACAAAAATGCACTCAGTGGGTATATGTCGAAAATATTTGAAACATTGCTCTTAGAGCTATAAGATTGACTTGCCATAACATTGCAACACACAGGTGTTTTCAGTTAAATAACATGTGCATGCTTATGAAATAAACTTACTTTCTTTCATGGTTATATATCTATGATGCAACATTTAACATGAGTCTGCAGATAATTATCTCATTCATAACAATCATATCTACGTACTCTTGTGTTGAGAAGTAGGCCTCCTTCTCAAACACTGTGATCGGCCAACTTACGCTAGCTCACGATCACCTCTGTGTACACAAACCCTTACTGGCAACTCATCCAGCATAGGGCCGATATCGTCCATCTCTCGTAGATAGGCAATATGCATCATGCTCAAAATCTCGGCAAGTCAGTCAACTTTTCATATAAATACATAACATATCATTTTGTATGTAAAAATATATCATTTCACATTTTTAGAAAAGATTTTTATCCACCTGGCAACAATTACTCGGGTGGACTGTATTTTATGTCCTTCACCTTCTTTCCACTTGGTCCTTCAATCAACATAGAGTAGCATATAAGCATACCAAGAGCCAATCAAGAAGATAAACTCTTTATCTTATCTAAGTCGTCAACACGACTATAACTTCTTGATATTCAAGACTCTATGGTCTATAAACACTTGGGTGATTGCATCCTCTAACATCCAAACATATAACAAGACTTAACTAAGCCTCATATGACTAAATAAGCATAGAAGACTCAACAACATGCTTAAACTATCTAATCTTAACCAAAAACCAACAACTCCTTACAAACATAGCTTATGACCAACGTGAAAAATCACGTGCGTCATCTAACACATAAGAACCTCTATATATGTCCAACTATCATCAAATATCATCAATCAACCATCAAAATTCAAATATCAAAGCTTTAGCATTGAAAACCCAATTTTTCGTCAAACTAAAAAAAATTAACTTTTGAATACGTCGGCCGAAAAATCCGAATAAATTATTTTAAACATTATTCATATCATAGAATCCAAATATGAAGTCAAAATGATCAAATAAAATCAAAAATCCAACATTACATGGACTCAAAATTTTGGCCAAATGAGGGTTTTAACATAGGTTCGATTTCAATCGTTTTTCTTGCTCAAAACATGTTTATATCTACCCAACAACATATATATGAAGGAAAACCAAATATATAAACATCTTACATTCAAGATCAAGGCCTTCATGATTTTCAAAAATATCAAACTTCCAAAGAATGTTCTTATGCTCGAAAATTCAACATTAAACAACTCATAGGCGATGGATGTAACACAATATCAAGAGATAATCGAACAAAACATGCTCCTTCAAATTTATTCAAATGACGAAATATATGAGGTGCTCAAAAGTTCATATTTTTGATTTTTCAAGCCGTGAATACGTTCTAAAGATGAAGATCTACCTTAATACGAAGACGGATCGTGATTTCAACGGTTAGATCTTGCTAGAAATAAGCTTGAAAGGTTCAACAATGGAGTGTGTGTGTGTGATGTGTGTGTTCCTTGGCTGATTTGGATAGAAATAGAGAGAAAGTGAATAGTGAATAGTGAATAGTGAATAGTGAAGTGTAATCATGCTTAAATAGTAAAATATTCGGTACACTGTTTTTACACTTTTTCTTCAGTTCTTTTGCTCAAATAGCTCAAAAATACTGGGAAATGGATCATAATTCTTTAACTAATATTTAAACACATATTTATAAATTATTGGAGCCATAATTAACAGATAAATATATCTGGTTCAAAAATTAATATTGTTCTGATTTCAAAACTCACCTTGTGATAAATCGCTCTCAACGTGCTATTCTGCTTTTAAAATTCAATATTGGATTATAAACATCAAAATTTGATTATTAAAAGCATTTTTGGTCTCAAAAACCATTTTGGATATTCTGCTCTTGATCCAGGTTTATTCAGCAAACACAGATATAAAAAAAACAAATACTCTGAAATTCTATGACTCTGGACTCAAGACTTCTATAAACACATATCTATCATCTCAAGACTCTTGAAATCTAAATCTTCTAATTCTAAGCAAGACCTATCTCAGATTATATCTTCAATCTATCTCAGATTCTATATTCTCGACTCAGAGCATAACATAAAAACTTCTAGCTTAAACAACTCTTTCTTAAGGATGCAATATTCTTCTTATAAGCTCCAAGAGCTAAACTCTGCTACAGGAGTATGAGTTATTACATGATATAAGTGAGTTATGCACATTAAATTAGTTGTGTAGTGACTGATAAATCATTCTTTTAAATTGATTATTAGTTTTATGCGATAAGTTGATTAATGATTATTATTCTACCATTTGTGCATATATATGTTCGTTGATGTGCGTACATGGAGTTATTTAAGAAAATAACATCAAAATAATTGTACTAAAAGAATAAAAAATAAAACGGAAATACAAAATGATTGTAAAAAAAATTAAAACACACATGCAGCCGCATAAACGTCTTAGAATTCATCCCCTTCTTCCAAGCTACGGAATGCCATATGTAATTCCAGCTTGATTCGTTCATCACAAAAGGGGAAAACCAAATCAACGTACTGCAACACTTCATTTTCATTTTCAACTCTCAACCATGCGTTTTTTGACAATGCATATCAGTAACATGTTTATGCATATTATATATTGTCCTTATTCGTCGTTATAATATTAACTAATTGTAACTACTTTCCAGATTTCATTGTTCACGAATAGAAAATCAGATCACTAAGTGGACACAAACATGAATTAAAAACAATAAACTTGAGAATAACTCAATTTAAAAATGTAATTAATGTTATGATTGTTGTAGTATTTAAAAAATCAAGATTAAGTGATAATACAATATTCAAATACTAGACATAAAATTATCACTAATTATAAAGAAACAATTTATAATTATAATGAAATAAAAGAATAAAAATCATGTCTGTTAAAACAATCCAGTTGACACCATTAACATTGTGATGCGGAAAAGTTCAGAAGAAATATTGTGGAAGATGACAATAACAATAAAGATTTGAGTAAATCCTAATAATTAAGATAAACTATAATTGGAAGTAATAATTAAGCATATCAAATCTCATAAATATAGTATGTTATCTGTTGAAAATAGGTTAAGATTACATAATTGTCCTCATGTTTAATTCCTTAGTTAAAAACATCCGTGAATGTAATTAACTAGGAACTATAAGATTAACTCAAATAATCCATTATGATTAGTTCTCATTTTCTAAATTACTTATAGTTCTCATTTGATCCATAAATGAATATATAAAATGCCTTAATTATAGGGTTAAGCGGTTATCAATAAAATCTGAGGATAATAAATAATTTATAATTAATCTTGACCATTAGATTATAAAAAATGGATGGACCACATTATTTCTTAGTTCTCAAAAAAATTAGAATTTTCATTTGATTCATTCGTTATCTATATATATATAGGGTGTGGTTCCTGTGAGAATGGAAATAAGTGTAAGAAATAAGAATATATCATATCCATAGATTTTTTCCTAATCAATGGTGGAGATTAATAGTAATATTTAATCGATTTACATTGTATTTTATAACAAAAAAATCGACAGAGGGTAGATTAGGTACTTTAAATAAAAAAATTCATTATCCTCTTCCTCACTCCCCAATTTTCGATCCATCTCTTCATCTTCAATATGCCAAATCCCTTAAATGTAGGTAATAAAATATTGCAAATTCAACAAATCTTAGTGTTATGTGCAACATTAAATAAAAGATATGCAATACAACGCTTCTACCAATGCAATATAATCTACCACATAAATCAATAATTTTGCAACATTTATCACATTGAAAAAAACTGAAACTGAAATCAATAAATCTTAGTGTTATGTGCAACATTTAATAAAAAATATGCAATAAAACGCTTCTACGAGTGCAATGTAATCTACCACATAAATCAATAATGTTGCAACATTTATCATATTGAAAAAAACTGAAACTGAAAATCAATAAATCTTAGTGTTATGTGCAATATTTTTAAAAAAAAATGCAATAAAATGCTTCTACCAGTGCAATATAATTAACCATACGTATGAAACAATATATATATTATGTACCTAAATTCTTCATGGATTGGTTCGTTTATATCTTCAATAATTTTGTATATAGTAATTAGTGAAACATAAATAATGTTGAAGATAGAGATTTAAATGATAAGATATAACAAATCCCTATTTATAGGTATATAAACCATGTGGTGCCTAAAAATAAGGAAAAAAAACTGATTAGTAAAAGTTGTAATTACTTAATTAACCTTTATTTAAAACACAGATTTTTTTTCATAGCACAAATAATTATATTTTGTAGCACAACAAATATAAATCTTGTCCATTGATTTACTGAAATCAATGGTTTAGATTTATTCTCATTTCTCACAAATATATCTATTCTCATATGATCTCTCATCTATATATATATATATATATATAGAGAGAGAGAGAGAGAGAAATATGAACCAATTTTAACGTGAGAACTAAGAATCACGAAAATTCTTTACAAACAAATGAATTTGCTGTGAAAGTTAATGAATCCGTTGAGAAAGTTACTCAATCCAAAAATTCGGAAATTTCACTCAGGGTTCGAATCCCATGAGAGGCGAAAATTTCATTTTTTTGGATTCAGTGACTTTCCCAGCGGATTCATTAAGTATTATACCGAACTTATCATTTTTTGGTTCTCATGTTCTCATGATAAAGATGATTTTCACGTTAACCCTCCCCTATATATATATTGTGTGTAGAGAGAGATAAAGTACAAACAACTCCTTATTATGTTAAGCATTTCAAAATACTTTAACTAACGGAATTAATCATATATCAATTAAACTTGTGTGGGGATAAATTTACTAAATGACTAATAAAATATAACTTCGTAACTTGGTCATAGAGTCAAATTATACTTGTTCAAGTTGGCTCTGTAGTAATACAATTAGTTAAACCTTATTTGACTACTCCAGAGCAACTGTTCATGTTGATCCTTATTCCTCTTTTTTGATTGAACAACCGATTAATTCTTTATTGGAGGAAGTGGACTTACCCGAATCCGATATACTTCCATAGATGCAATACATAATGATAAGATGGATAAAGTACGCCCTGGAGTAACTAATCCCTCGCTTTGTGTACATTAGTAAAGTAAGCAAAACAAGTTAACATGAATTAGTTTTTTATTTGTTGAAGTCCAATCAGTATAACCACGTACGTGTGGCTGGCATAATTGGAACGGCGTATGTAAAAATTGAGTTTGAATTACACTTCTACATTGGTATATTTTCTACGAAACTACATATTAAAAAAAATGAAATAAATTCTACAATAAGTACAAATTTTCCCATGTGAGATGTCTGAAATCCGTATTTGCTGGTTATGTAAATAGTTATTACAACTGCTCAATTGCAATACTCCAATTTGTACCCTGCACGGCGCACACATGTCCATTATACATATAGCACTACAAAAATACAGTCGATCAGCGACGGATTAGCGACGGATAAAATGTGGGTCGTGAATCAGCGACGGATTAGCGACGTACATAATGCGGGTCGTGAATCAGCGACGTATTAGCGACGGAATTTTTTTTGCGACGGATCAGCGACGTAGCATGGCGGGGAATTCTCGCGCGAAGTTTTAGCGACGGCATTTCCGTCTCTATTCCGTCGTTAAATATAACGACGGACAATATCCGTCGTTAAAATTAATTTTTTTTGTTATTTTTTAATTGAATTAACCAATTCCGTCGCTAAACCGTCGTTAAAAATCGGATTATTTCTAATTTTTTTTAATTTATTTTAACGACGGATACAATCCGTCGTTAATTTTAATTCTGATTTTATTTATTCCCAATAATAATAGCGACGGAATGTCCGTCGTAAAATAGTGTCTAATTTAACGACGGAATTCATTCCGTCGTTAATGTAAAATCTTTTTTATTTTTTTATATTCTGTGCGTTAATTAACGACGGATACGTGTCCGTCGTTAAATTATTCCGTCGTTAAATCCATTATTCCGTCGTTAATCCGCCGCTACAGTATTTTAAAAATAACGACGGACATTTCCGTCGCTAATCCGCCGCTAAAAAGTTTAATTACAGACGGGATTTCTTCCCCAATTTCATATCGATCCACGAAACCCCCCTCCCCAACCCAACACCTGCCGCCGTGCCACGTGCCCGACCCTTCTCCGACCCGCCGCCCGATCTCCCGCCCGCCGTGCCCGACCTCTCTCCCCAGCCTCGCGCGACACCCACCCCAACCAACCCCACCCCGCCTGCCCGCTGCACCCCCGCCGCCGCCGCTGCCGCTCGTAAATCGCCGTCGCTCGTCCCCCACCCCCAGCCCGTGCCTAGCCCCACCCCCCCAGCCCCACCCAGCCCCACCCCAGCCTCCCTCCGCCGTCCGCACTGCCGCCCGCCGCCTCCCGCCTCGCCCACCCCACCCATTGACCATAGCCCACCCTTAGAGCCTCTGCCTTGCTGCCGTCATGCCGTCGTCCGCCGCCTCCCGCTTCCTGCCGTGCCTTGCTGTAGTCCGCTGCCCCCGCCCCCGCCGTCGTCCGTCCTGGTTGGTTTGTTTGGGTTTTTTTATTTATATTTCATTTTTTATTTTGTTATATATTTGTTGATTTTATTGAAAATATTGTATATGATGCATTGAATTGATTAGTGAAAATTATTATATGATGTATTGAATTGATAGTGAAAATATTATATATGATGCATTGAATTGATAGTGAAAATTGAATTGAGTTTACCGAATTGATAGTGAAAATGATTCATTGAATGTTAGTCTTGTGATTTGGGCTTGTGAAATTGATATGCTTGGATGTGAATTGGGATGATAAATTCATCATTTCGTGAGATGTTTTGAGTTGTTAAGTGTATAATTAGGCATATGGTGATGATTTGGTGAAATTTGAATGAGTTTGATTGAATTGGGAATCAAAGCGATTAATTTTATAAAACTTACTCACGAAATTAATATAAAAATTGTTGATTCCTATAATATACGATTTACGATATTTCGTAGAAACACGTATATTTATATTTGAGTGGTAATAAAAGAATTAGTTAAATGAAAACCCTCTTACGGAGGTATTATAATCACACACTAATTGTAAAGGGAATACATTCTAATATTCATACTTTGATAACAATTTGGATACTTGAATTTGAAATTCAACCCGATGTGAAATATTCATGTATAATTGATTTGATACTTATGAGGATGATCAATAATTGATTTGATGCTCACGAGGACGATCAATTAATGCTCTTCAGAGCCGATAATAAAAATATTAGCATTTAAAATTTTAGCAATCCTTCATAGATTGTTTAATAAGATATTACAAATCAATTTCAATATCATTCCACAAATAGGAATTGAGTAAATCAATATCAATATGACATAAAATTATATTTTCCATCGATAACCATACATCACATAATTAACATATGAATTGCTCTTCAAGAGCATGTAATATTCATGAAGAATATTAATTGTGCTACTTTGAGAGAAACAACTTAATTCAATATAATAATAATAATAGATACAACAATTGATAAAATAAATAAATAAAATGAATACTAACTTTATCTCATATGTCATTAGAGACACATCATATTTAACAAAAATACGATGATATATCGTTGTGTTTGACTGTCATAACTCTTTAATCTGAATTGAGTCTATATAATTTCATATGATGATATATAATTCATATGTTAATTAAAATATTTATTTATCTCATGTGTCATTAGAGACACATCATATTTAACAAAAATACCGCTATACACTATTTTAATCCAACTTTTTTTAACAAATGCCAATAGCTAAGACCTCGTATGATACGCTCTGAATTCCATGGTTGGGGCATACCATCGAGAAGAAAAATGAAGGTGGAATAATCATACTGCATCGAACTACTTCATAGATGAATTAACATATTCCTAACTTATGAGTGTATAATTAGTTTACATTGTACAACTTATGTTGAACATGTTTAATTAATTATTTATAATTAGGAGCTTGAAGAATGAATGACAATCGTGAGTGGATGTATAAGAGGTTTAGTTCGGTTGGTGGATTAAATATTGAATTTCTAGATGGACTTGAAAGTTTTATTGAATTCGCTAGTGCTAGAGAAAATCAAGTGTCCGTGTAAGAAGTGTAAGAATATACCTTATCAGAAGAAAGATATTGTGCGATATCACTTATCAAAATTTGGATTTGTTCCAAATTATCACACATGGATATTTCAAGGAGAGACAACCACAAGTAGGGACAATGTTGTGGATTCAGATGTTAACCGTCAACCAAATACGTATCATACGATGGTAGTGGATGCTGCTGGTCCACAGTTCAACTTTGACGAGATCGAAGAGGAGCCAAATTCTGATGCAAAAAAATTTTACGATATGTTGAATGCTGCCGATAAACCTTTGTGGTCGGGTTGCTCGGATCACACACAGTTGTCATTTGTGGCTCAACTTCTGAGTTGGAAATCAGAGAACAACATTCTCGAGAAGGTTTTGATCAAATATCGAGGCGATGAAAGAGTCGCATCCAGATGGAAATTGCGTGCCTGATGACTTCTACAGCACGAAGAGATTGTTGCGTGGCATGGGGTTGCCCGTACACAAAATTGATTGTTGTCCATTTAATTGCATGATTTATTGGCGCGAAGATTACGAATTGACGAGTTGCAAATTGTAACCATCCTCGTTTCAAGAGCAATACTCGAGTGGTGGAAGTCGACGGAAAGCACAAGTAGCATATAAAAGATGTATTATTTTCCTCTAACTCCTCGACTACTAGATTGTATGCATCCAATGCTACAATGGAAAATATCGTTGGCATGCATCGTCGATCGATGATGGGGTCATCGTCATCCGTGAGACTCAATTGCATGGAAACATTTGAACACGAAGTTTTCCTTATTTGCATCGTAAATTGTAACGTGCGATTGGGACTCTCAATCGGCGGTTTTCAGCCATTCGGTCGATCACGAAAGCAATATTCATCATGGCCCGTTATCTCGACCCTTATAATCTTCCCGTGGCTGTGTATGAAGGAGCAATACATGTTTCTTACGATCTTAGTGCGGACCGCATAATCGAAGGAGAAGATTGATGTGTTCTATGACCATTGATAGCGAGTTAATAGATTTGTGGGATGACGGCGTTTTACTTATGATGTATCGTTGAGCGAAATTTTCAAATGCACGCTGCATTACTTTGGACAATTAGTGACTTCTGCATACTCTATGTTGTGCGGATGGAGTACAGTGGAAGATTAGCTTGTCCGCCTTGCATGGAGTATACCGATGCTTTTACTTTAGCTAAAAGTGGTAGCGGTCATGGTTTGATAACCATCGTAAATTTCTAGCTCCTAATCACCCATTTGAAGGGATCAAGAGGTTTCGAAAGAACACGGTGATTACTAACGATCCACGAGCGCGATCGGAGATGAGCTTGTCACTAATTATGGGTATGGGACTAGTCTCCGTAATGTAGATTGGCGTGATGAAATAAATAGCAGAATATCCAAGCAGTTTGGAGCTGGATGGAAGAAAAGAAGTATTTTGGATGTCATGCACATAGAAAAGAATGTGTTCGATAATGTCTTCAACACGATCATGAATGTCGAGGAAGACAAAAGATACAAGCAAATCTAGAGAAGAACTTAATTTATCTTTTCTGCACTGACGAGTTGACGATGAATGAATCAAGAGAAAATATCCAAAGACTTCTTATACACTTGACAATCGTGAGAAAAAGTCTTATGTGAGTGGGTAAGAGGTTTAAGATTTCGGATAGATGCGTTTGAACATGGGTAGATGTGTAGACATGACAAAACGAAGATGTTTGGGATGAAGAGTCATGGTATCACATTTTCATGCAAATAATTCTACCGATCAGATTTCGCGAACTTCTCCCACCAAATGTTTGGAAAGTCAGAATGAATTATCTTTATTCTTCAAAGATTTAACTTCTCGAAACATAGGGCTTGATGATGCATGTGGGCTCAAGAAAATATTCCGATGATTTTATGCAAGCTTGAGCGCATTTTTCCCTAGTTTCTTGACTCCATGGAACATCTTCCGGTTCATCTAGGCGATGAAGCCCGTATTGCGAGGGCTGTTCAATACCGATGGATGTATCCATTTAAAAGTCTTGCTCAGTACATTATCACACATATATATATACATATATATATATATATATATTGAAGAACAACGTTCTAAATTTTGTAGATACTTACGTAAGTTGAAGAACAACGTCTGAAATAAAGCCGTGGTTGAGGTTCTATCTTCAATGCTTACTTAGTAGAAGAAGCATCGACATTTTGCTCGTATTATTTTGATGATCACGTAAGAACGAAGTTCAGAGATTTGCATCATGGTCAAGCGGAGATTAGGCACGAAGACTATCCAGATATGCTTCAAATCTTCAAGCAAGATGGCAGACCTTTTGGAAATATGTCAACGAGATATTTGGATAGTAGAGAATATGATGCTGCTCGTTTATACGTGTTGCTCAACTGTGTTGAAGTTGCAGACATTTACATGGCGTAAGTGTCGTGTTTTTCTTAGAATTCATTGTTAATTATTATTATTATTATTATTGTTATTATTAACTAGGATCGTAAATATATGTTGATGTAGTTTATTCATCGAAGATGTGAAAAGATCAAATCCACTTATCTCTAGCTCAGATATTCAAAGGTCGATTGAAAGAGGCTTCCCGTTTTGGTTTGAGGCATATGTGAGTGTTCTGATGATTATTAGTAGAAAATATTTAATATGTACGTTTAGTCAGTCATTCTAATCGTTTTTTTTACTAATAATGGGTCAAAGATCATACTAACAACATTGTGAATCCGTTCATATTGTCTCTTGCCAAAGGGCCTCAGCTCTAATTAAGACGTTCCCATGGTATTATATAAATGGTTACAAATTTCACACTTTAGAACATGGGTCACAAAGATCAACATTAAAGGTGAAACTTATGGTACAGACACGCAAGAACTCGATTTTTATGGTCGATTATTGGAGGTTTGTGAGTTGGAATATCCTGGGCTACCAACGAAGACCACAACATTGTTTAGATGCGAGTGGTTTGATCCTTCACGATTGGGGTTATCAATTCATTCCGAGTACAAGTTGGTTTCGGTAAATCATACGAGAAGATATAACAAGTTCGAACCGTTTATCCTCGCCAATCAAGTCATTCAAGTATACTATTGTGCATATCCAAGTTTAAAACAATCTATGAAAGAGTGGTGGGAAGTATGAAAATTAAAGCTCGATCTAATGTGGAAGTCTCGGATGAGAGTTACAGATCGATAATACCTCCCTTTTCAAGAGGATGCATTAGGTTCGATTACTAATGTCGTTGTGGATGAGGACACGACACTAGTTCATCTGACGGTACACTCATAGACATTGAAGAGACATCGATAATGAGGATGATGAAGTTGAATTGTCAGAGTCAGAAGACAATCATACATTGGATGATGATGATGACGACGACGATGAATAGGGTTTGAATTTATAGCATTTTTTGTATGCACACAAAACGTTATGATATGCATTATTTGTGAATTTATAGCATTTTAAGTATGCACATAAGAGTTCAAATGACGACGGCGATAATTATCACTAGTATGCACACAAAGCGTTATGATATGTATTATTTGTGAATTTTTAATACAGCATTTTTTACCTTTGTTTGTAGATGTCATCACGTAGGAGGCACTCAGGATCATACACGCCGTCTCCTACACCTGCCAGCCTAGAAGAAGGCATGGAGGCATTGTCTCACGACCAGCCCCTCGGCGATGGTGGAGTGCCATCTAGAGGGATGAAGAAGATAGCCATTGTGAATGGGTATGGCGTTATCTCTTGTATGTCTCGGTTTAAATAAATTTTAGCATTCTAATGTCTTTATTTTACGTAAATTGTAGCATTTTGTGTCCGAGCAATGATATAGCCAGCGTGATTACGAGTCATTCCGTAGATTCATGAATCACATTGGAAATTGGTGCCTCAAGAGTTCAAGAAGATTTATTTCGATGAATTCAAGGTTTGTGTTGTTTATCTGAAGTCATTTATGATTTGACCTTTGCATATTCTAATCATATATTTTTGCGAAATATTTTATTGGGATGATATGATGGATGATGCCTGGTCTATTTCTCTTGGTCATAAAGGCGCCGAAGCGCTATAAAGATCTTGTTCACAAGATCAAGTGGCGAAGGACTCGCTTAACCCACCTCCATTTATCCCCGGCGAGATTGAGATAATTGGAAGGCATATTGGGCTCGGACGGGCGTCGAGAAGGCAAGGCCCGTAGACAGCAGGATGTCCGAGAGCGGATGGCGAGGTCTTGGGATAGTCAAGCATCGGGGTGGCTCACGCTCTGCATTCGAGTATCACGAGAGATTGTAAGTACTTTGAAGTTTTAGATATAGTAAATTTATTTAAGAATCGTGATACTTGTTAATTATTTAATTTGTTTGACTTATTTATAAGCGAAGGCGTGGAGTAGCCATAGAAGATGTCGATGGGATGTATTCGAGTATAATGCCACCGACGGCGGGAGTTATCTGACGGAAAGCTCGGAGTATCGCGGTAAGTATATTCGTTAGCGCAACAACGAACATTTAATTAAATAATAATTATATAAAATTATATTACGAGGCGGGTTGAGGAACATGTGACCAGTTGAGCCAATCGGGGGAGTGATGAGACGCCGTAAATTGATAGGACTCAAATTCTCAAAATGTCCTTGGGAGCTCCTCAAAGAAAAGAATAGGATGTTTGGGCGGTTCTCTATCACGGACATACATGCAGAGCGAGCGTCGTCTCGTTCGGTGGAGAGTGCTCACTGTTGATTCCATAGCTTATCAACAACAACTATTGGATCTGGAGGCGGATGGAAATCGGCCGAGGCATACGAGGCCCGATTGAAGGAGAGCGGCCGCATCTGAGGCGAATGCTGGTGAGTGAGAGCACGAGATAGCGTCAAGAACAGATTCAGTGCAGTCTTGGCGCTTTCGGCAGGAGGCCTAGAGCGCTTCATGGCCAGCCCCGTTTCCTCCACCCTCGTGATATGAGCTCATGTTTCCCCTCACTTTCGACATATTCGTGTTGTATTATGAATTTGTTAACTTATCGCATGATTTAGAATTGTTTCTTTATGGGATTGTTTGGATATTACTGAGATTTTGGATTGAATTGGTTTATTTTGATAGTTTGTATTGTATGGATTGAATTGGTTTATTTTGGATTGAATTGCTTTGTTTGGATTGAATTGCTTTGTATGGATTGAATTGATTGTTTGGATAGTTTGGATTGTATAGATTGAATTGGATGGAATTGGTTTGTTTGGGTTGTTTGAAAAGCGGTGGTCGTCAAAATCAAATTGAAAGCTGTCGATTTTTCTTATCTAGCGGCGGACTTGCGGACTCCACGACGGATCAGCGACGGACCTACGACGGATTAACAACGTGAAATAAGCGAACCAAGCTGTAACTAGCGGCGGACTGCGGCGGACTTGCGGTGGATTGCGACGGATTTCTGACGGTGTTGTTACGTAAAATTAAAAAAATTATAACTTTAGCGGCGGATCGGGCGGATTCGCGTCGTAATAACGACGGAGTTGCGACGGTATTATTTAGCTACGGCCTATGTGCGTCGTTAATCCGTCGCTAACTACGACGGATTAGCATCTCATTAACGACGGATTTAGTATCAGACGACCGTTCGAGAGGTCGTGGATTAACAACTGAATTTTCCGTCGCTGTTCCGTCGCTATAAATTAGCGACGGACGTAATTCCGTCGCTAGACCTTTGCCTACCAAGTTTCCAGCGACCCCCTTATTCCGTCGCTAATCCATTTTAGCGACGGATCAGACAGGTTTTGCGATGGAATTTTCCGTCGCTGATCGACTGCATTTTGTAGTGTAGAGGGTGTTTGGCTAAACTTATTTGAAAGAGTTTATAAATTTTAAAAGTTTATAAGATATAATATCTCAAGAACTTATAACTTATCAAAGTGTCTAGATAATTGAACTTATAACTTACAGAAATAATTCGAGTTAGAGAAATAAAATTATAATTAAAGAGAGAAAGTGAACGATATGTGAAGTTAATAATGTATATATAGGAAATAACTAACCATAGTACAGTTATTTTGGTAAATTTATTATCGCTTATAAGCTTATGAAAAAATAAGTTGTGATTGAACAACTTATTTTTAGGAAGCTTATATACAAGTTATTTAGAAGTTTATTTTGTCAAACAATCTGCAAGAATTTATAGGCTATTTTAAAGAGCTTATAAGCCCAACCAAACACCCTCATAATGGGTTCAATCAAAAAATTTTAGTAGGTTATTTTATTTTATTTTATTGGAGTAAAACATAATTTTTGCTATCATTAGTTTTCTAGGAATTGATCTCATTTTTATTTATACTTGCATTTTGTTGTGAAGTGAGATGTTTTATATGTATATTTTGGATTCCTTGTACTTTCATTTGTAAAAACTATGTCTCTATACTTAATAGCTCGTTTACATATTAATTCGTTTTAATTCATCATCAAGAAGTCCCAAAAACATTGAAATCTGAAGTAGGATCATCCAATTGTTATTTGTTTGTTTTATTTATTTATTATAAGTTAGGAAATAGGGGGTTGATATTTGCCTTACAAAAGTTAGAAATACTATTGAGCTATAAGGATAGTGGTAGGATCACACCCAATTGTTCAATCTCAAGAATTAATACACATTAAACAATTGAGAGAGAAATAGGGGAAATTTAAAGCATGTGGTATAATCATTGACATTTACGTCTTGACTTTAGATGGAAATGCTGTAACGGTTGGGAGTAGTAATAATAAGATAATAATGGAAAATCAAGCAATAAATCATAAACAAGAATCATGTTTATCATGTAATGATATCGTCTACGCATTGATAGTATTGAAATTCAAAACAAATACTTCATCCCTCCACCAAAAGGTTGTATCTTGTTTCTGTTTTTTATCCGTCCATCGAAAGTTTGTATTTTTCATTTTCGAAAACATCAATTACCCTCAATCTATCCACTTATTTACAAAAAACCTACACATCTCCCACATTTTACTCCCACTACCCATTAATATATTAATTTATTATCTTCACTTACTTTACACTCATTATAATTTATTAAACTCGTACCACCTAAAACAATATGAGCTTTTGGTGGACATAAAGAATATAATTTTTACGAATCCAATTGAATACAAAAAGTAAAAACAAAAAATTAAATATAACCCAAAAAAAAGCTGGTTTTATAAGTTAAAAATAGATAACAATATAAACAGAAAAGAAAAATTGAAGTGGTGGGTATTCTTGTTTTACTAACTTATAGAAACTTGTCTCCAAACAATCAGCAATTAATAGTTCTAACAACTCAAATTAATACTCAATCTTAGGGGTGTCTAACGGTTCGGTTTGGTTAACGAACCAAATTTATCGAAAAATGGAACAAACGAACCGTTTTAAATTTTGGTTAACCAAAACCGATCGGTTCAAACGTTCGATTTTAGATTTCAAAAATCAATTAAAATTAATTAATAATAAAACAAATAAAATAATAATAAAACAAATAAAATAATAATTAAAATAAATAAAATAATAATTAAAATAAATAAAATAATAATTAAAAACTGAAACTTATTAAAAGCAGATAAAATATTTAACAATAATTAATAAAGTAATAATTAAAATTGATTTTCATAATTTTAATTAATTAATTAATAATTGAAATAATAATTAAAAATAAAAAGCGGTTTTGGTTTTCGGTTCCAACCGTTCGGTTATCGGTTAACCAATAACGAATTTTTCAACTCGGAATCGAAACCGAACCGATAACCAAATTTGTCGGTTTTGGTTAACCAATTTGTCGGTTTCGGTTGATTCGGTTCTAACAAAACCGAAAACCGTTTAGACACCCCTAGTCAATCTAATGGTATCAAAGTTATTATCATATTCCATCCGTTCATTAAAAGTGTGACATTTGGTGGATAGTAGGTATTATTTGAGTGGAGAATGATTTCCATTGTGTAAGATAATAAGTGGTTGGGGTTAAATTATAAGAATTAAGTGTGACCATTGTGGTGTTTTAGTAAATAATGAGTAATTGTGAGTTGAATTATAAGGATTGTATATCCAAAAAGAAAAATGCTACATTCTTCGTGGACATCGAATAAAGCAATTGTGCACATTTTTAATGAACGGATGAAGTATAATTATTAATATTGATAATTTTATTACAATTATTTTCCCTTATAATTAGCTTGTAGCGATTTCTCCAATTTATTAGAACTGAATATACTATTACTTTCACAAAAATTAATTTTATTGTGATGTGATACAGTCAATTGATATTTTTCATTACCATGCCCTTTTTCTTTTTATTACATTGACTTTTGACATTTCAACAGAAGTTTCTTCCCAATTCCATATTCCATATCCAAAGTTGCAATTGTTACAGCACGTACTCAAACTCTGGTTATTTTCCACTAACTTATCAATTTTTTTATATTTATTTATCTAACTATATACTTGCATCAAGTTGTATTTATTTCTTAATTATACTTTTTTTTTAGAGGAAACAGACTAAATTCGTTGAGAAGAATATGAAAGTACATACAATTTATTGTTGTAGTATGAAATCTAAATGGATTATACACTTAGACAGAACCCTAATTGGTTTAGGTTTATGGTATGATTATTGTCTATTTAATAGCAATTTCTTCATGTAATCTGTATCCGAAAATTATAGTGAATTCCCTAGCTTGGCATCGCCCTAGACGTAGTCGCAAGACGAACTAGGTAAACAATATTTGTGTTCTTTATTTTCTATCGTGATTATGATGTATTTTTTTTCGTAACATTTATCTCAGTCACACTGTCCAAGTAGTTAGATTTGTAGCATGCATTGCAAATTGCGCTGGTGCATGCGCTGCTCCATTAACAGTACGATAGATATAAAGACCACCTTAAACAATTATTCCGCACAATCTTCGTAATTTCATGAAGCTCGTCTGGAACTATCTTCTTTGCCTCGTTCGGATCTGGAACGACAAGATCTACCTGCAGATCTAAATCCGTAAACAGTACTTCGATAAGGCTTACTTTATACTAAGAGTAGGGATGTTAATCGTGTCAACCACTCGGATTCGAGTAAACTCATTTAGGTTGTCGAACTATTCTATTTTTTGATTGACATTTTCGTCGAATTAAAATTTTCAACTCTAACCCGAAACTCTTGGGTTTTGACCTAATCTGGTCAGAAAACTTAAGGGGAAAAAAACTTAAAAATATTTTTTCTTGACAATCATATATCTGTATCAAAGATTTTGTATTAAATGTTGGTGTAAAAAGATAAAGAAGTGAAATGATAACTTTCAAATATTAATCAAAAACATATTCCATAAGTATTTGAAAGTATCTTATTAGCATAACTTCAAAAAGCAAGTAATGGGTTTGAAAACCATATAATGAGAAAATTTTCAATTAATCAAGTCAACCTACTCGATTTACGGACCAACTCATTCGGATTTGGGCTATTTTTCAAATGATCCCTATCAGGTGTCAGACTATTCGATTATAAGTAATTTGGATCGAAATTTTGTTGAGTTAGAAATTTTCAACTATAACCTTATTGAATTGTCAGTCTATTTAACATAACCAATTAATTTTGGACTAGATTACATGTTATAGAAATGAGATTTAAGAAGGGTCTGAATGAATAGATTGCAATGCAAGCTTTTCCAATGTTCTTCTAATCTTTTGCAACGAGTTCAAATTTGCAGTCGCCACCGACCAACTAGTGTATTAATTTTGAGAAAATGCTATGAGTCCTAGGAGACGGTGATACGAGTCACTAGTTGCAATTTAGAAAGGTATAAGATCATGCTTAAGAGGGTGTTTAAGAATGTGTTTGGCAGAGGTTATAAGTTTTTTCAAATAATTTATAAGCTCCTAAAAAGCTCATAAGCTCATGCAATATATTTGACAAAATAAACTCATAAATAACTTATAAGCTGTGAACATAAGCCCCCTTAAAAATAAGTTGCTCAATCACAATTTATTTTTCAATAAGCTTATAAGCAACAATGAATTTACCAAAATAATTTTATTATGGTTCGTTATTTCCTACAAATACACTATCAACTTCACATTTCGTCAATTTTCTCTTCTAACTCGCAATTATTTCTCTAGTTGATAAGGTCAATTATCCAAACACTTTGACAACTTATAAGTTCTTGAGACATTACATCGTATAAGCTCTTGAAATATCTTATAAGCTATTGGAGCTTATGAATTTTCTTGAATAAGCTTAACCAAACACCTTCAAAGTCTTTCATTGATCATTTGAGTATTTAATTATCCATGCATTGTTACTTTTGTTAAGACTAGTGGGATGTATTACTTTTAATTAGGGTTAATTTCAATTAATGCATAAATTTGTATCCATTTTGTCATTTTAATGGCAATTTTGGAACATTGTAATAATACATTTTCTTTTAATTTGTTGCAGAATTAGCATATTCAATTTTTTTCAATCATCGGAAAGTTGACGTGTCATGCTTTATCGAAGTCGGCGTCACCAAATTATATATAATTGCATGACTTTGATATTTTCGATTGGATCAGTTTTACATTCGGTATGTGAACTTTTTCCACCAAAACAATGAAGGGTAAAAATTTTCACAGCAAATTAAAAGGTATCAAATTATTATAGTATTTTAAAAATTGTGTTAAAATTGTAAAATTGATGAAAGTTAGTGCATTAATTAGCAATTATCTCTTTAAATTATTTAATAAAAACCTTTAGTTGAAAGTGGTGATGATTATTTACTGATCGGTCAAATGTGTAAATGGCAGAGAAGTACATAACTGGAACCTGCCTGCTTTTGCAACTCTCTTTAAATCATTTAATAGAATAGCAACCTTTAGTTGAAAGTGGTGATGATTATTTACTGATCGGTAAAATGTGTAAATGGCAGAGAAGTACATAACTGAAACGTGTCTGTTTTGGAAGTTTCTCTGTTATTTTCTTATCTTTTGTTGACAATGAGTGAATATAACGGTAACACAACCATGTTTTCAGTTGCAGGCATCGGACTGCGTACATGCGATGCATTGTCAATTTATTGCCTCACCAAATCCGCCTCCTCTTTTGTCATTCATTTTTTCTTTGCCAACTTTTACTTTCTGGAAATTATAAAGAGTATATCTAGTTTCAATTGGGGAAATTCTGAAATTTCATATCTGAGTCTCATGAGAATATGAGAAGATAAATCATGGTGACTTAATTCAATCTTATGAGAATATGAGAAAGTAAATCATGGTGATTCAGCGGTTAAGAATGAAAATTATAAAGAGTATTTCTTGTTCCAAAAGAGGAAATTCTCCCTTCGGGAGTCCCCACACCTCAACTTCATGAGAATGTGAGGTGGTCAATCACAGTGACTCAGCTGTTAAAAAGTTAAGATGACTTTGTCTAGTGCCCACAATGAGTCACCTTAAAAAGGGTGAAACTTCTAGTCAGAGGGTAAATCACGGTGACTCACTCCAGTCCCATGAGAATGTGAAGGGATAAATCACGGTGATTCAGCAGTTAAGAATGAAAATTATAAAAAGTATTTCTAGTTCCAGTCCCATATGAATGTGAAGGGATAAATCACAATGACTCAGCTGTTAAAAAGTTAGAAAGACTTTGCCTAGTGCCCACAAGGAGTTACCTTAAAGAGGGTAAAACTCTTAGTCCCATGAGAATGTGAGGGGATAAATCACGGTGATTCAGCGGTTAAGAATGAAAATTATAAAGAGTATTTCTAGTTCCAGTCCCATTAGAATGTGAAGGGGTAAATTACAGTGACTTAACTGTTAAGAAGTTGTGAGGACTTTGCCTAATGCTACAAGGAGTCACATTAAAGAGGATGAAACTCTCACACTGCGGTTGCTATGATTCGACCATTGATCCTTGTTCCAAATCTAGTAGTTTTAGGGTGTTTTGAAGACCAAACTATAATATATTTACAAGATATCATAAAACTTTTAGAGGTGAAAATTTTAGTCTATATTTGATAGTTAAATTTTCAAAGAAAATGGTCAATAACAAAACTAACTGTTAAGGTTGACTTTGCTCACTAACTTCGTTTTTTTTAATATTTTTTGTTTATTCCAGTTTTAGGTATTTGATGTACTCCAAAGTATCTAATTTCGATTTTAGACTGAATTCCTCCTATGCATTTATATAATTCTTACTTCAATAAAAATACATCTTACTTGCATAAAAATACATAAAAAAGGAGAGGAACTGCTGTCTCGTGAGAGAGAGAGAGAGAGCTTTCATCTTTGCCTTTTCATTTTGGGGTCTTGGGCTGGGGCTTAAAATTAGAGTGTTGGGTTTAGAATTCAGAGCTTTTAGTAATTTAATTTATGCATTGTCTGCATTTCCTAATTTTCCAGGTTATTTCATTTCATTCATTCGGGCACTTAATGTTTCATTATTTATTTATTTATTTAGTTATTTAATTTTCTACTGTTGATAGGTCAGAAACGCTAGGATTAAAAATGCGTTTGTTGGTTAAAGAAACAAAACATTCATGGTTTAGATTTGAGTCTTCGGATTGAGGGACTTGAATCAATTATTAACTTCCAATTTCTAATAACAAGCTAGGTCTTTCTTTATTTTTTGGGTTATTGGCGCATAAATACATGAACTTTGAGCATATTTTGGTTTTCCCACGAACTTTAAAAATTGTCAATAAATACACGAACTTAACATCATTGTGATTTTTCCCACAAATTGAATAACGGTCAAAATTGAAACTGATGTGGCAGTCGACGTGGCGCCACTTCATCAAAACGACGTCGTTTTACTTATACAATATATATTAATTGACGGTTAAATACATGAACTTTGAGTCTATTTTGGTTTTTCCCACAAAGTTTAAAAATTTGTCAATAAATACACACTTAACACTATTGTAATTTTTTTCATAAATTGAATGACGGTCAAAATTAAAGCTGATATAACAATCGATGTGATATCACATTATTAAAACGACGTCGTTTAACTTATACAATATGTATTTAAAAAAGATCTTAAATACACCTCATACTCTCTCCAACCCAAACATTATCGTAAGTTGAGGTTAGAGAAAGAGAGATGGGGTGGGGTGGGATACGGTGTGAGTGTGAGTTAAGGTGGATTTAAGATTTTTTAATACATATTGTATAAGAAAACGATAAACCCAAACATTATCAATAAGTTGAGGTTAGAGAAAGAGAGATGGGATGGGATGCAGTGTGAGTGTGAGTTAAGGTGGATTTAAGATTTTTTAATACATATTGTATAAGAAAAGATATCATTTTAATAATGTGATATCACGTCGATTGTTATATCAGCTTTCATTTTGACCGTTATTCAATTTGTGAAAAAAAATAAATTACAATAATGTTAAGTGTGTATTTATCGACAAATTTTTAAAGTTCGTGGGAAAAACCAAAATAGACCCAAAGTTCATATATTTAACCGTCAATTAATATAGATTTTATATATAAAGCGACGTCGTTTTGATGAAGTGGTGCCACGTCGACTGCCACGTCAGTTTCAATTTTGACCGTTATTCAATTTGTGGGAAAAATCACAATGATGTTAAGTTCGTGTATTTATTGATAATTTTTAAAATTCGTGGAAAAAACCAAAATATGCCCAAAGTTCATGTATTTAGGCGCCTATAACCCTTATTTTTTTATTAAAAAATGAGCCAAGTACAGTGGAGTAATCTGGATAAATTGAATTTATAGCATATATCAAATCATAAAATTATATTTTAAGGTATTCCTTAAGTTCCAATATATGCTTTTTCCAAAATGAATTATCCCCCCTAATGGTCAAAATGCAGAAAAGAATATAACAATATCTTATGATATTTCTTAATGCATAATCGTCACAATGTACTCAGTTCGACTTGTAGTTTGAAAGAAAAATATTTGAATTAACTATATAATTATATATAGATCTAGTTGTTATTAAAATCATGATATTTGATTTGCAAATTGAACACCACGTTCAAAGTGTGTTGAAAACAATTAGAATCATCCCAAATTTTCGGAAGACCACAGTATATGGTATGGACTAAATTATGCAGGTTTTAATGGACTCAGCCCAATAAGTTTCACAGAATTCTCGAAATCAAAAGTTAAAAAGAAAAAAATCCAGAAAGACTCCTACAAAATAATCAGAACTGATCCAGTCAAAACTGAACATCTGAGTTATCCAAATCAGAACTCAAAGGAAATAGACTTGACACAAAATAATTTATGAGATCTAGTAGTCAAAACTGATGTCAACTGTATTTACTATTCGATCTCTAAAAGGTACACATCTATATAAATACGTCCTCCCTTTCTAAAACGTATGTACTACACACATTATCACACGTTGACATGTTAAATTTGTTATTGGATTCTCCCCGTATGAGACTAATTTGAGCGTCGAAATCCCTTCCTCTCCGATTTTATCTTTTTTGCTGATGATGTTCAAAATCCTACACGTGAGTATAGCTTTTAGTATAAATTAATACGGATAATGTAGGTTGTTTGAATGAGTATGAAGAAATTATTCTGATGCAACGCTTTGTTATTAGTCCGAAAGTGGAAGCGTCGATCTGTCCCTCACTTACTGATTGGACTATTTTCACTATTTCCTTGTTCATTATTCTAAATCTACTAACTTTTAATCAATTGAGCTAAGTGTGAGACTATTAATTTCCACCATTTCCAAGTTTCAGTTGAGGTGTTTAAAGCATTATTAAAATGTCTCAAAATGCATAAATAAAGCATGATGATTCAGTTCAAAACTATGATCACCTCATCCCAATATAGCTCATATATTTTGGACTATTTAAATCATGCGTATTTTAGTGATCGTGCTGTGTCTTTTAATCAAATTAATCAGTGGAGCATAGTGTCTGTGGTTCGCCGTTTAGTAAAAAATTTTAGACATTTTATTTTATTCAAACTTTTACTATTAATTCTAGTGCAGGTCGTATTTTATCTGCTTCGTGGCCATATATGACTCGTATATTTCAAGCATGAAACGACATTGATGAATTTGCATATGCAGGGGTGCATTAAATTTGAAAAATATCTATACACAATTCTAATCACTTGAATTAAATAGGGAAACTAGCACCATTTTAATCTTTTTGTAGTTGAAAATTGGCATCATTAATATTTGAAATATGATCTTCAAGAAGAGTGAAAATGATGATGCTTCTCGTTAATCGAAAACTCCAAACCAAAGTACGAGCTAGTTATCAGCGGTTTTTTTATATACGAAAAAAAAAGATCTACCGTGTTACTAATGTTTATTATATATTTGTGCCTATTTTTGGTGTGATATAATGTATGGTTTACCCGTTCTTCATCATCATTTCGTGTCTTTTTGATTGATATTTGTCGATTAGTACTTGTTTAGTTCGTTTCGAATTTTTCTAGGAAACAATGTGAAAAAATGGACAAAACTGAGTAGACTAGCTTGTACTTTTGATGGATAATGAAGTACGAATTGATGAGTGAAAATTAGACATATTTGAAGTACATCTCGATAGGAGCCTGTAGGCGCAAACGGATCGCAATTCGGAATTCGGACGAGGGAGAACGGATCAAACAGAAATGTTACGTATTGCAGCAAACACCACCAAGTGCCGGCGGCGTTGAGTCTGGCGCTGGGTTCGCACCCTTGCACAGAAGACAACAAACACCATGCAGCGCTGGCAGCGACGCGTCCGGCACTGCACGGGGGGTTGACTTTGGCCCGATTTTCAGCCTTTAAATGTTGTGTTAACTCATTTTTTTAGACACACTTCATTCTACACCTCACACCTATGAACCCTACCTATTTTTCTCTCATTTTTACACTTGGCTTCGGATTGATTCCACTTCATCTATGCTTGTAACAGCATTGGATTACAAATTCATCATTGAAATTAGTAAGAATTTCTTCTCTTTCTCGTTAGTTTTTGGGATGAATGATTTTTATCAGTTGATGTATATGATTTGTGGGATTATGTTGAGGAACTAATTCCCCATCTAGGGTTAGGTAGATCGAATCGTGTATTGATAAAGTACTCATGTTGAGCATATTTATCCGATTTAATTTATTTTTCTCGTAATTGAACAACTTGATCACTTGTTTGATTATATTAAATATTGATTGAGGTCAATAGGCCATTTCAATACTGGATTTATGATTTAATCGGAGTGAATCTTACCAGAAATGAGTGATTCATTATCGGGATTGAATAATTAATTAATTGAATACTTGTCCGAGAGCAAGAGTTTAGGTTGAGTTTTGATTATAGAATCATTTAATTATTGATATACGTAATGATATATGATTAATTGATACACGAGGATTGAACACTGAAGCCCTAGTCCTTTAATCCAATCGAATTACTTGTGTTTGCATGCACGTTTGTATTTTCTTATTTACTTGTTTTATTTTTTATTTTCATGTTCTGTGACAAAATCCTCAATTATGTTAGGACGTTAGTTTTACTTTTATGTTTTTGTCTTTATACGAAATATAAGCCCTGCAAGTCTTCCTCGAGATATACGACTTGGGTTGACCTTACGATGCTACATAGGTCTCGTTCTATTGCGAGAACCTAGAGGTATAATTTAGGTTAAACAAACTTTTGGCGCCGATGTCGGGGAAGGTTTTTGGCTTTGTGTTTTGTGTTTTGTTTCTGTGTTTCACTTTTTCTTCTCTTGTTTTGTTATTTTCTTCCAACAAGTGCGCATAATCTATTTTCTTATCTTGTGATTGTGTATGCTAGGTTACCGAAGTTTTAATAGAAAGTTGGCACCGGTGTTTGACGATATTCACAGGGTGAGAGATTTAGATCTTTCGGACCTAGAGGAAGATAGCCACTCCAAGAATTTAGCTTATAGACCACATGTAATAGACCACATACATTAATACTAAAGTTGTCTATTATGATATATACAACGTGCAGGGTGAAACGCATGGTCTATAACCATTTTTTCAATCGGTTATAGACGACGGGCTACCAAAATCCGTTGTCTATTAGCGTGGTTTTCATATTATAGACCACGGGGTTCATTCCGCGTGGTCTATTAGCGCAAAAATTCCATAGACAACGGGCTTTAGTCCACGTCGTCTTCCTCTCATGTTGATTAAATACCACGGGTCATTAACCGCGTGGTCTATCGCCTTATTAGCCACGTTGTCAGCCATAAGAGTCTATTAAAAAAAATTCATTTATAAAAAAATAAAAATATTAGTCCATTTCATATGAGCCATACGCTAATTTCTTTTCCATTTGATAAATGAGCCCTAGTTCTCTCTCTCTCTCTCTCTCTCTCTCTCTCTATCTCTATCTCTCACTCGCATCCTAATTCCTCCGCCTCCTTGCTGTATCTTCTTCGTTCCTCGCCGTCCTCCGCTGCCCCTACGTCGTCCCTTGTCATCACTGTGCCGTCGTTGTCCCTCGCCGTCTCTCTTGCGCATCCTAATTCCTCCACCTCTCTGCTGCATCTTCTTCGTTCCTCGCCATCCTCCGTTGTCCCTACGTTGTTCTTTGCCGTCACTATGCCATCACTGTTCCTCGTCGTCACCTGTTGTCGCTGTCCCTCGCCGAAGGTATCAATATTCAGATTCAATTTTCGTTTCACACATAATTGTATGAATGTTAGGATGAATTTTGAAGTTTTGATTTAAATTTTTTTGCTTGTGAGAGGAGAATAGTAGAAAAGATTTCAATCACACAATTTTTGTGCGTTGATTAAAAGATGAGGGCATAGTGTTTGTGCGTGACTGTGTGTTGTCTGTGTTTTCTTCATCAATCATGCTCTGCTTTTTCTTTTGAGATACCTCTATTGCAGATGCGTGAATTTCAGTTTGTTCTCGTGTATAATACTTAGAAATTTGAAACAAAAATTTGTTCGACTACTGTGCTTCAATTTTGTCATATTGAGGGTTTATCTGTATTTGAATTATTTGGAAAATAAAATAAAATCAAAACTGCTACCAGCCATATATATGCAGACAAATATGAAATAAGTGAATATTGATGTAAAGATAGAGAAGTTGAACTACATAGTTCACTCTAATTTCTAGCTGAGATTCGAGCTGTTATTGTTTTTTATTCCTTGCCCTTTACTGATCTGAGTTGTTGAGTGATGACCCCTATTTTCTTTCTCATGTGAAGTTCCAAGGTTGAGACCAAGAGCGTTGGATTCGTTTTCTTTGCACGAGAATGATTAGTTTCTTCTATCTTCATAAAACTTCTCGATTGGGGGGAAGAAGGCCACAGAACACACAGGCTGAATTAACTTCCTTCGAGCAGCTTTCGCTCAAGAAGTTGATGTATGGCATAAGCTTGATCATCCAAATGTAACAAAGGTAATCAATATGCTTTTTAAGATATTTGATCATTGCTTGTCCTTTTATCTTCCACTACGAAATCTCTACGAGGTGCTAGCTGTAATATAATATGCACTCAACCTCGTAGGACATCAGCAATATCAATTGCAACTCGAAAACATGTATGTTATAAAATAGATTTGTTTCATTATAATGATACCATCTATAAAACTTGATTTCATGTTGAACATGTACTTTTTTTGGCAGATGTATTTAGCATAAAAATGCTTGAGCTTAATGTAGATATAAGGTAAGCCTATTTCGCTTTGTTAATCTATATTTTGCTCTGTGGCCATCGAATTTTACCTTAGTGCTTCCTTAAAGGAATTCTTTCAGCCCATATTAGAGCATGTGGAACAATTAATTTAGTACAAGCAAAATCATATCTGTTGGTTCCTATTGCCTAATGATCGAGTTAAACTTGATGTCAACATAGAAAGTGTATCAGAAGTGGTTTCTGTCTACATTCTAGCTACCAATTTAATTGAGTATGTTTATCTTTTTTCACATTGCTCAAGTCCATCCAATTTTCTTTATTTTCAAAAGGAATAAAACAAGCATATATACATATCCCTTATTTTAAAGTTTCTCATTGAATTGGATCATTGTACTTTTCTTATAAATGTTAAGTCCATTTGTAGTTTATCTTTTTTTGTTGAATTAGATCCCTGTAGTTTCATTATTTTCTTTTCTTTTTACATAAAAGTACCGAGATTCAGATTTTACCATGAGACCTATTTGTAACATAAATATAAAATAAAAGTATTAGTGTTAACTAGTAAAAGTAGAAAACTCTTTCCGAAAGATTTGGAAGTAAAGGATTTTTTAATATGCACTTCTCATTTTTGAAATGTGTCGTTATTCTTTTACATCTTGGCAGATGGAATGTGAGAAAACTTGCTCTAAGCTACATGATCAATCCATACATGGTTTTTTCTTTTTCATTTCTTTTTCGAAGTTTAGAGTCTAAAGCCTAAATATTAACTTTATTACAGTGCTTTTAACCATTGTCTATTGGTGTTTGTTGTACTTACTAGTATACTACAACTCATCATAATTATATTTTGCTGGTAACTCTGCACGAGGTGATGAGCTACATATGAGATTTTTATGCTCATATTCTATCATGATAAACTCAGTAGAACTTAGTGAAATCATTTAGCCAAGTGACGGAAGCTAACATCTTGTAAGTAATGTATCTTAATCCACAATATGTATTTGCAGGGTCCTAAAAATGTTCAATATGAGCATAGGAAAAAGGGGGAGACATAATCTCTTGTGGGAAATGATCAAGGTATGAAATTCTTGCCATAATTATGAAAATTATTGTCCTTCAAAATGTTGATAACTCAAATTATGCATTTCATGTAGTGTCAACAACAACCTGATGGAAGTCAATGTGGATTCTATGTCATGCGGTATATGAAATATATTATTGATAATTATGGTTCGGATAACACCATTGCATTTCCTTTTCTGGTAGTTATAACGTGACAATTTAATCTAAAATTTTCTAAATACTTATTCTTTAATATTGTTTAGTAATGAAATATGTCTATTTTGATTATTTAATAGTTTTCCGAAGGCTTTTACTCGAAAAAAGAAATCGATGAAGTCCGTATAGAGTGGGCCGAGTTAGTCGTTGATTCTATGGTTGTTGATGGTAAGTTTGATACCTTATTGAATTGAATATTTTTGAGGTATTAAATTTTATTTCTGCACATATTGCATCTTATTTTGATCATGTAGATGGAGAGGCTAATTAGATGATTGATGTTGGAGCAGAGATGGTGAAATGAAAGGTTCAAGATGGTGAAATTGATGTTTTGTGGACGAATTTAATTAGCTAGGTAGACAATATTTGTTGTGCAACAATTGTTGATTGGGGATTTTTTCAGATATAACGCTTATGTATTGACTTGATTTCTATTTATGAGACAATATATATTTTATATCTATTTTGTATTATTATTTTTTAATGGCCGAAACATGTATTTTGAATTATATAATAAATAAATTTATTTTGTTGACTGATCAATAGACAACGGGCTTCTCCCCATTGTCTATTAATATATAGACAACGGGGATATCCGCGTGGTCTAAAACACAATAGACAACGGAGTTTAACCATTGTATAAAGCTAGAACACCATTGTCTATAACAACATAGACAACGGGCAAACCCACATTGTCTATGATGCTATAGACAACGGGGAATATCCATTGTATATTACAAGGCCCCCATCGTCTATAACATGATAGACCACGGGGATTATCCCGTTGTCTATATTGTGATAGATGACGGGGATTTCCCCGTGGTCTATAGCCGGCCCTAATAGACTATACCTTGATAGACAATGGGGTTTTCTGTAATAGACAATGGGGATTCCCCGTGGTTTATAACCGAAATTCTTATAGTGAGCTCTTCAAAAGTGAGACGAGTATTGTCGTGCCTGTGCACGAAGAAGCTGAGACTCAAGTTCCTAGTGAAGAGTCTGTGCATGAGGATATGGTGGCTAATGTAGCGGTTAATGAAGATGAGGTGAATCTGAGGATGCATGACTTTGCTCGATCCATCATTGGGACGACAACATCGTGCATAGTCCTCGTTCGGCCAGGAAATACGAGTTGAAGCCCATTCACTTCAACCTTCTACCATCTTTTTACGGGATGGCGACTGAAGATACCTTAAAATTCGTCCTGGAGTTCTACGACATCATACATACTTTCCCGTTGAATGAGTTGACTGGGGACTTTGAGAATGAGATGTTTTCCATACACCTTGAAGGACATGCCAGGACTTAGTTCTTGTTGCTGCAGCCTGGTTCATTGACTAGCTGAAGTGTTGTGTATGACAAGTTCATAGTCAAGTACTACTCGAACCAGAAGACGCAAGAGCTCAGGGCGAAGATTTTCACGTTCAAGCAAGATGTAGGAGAGCCGTTACATAAGACGTGGGATCGATTCAAGGCACTGACGCAGTAGTGCCCACACCACCATTACCCCATCGAACTGCTATATCATTTCTTCTATGATGGATTGATGATGAATTTCTAGTATATGATCGATAATGCAGCTGGAGGGGACACTGGCAATCATACTGCCGATGACGTAACTGATATCCTGTAGATTTTGGCTGTAAATTCTCAAAGAAAGAGTGTGCGGAGGAGGCAAACCTAAGCTAGTGAGGCTACCGTGAGTAGCGAAATGACCAGGCAGTTGGCAGAACTGACCATGCAGGTCCACATGATGAGCACCTCTGGAGGACAACAATGTCCTCAGTAGAACTTCACCGCAGAAACATGCGGTATATGTGGCAAGTATGGCCACGGTGCTAATGCTTGCCAAATAATGGTAGAGTTGGCTTACCTCTAGTAAGCAGATGTGAGCTCCGTGCAGGGCTACTAGCAGAATTGGCGGAATGGCTCAGGCAATGGATGGCAGCAAGGTCAAGGCTTAGGGCAAGCAACTCAATATCAGCAGCCACCTCATTAGCAATTGACAGTCATGCCTCGATAGCAACAACTCCAGTATCAGAGAGCTCCACCACAGAGACTGTCATTGGAGGACTCACTTCAGATATTCATTCTAGTGAATTCATAATGATTTGAAACAGTGGAGGCATCCGTTAAGAGGGTAGAGACCCAAGTGGGAAAGCTAGTTGAAACGGTAGTGGAGCTCATGAAATGGGAACAAAATGGCAAGATGTCTAGTTATTTGGAGCATGCCAAAGTCGTAATTGCCCATGTAAGTTACCACGATGGTTGCGAGATGGATAAGGAGATTGAAGTAGAGGGGCATAGTCCTCTACAGTTTATGAGCCACCTGTTCCATTCCTGAGTTGACTGGTAGTAGGAAATAAGAGAGTTGATGAGAAGAAAGTTGTAGCAGTAGGGTTATAGAAGCCCACCCAGCACCAACCAGTACCAAGGCAACATGATCCAGGAAGTTTTACTATAAATGTTGCTTTCGATAATGGAAAGTCAGCATTGGGGATGCTTGATTTGGGTATCGGGGTTAATTTGATGTCTTTTTTCTATTCAACATGTTAAAACTAGGGACTTTAAAACAAACTCGTATGCGCTTAGAACTAGCTGAGGATACTATTTAACACCCAAAAGACGTGATTGAAGATGTCCTAGTAAGAGTTGGTAACTTGTTAATCTATGTGGATTTTGTTGTCTCTGTATCGTCGTCGTGTACAGTCGTGCTCCAGCCCGAAGCCTTCTCTGTGTCATCGATTGTAGCTGAGCCGTAGTGGCTCGATCCAGGTTTAACAAAATACAAAATGTAGGTCTCAATATTCTAAGTTCTGTAGTTACTGAATTTCTATGTATTTAAGATTAAATAGAGATTGTTTGTGCATTCTATGTTGATGAATCGAGTTAGCTACAAGCTAAATGGATTGTATTAATTGCTATGGAACATACATGACCTTGCTGCTGTTATTTCTCATAGAAATTGAATGAATTAAATTGTAGTTGGATGAAGTTAAGTGATATAGGACCTGTACGAAGTAGTCTTGCTTCTGCCGTGATTTTGTTGAATGAGGTAGAAATTGATTGTTGCTATTTTATTGCTTCTGCCGTGATTTTGTTGAATGAGGTAGAAATTGATTGTTGCTATTTTTCTGAAATTTGTTGAGAACAAGAGCAGGTTGTTGATGTTGCATAAATTTGATAACCAAAAGAAATCAGAGAAAGGTTGTGAGCAAAAAGAATTTACTTTTTATAGTTAGTCAAAAGAACTTTTCCTTCTTTCTTTTGTGTTTTGGAATATCCGATCAACATGACGGTTCAAGATATTCGAATGTTGTATGATTTCACGAGGTACAAGGCTAGAGAGTTTCTAGAGTGTAGGATGTGAAAGATGATGGTAAGTGTCCCCAAAAGTAGAGGGATTTAGGAAAAAGTTGAGGGGTTTGGGGGATTTGATTTGATGAGACAATTATCATAGTATAGCTTATATGTCTGGATTTTGATTCTGTATATATCAGTTCTCCAACACTTGTTTTAATTTTCTAGTTTGAAACAATAATATTTAAACACCAATGTTATAATTTTTAATAATCGTCCTAAACTCAAATCTCGATTTAGCTTAATAAAATAATTAATTCAAAATTTTAAATTTCACAGGGTGTTACATAACCAAAGCTCAACCAATCTGCTTTCATATATAAATCCATAAGACGCGCTATGATTGTTACATGAAAATTACTTGATGGATTTTACTTCACCATAACGACACATATTTAAAGTTTAAATATGCTGGATTTTTATGTAGTAGTATTTTTCACTGAAAAAGTTTGGATATAGCTTGAATTTCTCTCACATTCACATAATTTATATTTGGTTTTTGTTTTGCATGTTTTTGTTATGTTTTTCTATGTTTGTTTTCGACGATTTGATTCCTATTCGTTTAGTTTTGAATATCTTTTTATTGGAATCATGTTCATCTTTGTTTTGTGTAGGGAATGTTCGCGTTTAAGCATTTTGAGGATAAAAACGCACCCAAGCGCCGGACTCGGCGTAGCCGGTGCTGGGTACGTTTGGCAACGTGAAGACGCGCTCGAGGAGGCACCCGCGTCCGGCGCTTGAGTGCGTCCGCGCGGGTGCCAGACGCTTTAAGCGCCCCCGTCCGCGCCGGCATGCGCCCCGCCGGGTGCCACACTGAAGGAGCCCAGAGATTGCCCACGTCCGGCGCTGGGCGGTGTGTTGAAGTCGTCCAGAGAGTTTCCGCGTCCGGCGCTGACTCACGAGCTGAAATCATCCAGAGAGATGCCGTGTCCGGCGCTTCCTTGCGTCTGGCGCTGGCTCCCGAGCTGAAGTTGTCCAGAGAGATGCCGCGTCCGGCGCTGGCACCCGATTCCACGCACGACCGTGTCCGGCGCTGCCGAGCAAGCCAGCGTTGGGTGACCATGATTTCGCATTGTTTTGAAGGCCTCGCGTTCGGCGTTGGGCGAGGAATTTCGGGGGCTATAAATATAACTTAAACGCTGAAAAACCCTAGTTCTGAATTATTTTTACTTCTGTCTGTTTTATTTGAGAGCTCTCCCCACACGAATTATTGTTTATCTCTATTTTCCAAGTATTTCATTGTATTGGATTGATTCAAGAGCTTTGATTGAAGAGATTCATCAACGACTTTTACGATTGTAAGGATTATTATTCTATTTTTCTTCCGTTGAATTATTGGATAATGATTTCTATTGATTGTAATTGTTTGATCCGTGAAATGAGCATGAACTAATCTTCCACTACGGTTGGGTGATTCAAATTGATTGATTGTTTATTTGTTTTGATTGAGTATACCAATTTAATTCTAGGGTTTTCTGTTAAGTGATTGATCACCATTTAATTGTTTGTGTGTCGATATTATCGAGATAGATACGCTGCATCATAGGAATCAATCGATTAGAGGCTACCGAAACGGGTACTCTAATAGTTTAGGTATTTGTGAAATTTGATAACCTAGGTTTAATCCACGGAACGAAAGTCGAGTGTTTGGATTGAGGTTTGAGGATTGCATGAATAGGTAGATTTCTTGACCAAGCATAAATCAATTAATCAAGGCGAAGAACCCTAATACCCTAGTCTTTCTCACACTCTTGAATTACTCCTGTTGCTATTGAACTGCTTTGAATATTGGTTTGAATCGTTTGCGTGATTTAATTTTCTGTCAATTTTAGTTAAGTTCACCCCTATCAAGTTTAGGATTTAGAATTATCGTTTTTATCGTAACACATCATAAGCCCTGTTAAGTCTTCCTCGAGAGATTCGACTTGGGTCGACCTTACCACACTATAGGGACCTCGTACTATTGCGAGTGACTTAGGAGAACAATTTGGTCGGAACAAATTTTGACGCCGTTGCCGGGGAAGGCTTTAGGCATTTTTGATTGTGTTATTTTTCCCTCCTTATCTTCTATTTTTCTTTATTTATTTTTGTTTGGTTAATTCTTCCCACAGGTGCGCGTAATCCGTTTTCTTTTCTTGTGTTTTTGTATGCTAGGTCGTCGAAGTCTTAAAAGGAAGTTGGCACCAGTATTCGATAACATTCACAGGGCGAGAGATTTTAATCTTTCGAACTTGGAAGAAGAAAGCTCGTCTGCAAGTGAGACGAGTTCAGCGACAGTTGAGCACTAGGATTTGGAGATTCGATCTCCAAGTGAGGAAGTTGTGCCAGAAGAGATGGCAGCAAATGGAGGAGTCAACGATGAAGGAAACCCGCGGATGCGTGATTTTGCTCGACCCATCATTGGGGTGATAACGTCATGCATAGTCCTCGGGGATCCGGCCCGAAACTACGAGTTGAAGCCTATCCACTTCAATCTCCTACCCTCTTTCTATGGGATGCCGAGCGAGAATGCTTTGAACTTCATCCGGGAGTTCTATGCAGTGGTTCACACTTTTCCATTGAACGGACTCTCAGAAGATACACTGAGAATGAGGTGTTTTCCTTACACCTTGAAGGATAGAGCCAAGACATGGTTGATGTCTCTACAGCCTGGATCACTGACGAGTTGGCAAGCCGTATATGATAAGTTCATGGAAAGTACTACTCGAACCAGAAAACACAAGAGCTGAGGGCTCAGATAGCCACCTTCAAGCAGATGGCTGGAGAACCTCTGCATGAGACATGGGATCGTTTCAAATCGTTACAGCAGCAGTGCGCATCATCATACCCAGCTGAGCTTCTCAATCAGTTTTTCTATGATGGATTGACGATGGATTATCAATACATGATAGATAATGCAGCTGGAGGTAGAGCCGGCAAAATGAGCCCGGCCCGAAAAGCCCGCTCAAGGTACCCGGGGTTTGGGTCGGTTTGGGTTTCAAAATTAAAGGCCCGAAAAAAACCGGGCCTAAAAGCCCTAGAAAAAACCCCGGCCTCTGAACCAGCCGGCCAAAGCCTCGGTTTTGGGCTAAAAAGCTCTACCGATTTCTATTAAATATATATATTTATAATATTATTTAATATATATTTCTATACTTTTTTTACTAATATTAATTATATTTTATATAATTATTTATTTTTTATAGTAATAATTTTCTTACTAATTCACATACTAGTCAGGAAAATAAATTCTGGAGAAAATAATAATCTCATAAATCATTCAAAAATAATTCACAAGAGAAATGATCTCAAAAAATATATAACATTGATGATTATCTAATTAAGTAATTGTTTTTTCAATTTAAAATATTAATTTTATATATTAAAAAAAATTAAAAAATTATATAAAAAGTCATCACCGAAAACCCATGGGGGTTAGTTTGGCTTCATATTTTAGTTCGAACATTTTCGGCCCGACCCGCCCGAAAAATGTAAAAGCCCAACGAGCCCAGGGTCGGGCCAACCCGGCCCGCTACTTTGCCAATTCTAGCTGGAGGAGACATTGGAAACTATACCGCTGATGATGTTAGCGAGATTTTGAGACGCTAGTCGCAAATTCAAGAAGGAGAAGTGTGGGATGAAGACCGCAAAGAAAAGAGGTGACGCCTAATTTTGAAGTGACACAACAATTGGCAGAACTCACTTGCCAAGTTCAATTATTGAGAGTGAACGAGTCTCAACCCCCGCCTCAATTCCAACAGCAACAAGTGATGTCAATGGAGACATGTGGTATTTGTGGTGAAGCGGGACACGGGGCCAACACGTGCCAACGAGTCAATGAGATAACATATGACGAAGTGCAAATAAATGCTATGCAAGGGTTCCAACAAGGGTTCCAAAGAGGCAATCGCAAGGGTATCAACCGAGGCTCAAATACGATCCCTTTTCAAATTCATACAATCCCCGGTGAGAGATCATCCCAATTCTCGTGGAATCGTAATCAGGGGATCTAGTCATGGAGCTCGCCTTCGAAAGCAGCCTCCCCAATGTTAGCGGTTCCAAGGAAGCGAAGAACAACAATTGCAGCACCACTTCCACAAACCCAACAGCAACCGGGTGCACCGAGGAAGCCAACACTTGAGGATTCTCTACAGACTTTTATCCAAGCAGGTCATCAGAGATTTGAGTCTGTGGAAGCATCAATGAAGAGGATAGAGACTCAAGTAGGACAGTTAGCGGGGACCATTGGAGAATTGGCACAACAAGGATAAAAAGGAAAATTGCCTAGTCAGTATGAACAAGCACAAGCAATAACGGTTCTCAGGAGTGGAAAAACGATTGACAATAGAGTGGAAATTCCACTAGAGGAACCAGAATTGACTAAGGTGACTGAGGAAGTGCAAAAGGAAAGCACAGGGGAAGAAGAGAAGAGACATCCGAGGCTTCACAAAGCCGAGAATCCGTATCAACCTCCAATTCCATTTCCGAGCGGGGTTGAGAAGTGAAAAGAAAGATCGCCATTCTTAGAGTTCTACAAGATGCTATCTAAAGTGAATGTGAACTTGCCTCTCCTTGATGTTATTCAAACGTACAAGATATGTCAAATTCTTCAAAGAGTTGGCATCGAAAAGAGGAAGTTTGTAGATGACGAGAAGGTGATTGTATCCGAGGTTGCTGCTATTTTTCAAAGATCAATTGCCACCAAAGTAGCGCGATCCAGGAAGCTTTGTGATAAAGATTGCTTTGGGAAATGGAAAGGAAGCTACGTGCATGCTCGACTTAGGTGCGGTATAAACTTAATGCCTTACTCTATTTTTGAGCAACTAGAATTAGGGAATTAAACCCACTCGCATGTCTACAGTTAGCTGAGAGATCAATTCGTTACCCTAAGGGGATTATCGAGGACATATTAGTCAGAGTGAGTGGGTTGATTATTCCTATTGATTTTGTTGTTCTTGATATGGGTGACGTTAAGGAAAATGATAGAGAGCACACAATTCTTTTAGGTAGACCTTTTATGGCTACAACCAATACGTTGATTGATGTTAAAAATGGAGTATTGAAAATGACAGTGTTGGGAGAAACTGTGTCCTTTTTCTGTTAGAGATAGCACTATAGTACCATCTTCTGATGTGATTGATAATTGTTCTTATATAGATGCTATTGATTGCTTTGTGGTCGAGACATGTGTATTGCAGGAAGATCGCATAGAAACTTTCCTCGCAGGTTATGATGAGAATGAAGAGAAGCTCTGTCTGGAGAGCAATATTGCGGAGGAGAACCGGAAGATAGAAGTGGAAAGATTACCTTTGCAAGAGAAACCAGACCTCAAAGAGTTGCCCGAACACCTCAAATATGTCTACCTCAAGAGGGAGTAAGCTTCGTCATAATCTTTGCCGGGTTAAGCAAGGTAGAGGAAGAACAACTCATTGAGGTGCTAAGAAAGAATAAACAAGCTCTTGAATGGAATATGTCTGATATTCGAGGGATAAGCCCAAGAATGTGCATGCATCGGATAGTACTTGAAGACGGGCTAGCTAATTCGGGAAGGACAACGAAGGTTGAATCCTAACCTTATGGAGGTAGTCAAGAAGGAGATTCTAAAGCTCCTTGCAGAAGGACTCATCTACCCCATAGCAGACTGTGACGACCCGACTTTCCAAGGAAGTACAGATCATATGGATCGTCACGGTATGATAAAGCAGCGGATATAAACATAACTAATCAGTGCAATTAACCATTTAACTACTCAATAACGCATCGACTAAAAAGGGATAAGCTATTCAATACCAACTCAAGTCACAGAAGGACTTGTCAAAAAGGTTCAAGGTTCAAATGTAACCCAATCGGGGCATAATTCAAGAAACGAGGTACGACCTCAAGTTCAATACGGTATGAAAGAAGTTATAATCAAACATCAAAATAATATCAGAGTTAGGCAGAAAATAAACGTGTGGACATGCATATGACGATGCATGCCCAAGGTTCTAGAAACCTTTCTAATAAAGCATCAAAACAATCGCTACTCGCACCACCCGCACCCATCATCGATCCTTGCTCAACCTGCACATCAAAAACGAGATGCAGGGCTAAGTACAAAAGTACTCAATGGACTCATTGCCGAAAACATTTTCTTTATCAAAAGTTATTGAACTGCCCACAATAGCACATGAGAATTTTAGTTGAAAGACTCATGCCTATCAAACATTTTATCATTTCCAAAAGTGTCAGGCCTGACTATTTCATACGTTGTTCCATATCCGATCATTCATTCATTCATTCCATTCACAAGACTATGGGGTGGCCACCTACACATAGTCGCCGTGACCGATCGAGGTAGCTAACCTTAACACACAACACACGTGTACACAATCTGAAAGTTAGTCCTTAACTAAGTCGGATCCGATCGTTACCTCTTTTTAACGCTATGGACCAACTCATTCACATACCACGTTGGATATACCAACCCATTTTCATTCCACGCTGACAAACCAACCTCGATATGAACACAACAAAACATAAACATTTGGCGATCAATAACGGTTCATGGAATAATATTTCATAAAACTTTGTAAATCATGCTTTGAGATAGACATGTCATTTTGTTTCAAGAGAGCCCACCGCTAATCCAAAGCTAGTTAGTCTAAAGAGCGAGGTGTGGTTGTTCTTCCTCGCCGACTCACGCACGATCAAACCCTTCATAAGAAAATAGCGCTTAGATTCTTTCTATCGATCAAGGTCGCTTATAAATTACGACTTAAAGTTCCCACTTAGGGTTTCTTTATGATTTCATGTGATTGTTTTAAGATAATTTCTATTATCTTACATTTCCAATTCCCAAGCTATATTACTTCATCGTTCATAGGTGAACTTCAATTATGAATCACATACTCCAAGTCTATTCTCGACTCTTAATCTTAGTGCTCTTCTAAACGTTATTACGTTATATAGATTATTAGTATTCAAGTTGTGATTGGTATATTAGGATATTCTCAAGCCACTAACTAGACTTAACAATTATAGTTACGTCCTAGTAGGTTATGCTTAACGACTTGTCATGTTAGCACGACAATTAAAAGAGGAGTATTGACTTATGATTCAAGTGAGCACATGCTATCATGTAAGTAAGTAGTTAAGAATAAATGAAGTGCTTCGGGAATATTAACTCGACTTTTGAGACATAAGGATCGACATCTTATGTTCGAATCTTTGCTTACGATTACGACATCAGATGTTTCTCTTAACTCGTCGGAGATTATATAAGTCGATAATCGTTATTCGTTATCGAGTTGTTTTAGCGCCAATCTAATATCGTATTGGGTTGTCGTTATCGAGTATCAACGTTGTAACTTCGGCTTTTGGTTTTCTAACTTAGGAACTCACGTTTGAGTATCCTTTAATAGTAGCAAACCCTAATTTATGTCTAACTTGATTCTCGTTGATTCCTTCTGTTATCGAAATTGGTCGATTTCTTTCGATTCTCGTACATATAGTATTATGTTGTTTACGTTTGGGGTTTTGGTTTGTCGACACAACATAAACATAAACATTCAACACCAAACAATACCATACCCAACATAAACTATACTAAAGCATTAGAAAACCCCAATTTCTAACATAATACACAATCATTGTGTATGTGTGCATGTTGTTCCATTCATTCACCATAATCACAACCATTTATTCTAAGCCTATAATTTCACTATCATAGCATCACTACCATTAAAATTAGACGCATACTTAACCATTTTTCTATGTTTTCGATAATTAGCAATAATTAGCATATGTACTCAATAAATTCCAATAAAATCATGTTATACTCCTATCATACTATAGAATTTAATTTCTAATTCAATATCATCATATAAAATTTCAAACCATAGGTTAACAATTACCAAGTTTTCGGCATTATTGATTTAATGAGCATTAGTGTTCAATAAATTTCACAAAAATCATATTATGCTTATATCATATACTAAACATGAAATATCATTTCATATCATGCATTAAAATTTAAACCCATGCTTTTCACCCTTATATGTTTTGGTACTCACTATATATATATATACATATTCAATAAATTTCATTCCTTCACAACATGTTTATATTATGCAATAACATGTAATATTAACATTAAATATCAATTAATATTTATAATATGAACCAAATGCTTGGAATTCTTTTTGTCCTCACACATATTTTACATATGTGTTCAATAATTCCCAACAATGCATATTAAGTTCATATTATTTCTACACATAACATATCCTATTATTTTCAACAAATGAAATCAAATAAATCCTTAGATATATACATATAGTTTTCGTATTCAAAGGAAAATAGGAGTAGTGTCTCAAAATTTCAAGATTAATATATGATGTTCATATCATATATTAAACACTATATCTCAACTATTTCTCAACAAATAAAATCAAACAATGGCTTAAAAACTTAAATAAATTCTGCCCATTTTTGAAAAATAGGAGTAGTGTTTCAAAAATTTCAAGATTAATATATGATGTTCATATCATATATTAAACACTATACCTCAACTATTTTCCAACAAATAAAATCAAAATACAAGAAAATTCCAAAAATATTCTAAAAATTAAAATATTTATTCTACATGCTTCTAATACATTAATAAGCAACAATATCAAAAAAATATTCACAAAAGCATGCTTTATCACATATAAAAAGAAATAAAGCATAAATCGAAAAATATCAAATATGCTCCACAAATTCTAAAATTTTAACTACAGCCTTAGAACATCATTCTAAGAATTTTTCATTCATGTCTTGAGAGCATTTGATGGCTCAAAAGTCACGAAAAAATTGAGGAGCAAAACTAGGGTTTCAAACTAAAAAAAAATCAAATAAAAATTTCAATCCATTAGGATGGAAGAGGATGATGAATACTACCTTTCTATGGTCTTAGAATAATTATTTGTGAGTGGGAAATGTTTGAAATGGGGGATTGAAGCTCAAAAGCTTGAAGAACACAAGGGAAAAGTTGAAAAAAAAAAGAGAAATGAGTTCCAAGTTTGTGGGCTGTAATGAACGTCTCCCCTACTGTATTGGCAGCCTAAAGGGCTGTCATTACCCATTTGGGGTGGTCTTGGTGGTAGTTGGGAGAAGGATTGGTCAAATTACCCGTTTTGGCATGTTAATACCGACTCTTTAAGTTTTAACGCGTTTTCGATTGATTTCTCGGAAGCTTAAGGTTTTATTTTCTTAAATAGCCTTTAAAAGACTTATTTCAATGTTTATAATAATTTCATGAAGTTCGGACGGCGTCCGATAAGTCAATTCCGAGTTATCGCGGAAAAACAGCGTTCAACGATTAAATTATGCTCATTCGAAATTCTATTGAATTCTTGAGCTTTCATAATTTATTTGAGTCTTATAAATCATTTCTTATTGATTTAGACCCTTGGTTCGAGTTTTGGGTCGTTCGGATCAATTTAGGGTTTTCCTGGTATATTTTCCCGGTGTTCGGTTAAGTTCTTCAGGAATTTCTTTCAGAAATTGATTCTTATAATTTCTAAATTCATAATAATATATTCCTTCTTGATTTTGATTGTTATCACAAATTATCATGATTAGCACGGACTGGAAATTGTTTCGGCTCGTGAATAGTGCTTTTAAGACTGACCGGGCAAGTATGCCCGAAAATTCTCATTCTTTGGCTTCACACATGTTTTCGTGAGAGGATTCTAGAAATGAAATCCTTTTGTCAAGATTCATTCACGATCTTTCATTCTATGTTCAGGCTATTCAGAAAACCCTAATCCGGTAGGAATAGTCACTAGTTTTTTTTATTTCTCTAGTTTTCGATCTCCGAATCGATTCTTATTCATTTCGTTGGTTACCTTAAACATAATTAAGGTCTAAGCACCACAATTAATTGGTTTAAACCTCACTAGTAAAAGTTTTAAATTTTTCGTGTTATTACATACCATCCCCCTTAAAATAAATTTCGTCCCGAAATTTGCTAAACTTGGAAAAGATCTGGGTATTTCTCTTTCATAGCTGATTCTAGTTCCCAGGTTGCTTCCTCTTGTCTATGGTGTCTCCATAGAACTTTCACTAACGGTATCTCTTTGTTCCTTAGTTTTTTGATACGTCGGTCTAAGATTTCCGTAGGCAGTTCTACGTAACTCATATTGTCATCGAGGACAATATCCGCCGGTGGTATCACATAGCTGGGGTCATGTATGTACTTCTTTAGTTGTGAAACGTGGAACACATTGTGCACGTTTCCAAAACTTGGCGGCAATGCAAGTCTGTAAGCCGCTGGTCCTATCCTTTCTAAAATTTCATAGGGTCCTATGAAACGTGGTCGTAGCTTCCCTTTTATTCCAAATCTCACGATTCCTTTTGATGGAGAAATCTTCAAGAAGACTTTGTCTCCCACTTCAAAATGCAGCTTTGTGCGACGTTTGTCGGCGTACGACTTCTGTCGGTCTTGGGCCTCCTTGATCCGTTGGCGGATTTGTCTCACGATCTCGATCATCTCTCCCACAGAGTCAGGTCCTAATACTCTCCTTTCTCCCACTTCATCATAGTAGAGTGGTGATCGATATTTCTTTCCATAAAGATCTTCGTACGGGGCCATTCCAATAGTTTCTTGGTAGCTGTCACATCGAGGCGAATTCCACAAGTGGTAACACTTGTTCCCAACTTTCCTCTATCGAGGACAACGGTTCTCAACATGTCTTCCAATGTTTGAATGGTCTCTCTGCATCGTCCGATGCGTGGGTGGAACGCAATCGAAATGTAGTCGAGTCCCCAATTCCTTTTGTAAACTCATCCAGAATCTGGATGTAAATTTTGAATCTCTATCAGACGTGATAGTCTTCGGAACTCCATGTAGACGTATGACCTCTCGAACGTACAATTGTGCTAGTCTGTCTGATCCATGCGTTATCGGAATGGGTAGAAAATGCGCGCTCTTGGTCAAACGATCGATGATGACCCAAATAGCGGTATTTTCTCTTTGTGATTTAGGTAGCCCGGTAACAAAGTCCATGGCTATATCATCCCATTTCCATTCTGGTATGTCTAGCGGTTGTAAGGTTCATACGATCGTTGGTGGAGGTCTTTCACTTGTTGACACGTCAAACAACGTTCTACGAATGAAGCTACGTCTTGCTTCATTCCATCCCACCAAAATTTCTTCTTGAGATCTTGGTACATTTTGGTACTTCCGGGGTGTGCAGTGTAAGAAGTCTCATGGGCTTCTTTCAAGATCTTGCTCCTAAGCCCTTCGTCTTCTGGAACACATACTCTCCCGTCATACAACAAAACGTTATCTGTCGCTTCTTTGAAATTCTTGTGGTTGTTCTCCTTGATCTTAGCTCGTATTTCCTCCAGCTTCTTTTTCTTCCTCTGAGCTTCTAAGATTCGGACACTTAAGTCTGGGATTGCAATCAATGTTGCAATACAGCCCTCTATTGTCAGAGATGGGTCTATGACTTCGATGTTCATCCTCTGAAATTCCTTTATAAGTATTTCCTCATGACTAAGGAGACATCCCAAACTAGGGTGGGATTTACGACTCAAGGCATCGGCTACGACATTAGCCTTGCCTGGGTGGTAATTGATACCACATCGTAATCTTCACTAGCTCTAACCATCTCCATTGCCTCATGTTAAGATCTTTCTGCTCAAAGAAATACTTAAGGCTTTTATGGTCAGTATAGATCTCATATTTAACTCCATAGAAATGGTGTCTCCAAATCTTTAAGGCATGTACGACCGCTTCTAATTCCAGGTCGTGCGTAGTATAGTTCAACTCATGTAGCGTAATCGCCTTTAAGCATAAGCAATAACCTTGCCTTCTTGCATCGTAACATATCCTAGTCCTTTCTTCAAGCCGCCTGTAGATTATGTATTCCTTATCCGCTTCGGCATCGCGAGTACGGTGATGTCACAAGAACTCATTCAATCTCTGGAAACTAGCCTCACACTCGACGGTCCAAGTGTACTTGATTCCTTTCTCAACAATTGGGTCATGGGTCGGGCTATCATTGAAAATCCTTCGATAAATCTTCGATAGTAGCCGGCAAGTCCTAAGAAACTCCGAATTTCATTCGGGTTCTTCAGCGACTCCCATTCATGAACTTTGTCGATCTTCGAGGGGTCTACTTTGATTCCTCGGCGGACACGATGTGACCTAAGAATGTCACTTCGCCTAACCAGAATTCACACTTGCTAAACTTGGCAAAGAATTGCTCTTGCCTCAATGTTTCATAAAGACGTTCTCAAGTACTCTTTGTGTTCTTGGTTATTCTCGAGTATACTAGATATCGCTCTATGAATACTAAGACAAATTTGTGTAAGTATGGATGAAATACTCTATTCATGATATCCATAAATCGCTTGGGCATTTGTAAGTCTAAAGGGCATGACGGTGAATTCGAAATGACCATACCTTGTACGGAAAGTCGCTTTTAGGTACATCCTCCGTCTAATTCTTAGTTGGTGGTATCCCGACTTTAGATCTATCTTTGAAAAGACTCGCTCGCCCTTAAGTTGATCAAATAGATCGTCAATTGGGCAAAGGATACTTATTCTTAAGAGTTATCTTGTTTAACTCTCGATAGTCCATGCACATTCTCAAAGTGCCATCCTTCTTCTTTACGAAAGGACGTGTGCTCCCATGGAGACACACTCGGTCTAATAAAACCTAACTCCAAGAGTTCTTGCATTTGGATTTTCAATTCCTCAAGTTCATTTGGTGCCATTCGGTATGGAGCTTTTCGACATGGGGCAGAACTCGTTCGAGGTCGATCGTGAAATCGATCCGTCGGTTTGGTGGTAATCCGGTAGTTCGTGCGAAATACATCGGGATACCCTTCACGATCGGGATGTCTTCTATCCTCCTCTCATCCTGCTCTTCCTCTTGGAGATAGACGAGGTAGGTGTGGTTTTCTGTCTTGTTCAGCAATGTCCTTGTTTGTAGCGTGGATATGATTGGGACTCTCCTCCCCATGCTGATCCCGTGAAAGTCCGTAGGTTTCTCTCCGGGATGTTGGAAAGAAATTTTCCTTTCATTACATAGGATGGTCGTATTATGTTCGGTTAACCAATCCATTCCTAGGATTATGTCCACATCTGTCATAGGTATGACGTGAAGGTTATATGTCATGACCTTAAGTGAGCCTAGTTCAAGTTCTAGGTTCGAGCATATGTGGGTTACCGTTCTTATGCCTCCTACTGGGGAAGAAATTTTCATAATTTGTTTAGCGCGTTTAGGATCTAATCCTAAGTTCTCTACGCATGCTTCAGCAATAAAGGAATGCGAGGTGCCAGTATCGAACAGTAGGATAACAGGCAATTGGAGGAGTATTCCCATACCTGCCAAGTTTCCTTGGTTCCTTGGCGGCTCCTGCGGGAACTCCCTTTCCTGGTTGAGGGCGTAGGCCCTGGCTTGCGGTGGTGGTTGCTGTTGTTGGTGATGCTGTTGTTGTTGCGGTTGTTGCTGCTGTTGTTATTGTTGTTGCTGTTGGGGCTATCGGTACTGCTGCTGTGGCTGTCGCCATTGTTGTCGTCGTTGCCGCCGTGGTTGATATGGTCGCTGATTCGGCTTATAGCACTGGACCGGGGGCTGTTGTTGGAACGGTTGGGCTTGAATAGCCCGGATCGGTTGGACTTGGTTGGCGACATTGGGACGGCCGCTTCTCCTGGCGAATCCTCAGGGATCCTCGAGTAGTGGCCCTTCCGCCACACTCAAGCATCCGTCATTTGTGAATGTGCATGCCCCCTTATGACTCATATGGCACCTGGGGCTCACAGGGAGTTTCACAAATTTTTGGTTTCCCCTGCCAGGTGCGGGTACCACGGGACGTCCATTCCCCGCCTGCGCCGGATGGCACGTTATTCCTCGCCATGGCCTCCGTCGGCCGGCGATGTTGATCCTTGTCCTTGGTGGGGTCCTTCCCACTTCCTCTTCCCACGATCTCCTTGGTGATTCGGGGGGTGCACAGCGACAATCCTGTCCTCACGCATAGCAGCCTCGATGTCCAATGCCCGACTGAGTGTCTCACGGTAAGTCAGATTTTCATGACCAGCTAGCGACACCCTGATTTCATGGCGGAGTCCCGCCCGAAACTTCTCAGTCCTCTTCTCGTCGGTGTCGACCAACTTAGGCGCATACCGCGACATTTCACATAATGCACGGTCATAATCTGTGACCGTGGTCTTTCCTTAGCGCAGGTTGTAAAACTCATGCTCCTTCCTCTTCCGGTAACTCTTAGGAATGTACTTCTCGTACACCTCCTCCTTAAATTCCTCCCAGGAGAAATTTTCCAGCTCCTCCTCAGATAGAGTCTTCCTCTTCGCCTCCCACCAGAAGTCGGCGGCATCAGTCATCTGGAAGGCAACGCATGACAAGCGTTCTTGAGAGGTGCAGTGAAGGAAGTTAAAGATTCGCTCCAGCGCGCGAATCCAAATGTCACGCCCCCACTCCGGATAGCCCGAACTAGAGGGTGACTAATACTAGGAATAGTATTATAGGACAAACAGACTAAGATAGAGGTACGTATCGATTATAAACTAGCATGCTTGACAGGTTTGATAATACAATATCCCAATGATTAAAAAGGTTTAAGCCATCAGACCCAAAGACTTACCATGGTCTGATGGACCTAAATAGTTCAAAATAGTAACATAATGTAAAAGTTCAATACATATGTGATGATATGTATTCAAGGTGAAAACCAAATTCTAAATAAACAGTCAAGGACCCTGGACTCCTCAACACATCCTCCATCATCACCATCAGAGCTCAACCTGCACATTTAAAACAAACATGCGGGGCTAAGTACAAGAAATTGCACTCGGTGGACTCATGCCGAAAACATTTGACAATATTTGAATTACCGCCAATATCAAGGTAAGTCGCGAGGGTTTTAGATGAAATGCCTCAGGCTTACTAAAACATTTTCGTCAGAACATCGCCGCCGAGCATTTTCGTGTGTGATCCATATCCCGATATCATAATTCATCATAATGTCAAAGATCAAATGTTCAAACGTCCGAAGCGAGGCCTCCATCAACGACGCCGAACCGCCGTGGCCCGCACAAAGACACGTCCCATTCAAGTGTACACGTTAACAATCATATCGCTCCAACCTTCACGCCAATCCTAGCTGTGCATTAACCTCCCGCCAGACCCGACATTAATAAAAGGTTGGGAGCGACCCAACAAAATTCATAACATATAGTTCCAACCTTCACGCCACCAGATTCACACAAAACAGAATATTTTTGGCAGGTAATATTGTAAACAGTTGATAAATAGTTGGAATAGTGCTGTAAATGAATTCATTTGTAAAGAGTAGCAAGGTCACTGTTGTTTGAAAAGAAAGCCCACCTGGACTATAATTCGTCGTAAACTGAGTCCTAGGTTTGTTTGCTTTGTCAATGCCCAATCGTCTCGTTCGCGTCGACACCTTTACGCAAAAGCGATATTTTAGTACATTGTCACGCTTATCGAGACTCGCAAAGTCTAAGACAAATTCGATATTCTATATCGATATAAACTAAATTCCTCAATGAATTCAATATGCTTTCACATACGAATCAATCGAATCTGTTCTCGCTCTTCGAGATACGCTCAACTATTTCGCTTAACCTTTCCGGTTTAAACGTTCAACGTATAAGTACGTTTCTCGATATAAGGATTTCATTTGTGAAATCTTTTCTTACTAATGAGGTATTATACTCAATTAGTACATCGTACGCGTATTGGCGTATTTATCGAACGTATAATCGTATGTTTGACTTTAAAAGTCAACGAAGTCAACACTGGTCTACAAAGTCAACAATTTTGACTTTTAAATAGTAATTTCTTACCATTTCATTTTATAAATCGAAATTCAATCGATTATAATCATAAAGTCTCATTTCTTGATTTGTCACGTAAATCAAAGGACTTATAAATAATTTTCGCATTTATTAATCCTTTTAATAATTAAAAACGCGTATTTTCGATTTAAAAACGTTATTAAATAAACGTTTGTCTCAAACATAGTAATCTATGTTTATATAATTTTATAAAATTCAAATATGTCTAAAATAATTATTAGACATATATTTTATTAATAAACTGAATTAAAAAGGATTTAAAAACCCTTATAATTATCGAAAATTCTCGGTAATTAGTTGAAAATTACCAAATGACTTTCTAAAATTTTTCTAAATTACTATAGTGCATTATTATACACTATGGTCCAGAATATGAATTTATATCATTCACATGATATTGTTTGTCATTTATTAACATATATATATAGCTACGGTAATTCCATAAATTATGGAATAATTGTCCAAAAATTCCCAAAATTGATATATACATAGTATAATGTCCCAATATCAATATATGTCACAATTATAACCTATAGTCCATTATAACCATTCATTCACCAATATAATTCTCAAAGCAATCGGTAATTATAAGTTAATTACCAAATAATTATCAAACAATTTCTAAAAATTCCAAATAATTTATGACATGATTAAACATTATATTATAACATTGTAACATCACAACATCAACCAAAAACATTTGAATCATCACCATATGGAGCTTAATAGCTCTCGGCTTTTTTGATTAAATGTAGTAATTGGTTTTCAAAAATTCCAACAATTATATACTATGCTTATACACTATAGTATAACAATATAACATCATTTAATCATCAAAAACCAATTAAATCATCACCTTAAAGAGTATGGTAGCTCACGGCTTCTTTGATTTAAATATGGTATTTGATTTCCAAAAATTCTAATAATTATACACTATGTTTATATACTATAGTATAACAATAATACATCATAACATTAATCAAAACCAATTAAATCATCACCTTGATGAGTATGGTAGCTCACGGCTTCTTTGATGTAAATATGGTATTTGATTTCCAAAAATTCTAATAATAATATACATCACATATTTAATACATTAAAGCATTAATACACCATTGCATGATCAAAATAAAAATCATACACCAACATCTATATACTATATGCTCACGGTAATAATTAAAAATCAAGCATTTGATTTTCAAAAATTCTAGATAAATCATAGAACATATAATCAAGGTTCTAAAGCATTAATATGTCATTGGATGCTTGAAATAAAAATTATACACCAAGGTATCAAGTCACAAAGCTCACGGTATTTTTAATAAATATAGCTAGGGTTTTCCAAAATTTTAATTAACATACCATATGTTTAAAACATATTATAGATCAATAATCCATTACTAAAATACATAAGCAATAATCGGTCATTATCATATCATTTTATAAAGTTTTCAAAATTTTTATTAAGCATATCCTATGGTTCGAAAATGATGTAAACATGCTAGATCCATGTCAACAATTTAATATATAAACATCTATGCTCATCTAACATATAATCACATATATTTTCGAAATAAAATCATCAAGAACAACATTCATCCATAGTTCATTCATAGAACATTTAAAACATACACAAGTATATATATAGCATTCGAAATACCTATACACACATATATATATATATACCATGATTTTTGCTTGAACAAAGGATGATAAAATCGAAGCTATGGTGTCTTGTTTTACCTTGAAATGGTATAGAATCACAAGAATGGGGTATGTATCAACTTGGTGGAGAAGAAATGAGAAGAGAAGAAGAAGCAAAGCTTTCGAAAATGGGGGAGGGGCTCTCGGTTTTCAGCAGCAAAATGGAGAGGAAGAGAGTGAGAAATGGGGTTCCAAAATGAAATGGTAGTGTATAATGAGAGTGGGGTAAAGAAGGGGAAGAGTCCCCTCCCTTATTGTCTCTCTCTCTCTCGGTCACTCACCCACACACACAATAGGAATTATGGCTGAAGTGTATAGAGTGTTATGATGATTAGAGTAGGCTAGAAAGGCTCCTCATGCATTGGCCAATGGAAAGGTGCACATCATGCCTTGTTGGGGCATGATGACCGACGGCTAGGGGCTCCAAATAGGTGGGAAATTTTTTATTTTACTCCTTAATACATTACATATACAATACATGATCATAGATATATAATATAAGCCATTAAAAATAATTAAATCAAGCATATGCATTTATTCGAAAATTACCGATAATAAATAGGAAAATAGGAATAAAAATATAAATCACACCTATTATTGATACTCATGTCATTTTCGATCAAAATATACTCATAAATATCATAATATATGATTTAGATAATAAATAATAGCATAGGATAAAATAATAGCATCAATTCATGTAACAAAACCCTAATTTTCGAAATTAGGGTTTCGAAAATTACAATTATACAATACCGAGTTTTAATGCTAAAAAATTTATTTTAAAGCTTAATAATACTCATATCTATCATAATATATATGTTAGATACCATAGGATAATTTAATGGTATCATTTCATGTGATAAAACCATAATTTAGGAATTAGGGTTTCGAAATATCCATTTCAAGAATAATCGAATTTTAAAACTAAAAATTCGATTTAAAATAATTATTAATACTGTAATTATATAAAATAATAATAGAAAATTAATTATAATAATTTTCTGAGCATTAGACTCATTTTCAAAACGCCTCTAAACGCTGACGCTCAAAACGCCTCAAAACGCTCAAAATCGACTCATCTCAAAATGGTCGAGTAAGTCTGCACTTACTTAATAAATATATTCCATTTAATATAGGAATTAAGATGGAAATTAATTCCAAGCTTTATTGCTCGAAAATTCCATAATATAACGACGCTCGATACGCTGCTCGACGTTAAAATATATTGACGAATCATTTCGTAATAATTCAACCCTTAATTCACAATCCTTAGTGAATATAAAAAGGAATTCGTTATAATAATACTGAATCGAAATCACACTATTCGATGTCGTAAAAATAATATACGGCAAAACCCTAATTCACGGGTTTAAATTACCGTAATCATACGTTCGTTTCTTTGGAATATTACATTCCACCCCCCTTAAAAGAAATTCCATCCCGGAATTTGCATACCTCTATAAAAATAAGTCGGGGTATCGTTCTTTCATCGCTTCTTCAAGCTCCCATGTGTCTTCTTTCGTCCGTGGTGTCTCCACAAGACTTTAACTAGCGGAATCGTCTCGCTCCGTAGTTGTTGGACTTTATAGTCGAGAATTGCCGCCGGTTCCTCTTCATAGCTCATGTCCGCTTGAGAGTCACGCCGCCTTGATGGATCACGTGCTTTGATCGTGAACGATTTTCGCAATTGCAGACATGGAAAACATTGTGCACATTTCCTAGGTTGGCGGAAGAGCCAACCTATAAGCTCATCGGACCTATCCTTTCTAGATCTCATAAGGTCCTATAAAGCGGGTCTCGGCTTCCCTTTCGGTCCAAATCGACAATCCTTTTGATGAGAGACTTTAAGAAACACTTTGTCTCCACTTTCAAATCAGAGCTCTGATCTCACGCGACGTCAGAAGATTTTTGCCTATGTTGAGCTTCTCTTATCCTCACCTAATTTGTCGAATGATCTCGATCATCTCGCTCAACGCATCGTGCCCTATAACTTTTCTCTCACCGACTTCATCCCAATAAAGCGGTGATCTACATTTCTTGCCGCATGAGGCTTCAGATGGGCCATGCCGATCGTCGCAGTAGTCTGTTGTTGTAGGCAAATTCGATAAGAGGTAAAATTTCTTCCCATTTTTCACCTCGATCCAACACTATCGTTCTAAGCATGTCTTCTAGCGTCTGGATCGCTCTTTCCGATCGCCCGCCGTTTGTGGATGAAATGCCGATCGAAATTTAGTTTAGTACCCAATTCTCTCGCAAGCTAATCCAACCTCGGATGTGAACTTGGAGTCTCTATCGAGGTAATAGATTTTGGCACCCATGTAGTCGATAATTTCCTTAACGCATATTGGGCTAATTTATCGATCCATAAGTGCTTTGAATCGGTGAAAGTGAGCACTCTTGGTAAGTCTATCCATAATTACCCATACGGTCGTGTTTCTCTTTTCGATTTGGGTAAGTTCAGAACGAAATCCATCGTTATCTCGTCCCATTTCCACTCGTGTATTTCCAACGGTTGCAACTTTCCATAAGGTCGTTGATGTAACGATTCACTGGCCGGCAAACAAGACAAATGTTTCTACGAAAGAAGCTATGTCTCGCTTCACGCCTTCCCACCAAAACTTTTCCTTCGTGTCTTGGTACATTTTAGTACTACCTGGGTGGGCGGTGTAGGGTGTATCGTGAGCCTCACTCATGATTTCATTTTGTAGCTCTACGTCGTCCGGGACACATATCCTTACTTCAAATAATAAGGCGTTGTCGACGCTCTTGAAATTTTTAAATCCTTCGACCTTACCTTTGTTCGATCTTTTCTAACTTTTCCTCCATCCTTTGTCTTTCGACAATCCTTTTTCTTAGATCAGATGTTAGTGTGAATGTAGCGATACAGCTCACAATTGTCTCGGGTGGTTCAACCAGTTCGATGCTCAATCTTCCAAACTCTTCAACGAGTTTTTCTTCCTCGCAGAAAGAGACATCCTAGCTTGATCGTTTCACGACTTAAGGCGCCGGCTATTACATTCGCCTTGCCCGGTGGTAGTTAATACCACGTCGTAATCCTTAACTAGTTCAAGCCATGTTCGTTGCCTCATGTTCAAATCCCGTTGTTCGAAGAAATACTTTAAACTTTTATGATCCGTGAAGATCTCACATCTTACTCCGTAGAGATGGTGTTCCAAATTTTCAAAGGCATGAACCATCACGCTAATTCCAAGTCATGGGTTGGGTAGTTCACCATGCGGTCCGAGTTGTCGGATGCATAGGCTATCACTTTCCCTTTTGCATTAAAATGCAACCCAGTCCGATCTTAGAAGCGCCTCAGATAGACTACATACTCTTTGTCCGCTCGAACTGCTAGAACCGTGCACTTGTCAACTTCTCCTCGAGTATTTGAAACTCGTCTCACATTCGTCACCCGCTTAAATTTGATTCCTTTTCGGAGTAGCTGGGTTATTGGCCTTGCAATCTTGGAGAATCCTTCAATGAATCTCCGGTAATAACCAGCTAATCCTAAGAAACTTCTAATCTCGTGCTGAGTCTTTGGTGATTTCCATCCTTGCACTGCCTCTACTTTGGCTGGGTCTACTTTTATGCCTTCGGCAGAAACGATGTGCCCAAGGAACATAACTTCCTTCAGCCAAAATTCACATTTGCTAAACTTAACAAACAACCTTTCATCTCTTAAAGTTTGCAGTACCGTTCTCAGATGTTCCTTGTGATCCTCTTCATTCTTCGAATAAATGAGGATATCATCTATGAAGACCAAAACGAATTTATCCAAAAATGGATGAAATACCCTATTCATAAGATCCATGAATACGGCTGGTGCATTGGTTAATCCGAATGGCATAACTATGAACTCATAGTGGCCATATCTAGTTCGAATGCGCCTTAGGTACATCCTCGCATCAGATTTTCACCGATGGTATCCCGACTTAAGATCAATTTTCGAGAATACACCGCCTCGAATCGATCAAACAGTCATCAATCCGGGGTAAAGGGTATTTATTCTTTAGTGTCATCTTGTTTAATTCTCGGTAATCGATGCACATCCTCAAAGAACCATCCTTTTTCTTAACGAACAAAATAGGCGCTCCCCAAGGTGAAACACTGCCTAATGAAACCTAGATCCAACAATTCTTGAACTGGATTTTCGCCTCCAACTCTTTGGGGCTATTCTCAGAGGGTGCCTTCGACACCGGAGCCGATCTTGGTTCCAAGTCGATGGTAAATTCTAACCGCTCATCGTGGGTAATCTGGTAGATTCTCGGGAAATACGTCCGAGAATTCCCGAACAACTTCAATGTCTTCAATTCTCACTTCGGGTTCATCCTCCCCGTTCAAGTAGATAAGGAATGCATGGCATCCTTTCTGGTTCATCATCTTCCTCGCTTGTAGAGCCGATACGATCGAAACTCTTCTTCCCATGCTGATTCCATGGAAATGCGTAGCTTCTTGTCCAGGAAAGTGAAACGAAATTTTCCTTTCCTTACATAGAATCGTGGAATGATTCTTAGCTAACCAGCCCATTCCTAGGATTAAGTCTACATCGTCCATGGGTATTATGTTCAGATTGTTAGCCAGAACCTTAAGTGACCCTAGTATCAATTCTAGGTTCAAGCAAAAGTGTGTAACAGTCATAATCCCTCCTATAGGCGATGAGATTCTCATATCCTAGCTTGCCTTTTCAGACCTAAGGCCCAGCATTTCTATGCATGATTTTGCTATAAAAGAATGCGAAGCACCCGTATCGAACAATATTATAACAGGTATGTTGAGAAGAACTCCCATACCGCAGTGTTTCGGTTTTGCCTGCTCGCCCGATGTAGCGAAGCTCGAGCCGGCTGAAGCCGACGGGCGCTGGTCCTTCTTGGTTTGGCGGCCGCCGCCTCGCCGCCGCCGCCGCCTTTGGCGTTGTCGCGGTGGCCGCCTCGTTGTTGAGGTGGTGGCTGCCTTTATTCTTGGGGTTGTTGTTGCGGTTGTTGCCATTGTGGTTGCCGCACCACTTGCTTTGGGGTTGTTGCCACCGGAGTTGCCGGGGTTGGGGCTGGAATTGATAACCCCGAGTGGTGAACGCTGCCGGGTTGGTTCGGCCTTATATCCGAACGTGACACTGGGAAATTGTTGGCGTAATGCCCTTTTGCCCCGCACTTGAAACAGCTCACCACGTTTGCCGTGCACACTCCTTTGTGCATCCTATGGCATCTAGGGCATGGAGGTGCCCTTATTTGTTCCTCGCGGCCCTCGCCGGCAGAGCGAAAGTCGCCCTTTTCGATTCGCCTCGGCTGCGCCGGTGCCTCGCCTGTGGTCGCTTGGGTCATGCGTTCTCATAGCCTCCCCGCTATGATTGCCGCGATTGGGTTCCCATTTCTCTTTTCCTCTGTCCGTCAAGTTATGTGTCTGAGCCGACACCGACTTATCTTCGGACATTGCCGCCTCAATATCTAAAGCTTGTGCAAGAGCTTCAGTGTAAGTTAGGTCTCCATGGCTGGCAAGAGACATCCGTATCTCCATCCTCAGTCCTGACCTAAACTTTTTCGACATTTTCAAGTCGGTGTCCACCAGCTCTGGTGCGTATCCCGACATCTCGCAGAAAGCGCGATCATAGTCGGTCACAGACAACCTTTCTTGTTTCAGTAGGAAAAATTCCTGCTCCTTTCTGTTCTTATAGCTTTTGGGTATGTATTTTCATATAGTTCCTCTCAAGTCCTCCCATGAGAACTCTTCTAGTTGCTCAAAGAAGAAAGGTCTTTTTCCGGCCTCCCACCGTAAATCTGCGGGTCCATTTAATTGAAAGCTACACGTGATCGCCGCCCGTGTCGTGCATCGTAGAAAATTGAAGATCCGTTCAATGGTTCGGACCCATTGTTCTGCTTCCTCTGGGTTACCCTTCCCGTTGAAAGTCGGTGGGTTCTGTCTTAGAAACAATTCTTCGATCCTGCGATCGGGTTGAGGTGGAGGTGGTGGTTGGGGAATGTCCTCAGCTTCTTGTTCAGGAATTCTACCCCTTCCTCTAGGCCTTCCCCGACCTCGACCTCTGGGTTCCTGCTCCGGATTTCTTCTAGGAGGCATGCTGCTATAGAAAATAGGTAATCATCAAACACTCATTCTTTCCATAACTCCACATACACAATACTATCACGGCCTTACTGCAAAACGATTCTAAATAAAATATTTCACCCTTAACAAACATAATTTGCCGCAAAAGCCCTATTCAGGGTCATATATATATATATATATCCAAAAATTTCTGCCATAGGCAGGATGTTCAACACCAAAAGAGTTATAAAGAATACATAAATCCCGGCCCACACGACCTTCCAATAGTCAAGGTTCTAGTTCCATCAGAAACCCATACACAAAAGAAAGAAGGAACAACATAAGCTTAAACATAATAAAAGTCTATCTAGGCTTCAGCAGGTGCCTGCATCATGCATCCTCCCACTGCTCGTCCTCCTCGGGATCTTCCTCTTCCTCAGAGTCGTCCTCGCAATCAGAAATGTCCACGCGGGGTCGTACCCTAGATGGTCCCGCTCCATCGCCTTCCACCATCGGTATGTCCCGCATGGGTTGAAGTCGTCATCGCCATATAGCTCATAGTCGTGGCGAATCGGGCTACGACCATAGCGGATCGGGCTATAACCATCCGATGCGCCTATCACTTTCATCCGCCGTCTCGTCGCGAAATGCTCGATCGGGCGGTGCGGGTGCAGCCATAGGCGGTGGAGGTGGTATCGGTGGACGACGTGGTGTCCAAGAGGTAGAGGAGGAACACAGCCTCCCAAAGCTCTAGGGCGTGCCGCCTCTCCAAGCCGGGCGGCTCGCCTCGTCAAAGGAATGGAGGCACGACTGGGTCGACCGCCTCGAAACCTCCGTATAGCCACTGTGACTCATCCCGCCAGGTGTACTCCCGGGAGGAGGTAGGGTCTCTCGGTGCTGCCTCAGAATGCTATACACGTAAGTCGTGTGACTTACGAACTGGGCAAATCTCCCACCAAGTCATAGCCGCCCATCGCCCGGTAGATATAATCCCCGATACTTCCGGGCATAGTCCTCCCAATCACAAGGAGTATGGCTAGAGACGCCCGATACCATCATAGTCGGTAGCACCACGGGCTCAGGCGTCTCCAAAGGCGGAGGTAATACGCCAGAAACTCGCCCAAATCCTCCCCATCGCACATCCAGCTGGAGCGGTAAATGCTCATCACCTCCTCGGGGGTCGGGTGTGGTCCAATCCTCCTCCGAGCGATATATCTCATCCCCTCCATCTGCCATGATCAAAACTAACATAAGTCAACTATCGTCATCTCAAAAGCAGAAAGGAATCTTAAGTACAACGAGAAGCAACTAGGTTGAAACTAAACAATCTATAAGGTAAGCAACATCATAAGGTACAACACATATCACAACTTACCTTCTTAGTCTTATCCAAACGTATACATATAGACCAATAACATCTTAATATATATATGCTACGAGATCCTTGTCTTATACCAAACACTTGAACTAAAGTTCAACGGACTCTAGCGTATTCTGGAGACAGAATTAGGGATTCTGTTCTTCATAACAAATGAAGATCAGTGCGTTAGAAGTACGCAGGTGAAAACCATGCGTAAATCGGAGTCCTAACGAAAGAGATCTAGCTAAAACAAGTTGACTGTGCAGTGCAGGAAATTTGCGCGATCGTGCCAAAAATAAAACTCGAGGCGTACGTCGATGTAATACGGCTATCTTATCCATGTCCTTATGTTGAGGCTGAACATTCTGAAGTCGTAATTGATGTCCACATCGTAACCTATGTCGACGGTCACCATGTCGAGCGGTGATGAAATGTCGACGCCGCTCATCTTCAAGGTCGAGGTCGCCCTTGCTCATCCTTCTCGCCGCTTTTAAATCGCTCGAGCTCGAGGCTATCATCACTTTCATTCTTCCTATCGCTCTTTGTTCTCGTAAGGCAAAAGAAGTTCATACCTCTATGTTCTTTTCACGATACGTGAGCATGCTCCTTAGAGTCTAGTTCGCCTTGTGATAACATATCGCTCATCATAAACAAAATTTTGAAGATTGGAAATAAAGTCTCATTTGAGAATTTGGAACACGGTTTCAAAATGACAATCATAGTCAACTCATATACATATAAAAATGAATTCATTCATTCCATGTTGATCATTCAACTAGTACCACCATGTACTTTCATCTCAATACTGAGTACTTGCATCGCTCAACTCAAGGTTTTGGAAAAATTTTCGCTCAACTTTCATTTCATCATCAACCTCATAATATCATATCCTTTCCTCCAAGGATAACACTTTCAATTTCTTTCAAAGTTCTTCCACCGCTCAAAACTTTTTCATTTCAAGAGTTTGAGAAAGAAATCGCCACCTTTTCCGGTTGAGCTCGATGTGATGGAGTGTTGAGGGAATCAAGAGGTTACTATAAGTCCAGTGACTCAATCTAGACTTAGAATTTAAAAGGATTTGAGTTTTCAAAGAGCAACAAAGTGCTCGATACCACTGTCACCCCCACCCGGATAGCCCGAACTAGAGGGTGACTAATACTAGAATAGTATTATAGACAAACAGACTAAGATAGAGGTACGATCGATTATAAACTAGATGCTCGATGTGTTTGATAATACAATATCCCAATGATTAAAGGTTTAGGCCATCGCACCCAAAGACTTACCATGGTCCGATGGACCTCAATAGTTCAAAATAGTAACATAATGTAACGTAGTTCGTAGTTTAGCAATGAAAGTGTGTGAATACATATGTGATGATATGTATTCAAGGTGAAACCAAATTTAAATAAGCGATCAAGGACCGGGACCTCAACACATCCTCCATCATCACCATCGAGCTCAACCCGCACATTTAAAACAAACATGCATGGCTAAGAACAAGAAATTGCACGGTGGACTCATGCCGAAAACATTTGACAATATTTGAATTACGCCAATATCAAGGTAAGTCACAAGTGGTTTTAGATGAAATGCCTCAGGCTTACTAAAACATTTTCGCTCAGAACATCGCTCGCCGAGCATTTTTTTCGTGTGTGTGATCCATATCCCGATATCATAATTCATCATAATGTCAAAGATCAAATGTTCAAAGATCGTGAAGCGAGGCCTCCTCAACGACGCCGAACCGGCCGTGGCCCGCGACAAAGACACGATCCCATCCAAGTGTACACGTTAACAATCATATCGTTCCAACCTTCACGCCAATCCTAGCTGTGCATTAACCTCCCGCCAGACCCGACATTAATAAAAGGTTGGGAGGACCCAAAAAATTCATAACATATAGTTCCAACCTTCACGCCAGATAGATTCACACAAAATGTAATATTTTTGGTGTAATATTGTAAACAGCTGATAAACAAATGAATAGGTCAAATGAATTCATTTGTAAAGAGTAGCAAGGTCATCGTTGTTTGAAAAGAAAGCCCATGGACTATAATTAGTCGTAAACCGAGTCCTATGTTTGTTTGCTTTGTTAACGCCCAATCGCCTCGCTCACGCCCACACCTTTACGCAAAAGCGATATTTTAGTACGTTATCACGCGATCGAGACTCGCAAAGTTCAAGACAAATTCGATATTCTATATCGATATAAACCGATTCCTCAATGAATTCAATATGCTTTCACATACGTAATCAATTGAACTGCTCGCTCTTCGAGATACGCTCAACTATTTCGCTTAACCTTTCCGGCTTAAACGCTCAACGATAAGCACGCTTTCGATATAAGGATTTCATTTGTGAAATCTTTTCTTACTAATGAGGTATTATACTCAATTAGTACATCGTGCAGCGTATTGGCGTATTTATCGAACGATAATCGTATGTTTGACTTTAAAAGTCAACGAAGTCAACACTGGTCTATAAAGTCAATAATTTTTACTTTTAAATAGTAATTTCTTACCATTTCATTTTATAAATCGAAATTTGATCGATTAAAATCGTAAAGTCCCATTTCTTGATTTGTCACGTAAATCAAAGGACTTATAAATAATTTTCGCATTTATTAATCCTTTTAATAATTAAAAACGCCAGATTTTCGATTTAAAAACGTTATTAAATAAACGTTGTCTCAAACATAGTAATCTATGTTTATATAATTTTATAAAATTCAAATATGTCTAAAATAATTATTAGACATATATTTTATTAATAAACTGAATTAAAAGGATTTAAAACCCTTATAATTATCGAAAATTTCTGTAATTAGTTGAAAATTACCAAATGACTTTCTAAAATTTTTCTAAATTACTATAGTCATTATTATACACTATGGTCCAGAATATGAATTTATATCATTCACATGATATTGTTTGTCATTTATTAACATATATATATATATATATATATATATATATATATATACTACTGATAATTCCATAAATTATGGAATAATTGTCAAAAATTCCCAAAATTGATATATACATAGTATAATGTCCCAATATCAATATATGTCACAATTATAACCTATAGTCCATTATAACCATTCATTCACCAATATAATTCTCAAAGCAATCGGTAATTATAAGTTAATTACCAAATAATTATCAAACAATTTCTAAAAATTCCAAATAATTTATGACATGATTAAACATTATATTATAACATTGTAACATCACAACATCAACCAAAAACATTTGAATAATCACCATATGGAGCTTAATAGCTCTCGGCTTTATTGATTAAATGTAGTAATTGGTTTTCAAAAATTCCAACAATTATATATTATGCTTATACACTATAGTATAACAATATAACATCATTTAATCATCAAAAACCAATTAAATCATCACCTTAAAGAGTATGGTAGCTCACGGCTTCTTTGATTTAAATATGGTATTTGATTTCCAAAAATTCTAATAATTATACACTATGTTTATATACTATAGTATAACAATAATACATCATAACATTAATCAAAACCAATTAAATCATCACCTTGATGAGTATGGTAGCTCACGGCTTCTTTGATGTAAATATGGTATTTGATTTCCAAAAATTCTAATAATAATATACATCACATATTTAATACATTAAAGCATTAATACACCATTGCATGATCAAAATAAAAATCATACACCAACATCTATATACTATATGCTCACGGTAATAATTAAAAATCAAGTATTTGATTTTCAAAAATTCTAGATAAATCATAGAACATATAATCAAGGTTCTAAAGCATTAATATGTCATTGGATGCTTGAAATAAAAATTATACACCAAGATATCAAGTCACAAAGCTCACAGTATTTTTAATAAATATAGCTAGGGTTTTCAAATTTTTAATTAACATACCATAGGTTTAAAACATATTATAGATCAATAATCCATTACTAAAATACATAAGCAATAATCGGTCATTATCATATCATTTTATAAAGTTTTCGAAAAATTTATTAAGCATATCCTATGGTTCGAAAATGATGTAAACATGCTAGATCCATGTCAACAATTTAATATATAAACATCTATGCTCATCTAACATATACTCACATATATTTTCGAAATAAAATCATCAAGAACAACATTCATCCATAGTTCATTCATAGAACATTTAAAACATACACAAGTATATATATAGCATTCAAATACCTATACACATATATATATATATATACCATGATTTTGCTTGAACAAAGGATGATAAAATCAAGCTATGGTATCTTGTTTTACCTTGAAATGGTATAGAATCACAAGAACGGGTAGGTATCAACTTGGTGGAGAAGAAATGAGAAGAAGAAGCAAAGCTTTCAAAACGGGAGGGCTCTGGTTTTCAAAGAAGAAATGGAGAGAGAGAGTGAGAAATGGGGTTTCAAATGAAATGGTAGTGTATAATGAGAGTGGGGTGAAGAAGGCAAGAGTCCCTCCTTATTGTCTCTCTCTCGGTCACCACCCACACACAATAGGAATTATGGCTCAAGTGTGTAGAGTGTTGTGATGATTAGAGTAGGCTAGAAAGGCTCCTCATGCATTGCCCCATGGAAAGGTGCACATCATGCCTTGTTGGGGCATGATGACCGACGGCTAGGGGCTCCAAATAGGTGGAAAATTTTTATTTTACTCCTTAATACATTACATATACAATACATGATCATAGATATATAATACAAGCCATTAAAAATAATTAAATCAAGCATAGGCATTTATTCGAAAATTACCGATAATAAATAGGAATAAAAATATAAATCACACCTATTATTGATACTGTCACGACCCACCTACTTAATTAACTAATTAATCAAGTAATTATCATTAATTACCTAATTAATTAGCCAATTAAATAGACAAGCTATGACTATGGGACTATTTGAATCATGATTTCTCAATAGGATAACTCAAATGTTAAGGTTGCAAGGTTTTATAAAATTTCACGAGTTTCGCTTGGAAATAGGATAGCCCAAAATACCAACGAACATCAATAATCAATGTAATCAATTTCCCACCTCCAACAAGGACATCATCAACAATCAACATATTTATACATATCAAAATATACCGATTCAAAGACATTCAAGTTTGATAGTATCATGTCAAGATCAACATTAACAATTCGAGTATGCACAATGATAGGGTGGCCGAGAATTATGTATGGAGACAAAATTTCTGCATGATAAAATATATATACAAGATCAAAATCCTAGCTCGGTGTCCTTTCTCGCCGCCATCTCCTCGCTTAACCCGCATATAGGGAAACATATGCGGGGCATGAGCATCTAAAAGTACTCGGCACCGCCATAAAGCATAATCGACTACACTTATTTTTCTAACACGTGGTTTTAGTAAAATAACTCTGTGCTAGCTTTTCACATATAAAACATTTCATGATGCATGCTTCTTATCATTCTATCTCATGCTATGTCGGTAATCTTCCGTGTCGGTCCCGTAGGCTCCCGCTCACGGATACCATATCACGCTTCTTTCTAGGTATCAAGAGGTAGCCTCCTCTCAATACCGTGATCATCCCAAGTCTCCCGATCACTCTTGGTACACACTACTGCATCGGGAGCTCATCCAAGACAAGCCCGACGTCGCCTATGATCTCATAGATAGCATAATGCATATGCTAAAATAGGCAAGTCAACTCATTTATAAAACATGCACTTTCATTTTGAGATATAAACAATTATTGAGCGCCATTAAAAGATAGTTAAGAAATGCCCACCGATAGGATAATAGTACCCTTTACTCAACTTTTCCCAATTGTTCGTTCTTTACGCCCTTCCTCGCCTCACTCGATCCTTGTAACATAAAATTATTATCAATTTAGTAACCTTCCTTATTCATTGAAACATATTATCGTTAAATCTTAGTTTTAACTAATCTAGAATTAGATTAAACTTATTTCATTACTTTATAACTTATTCCATAATAATATAATTATTAAATACTATATAATATGCTATGACCAAAGAAGTTAAACAACATTAAGCAACCACATTTCACTTGTTTATCATAATTCTATTATTTAATTCCTTTTACGCCTTTATTAATAAAATTTCACCGAAATTTCTAGAGTAACATTTATAATACGAGTAGCCCAAGTAATCCAAACTCATCAAATTTTATCCCAAACTCCTCAATATCATCACCATATATTTAAATATGCATTTAGGAACTTAAAACAAGGTTAAACTTATTCATTTACACTTTAATCGGCTAATGCCCTTCAACTACACTTATAGAAAATTTCAAGAGTTTTACACTCTAAAATCCATTTAACATCAAATATTTCATACTTATACTCATTTAGCATCAATGATCACTAATTCATAGTCCATTCAAATCTTACCCAAATTAATCACATAAAATCATACTTTATACTAAACTTTAATTTTCTAATTTTCACACTTCATGTCCATAAATTTTATAAATTCATATTATGCATTATTCATACTATACATCTCAAAATGATATCAAATTAATCAAATAAAATCAAGAACATCAAGTTTCTTCCTTGCCCTTTTCTTTAAATTTTCGGTTTTATATATATGTATATATTAAATTCTATAAATTCATACTATACATTATTTATACTCTAGATCCCAAATATCATATCAAATGGATCAAATAAAATCAAAATCCTTAAGTTCTCACAACTCATTATTTTCAAAATTTCAAGATTAAACATACATGATTTAATTTTTCATTTCTTTGATTATATGATGCTTATTTCTATTCCTAAACATATATCTAGTTTAATTCAACTAAATCACATCACATACTTCACATGCAAAATTAGGGTTCATATTCAATACTTTAATTTACCAACTTTAGCAAATGAAAGAATTAAAACCATAGATCATGTGATTAATACTTCATAAGCATAATTAAATCCACTACAAAAAAACGCGCTAATAGCGACGGATTAGCAACGTCTAAAATTCGGGTCGCCATTCAGCGACGGAATAACGACGACAAAAATTAACGACGGATTTGAGACGTATTTAAGACGGAATTTGGCGGGCCTATTTCACGAACATATAACCACGCCACTTTCGCCGTTAATTGTTGTTGAATTTAACGGACGACATAATCCGTCATTAAATTAAGGATTTTTATTTTTTATTGTACAATTTAAATAGACGTCACGATCCGTCAGAAATAACGGATGTCTTAGTATTTATTTTTAATTAATATTAACGACGGATACTTTCCATCGTTAATTTTATTTTAGTTTTATTTATTCTAATAATTTTTCCGAATTTATTCGTTACTATTAATTTTTAATTTTTACGCCAAGAATTATAACGACGGATATTATAGTCGTTAGTCCGTCAGAAACTTAACGACGGATTTATTCCGTTATAAATAACGGATTTTTCCATTTTCAATTTTGAACATATTTTAACGACGGATTATGTCCGTCGTTAACGCTTTTCCGCCGTTAGTACGTCGCTAGATGGTTTTAAATTTAACGACGATATTTTTCGTCGCTAATCCGCCGCTAAGAAATAATATTTCATACGCTCTTCTTCCCCAAATTCATTACGCTCGCGCCCATTCCCCCACCCTAATTACCTCGCCAGTCCGCCCCGCCCGCCGCCGCCCGCCTGCCTCCGCCATTGCTGCCGCCCAAGCCAAGCCCCCACCCTAATTCCACCCGAGCCCAGCCCGCTGCCCCAGCCTGCCGCCGCAGCCTACTGCCGCCGCTCCTGCCTCCGCCCGCGCCCGCCGCCATCGCCACCGCCATCACGTATATATATATATATATCTATTTAAAATTTATATTTATGTATGTATTTGTATATATGTATATATGTATATATTGGTACATTATGTTTATATATGTATTTGTACATTATTGGTACATTATGTTTATGTATGTATTGGTACATTATTGGTACATTATGTATGTATTGTACATTATTGGTATGTATGTTTATGTATGTATTGGTATATATATATGTATATATTGGTATATATGTAAGTATTAGTATATAGGTATGTATTGATATATTGGTATATATGTATTGGTATATATTGGTATGTATTGGTATATTGGTATATTGGTATATATGTATTGGTATATATGTTGGATTTACTTGGTTATTTAATGAGTATGTTGGATTTTAGGTGCCTTAAGAATTTATACTTGGTTATTTAACGAGTATGTTGGATTTTAATGTATGGAATAAATTGGTCCGTAAATATAATTTTATTGTTTATAAAGAATTCGTTAAGTTATGATTATAATTTTATTGTTTATATTGTATGGATTTTAATTTATATTTTAAGCTATATATTGTTATAGAAAGCTTTCATCTACCATTTCGACATGGGATAGGTAGGAATTATTCTTGTCTCGTTCAAATGGATCGAAATTTTGAGGCGCTTTCATTTTAGAATGGAAGTTTGGTATGGGAGTCGAATTTAAATTGCATCTACGATAATTAATACACGTGTTAAGGGAATTGAAAATTTAGCAAAAGAGAACGTAATCAAGAGAATTGTATAATTTATATATAAACATTAATTGAAAATATTCATGAAAAATTGATAGGTTGTTCACTTTTTGCAACTAAACTAAACTCTTAACCGATGAGGACAAAACATATATCACATGCAAACAAATCCATAACTAACACCATGTTGATTTTTTCTCACGCATCTCTTTCCTCTCTCGCACTCAAATCTCAATGCAAAGACAAAAATATTTGTGCAATAGACAAAAATGTTTCCTAAATAGATCCATATATTCACAAAATTAATTTACATATGAACATGTAATTAATAGCCAAAAATAGCACAAACACTTACTAAAATTTATAACTTCCTCATAGCTTTTGAAATGTTACAATTGCAAAGAATACTTTTTATAATTTTTAAAATCACAATATCCCAAACTTCGCTCAACAAAACTTATCCAATTTTGCTCCAAAATAATGGTATTTTACCTATGATACTGACTATTTTAATATTGAAAAATAGAGAATATTGTAATTACAAATACATTTTAAAGTAACACGAAAATTACAAATTTGAGTAAACATTAGATGCTTTCAATAGTCGACCCAAGAAAACTACCTTAGCAATTATCAACCTTATTTAAACCGAGATCATATAAATAATCCATAATTAAATTTGAGGAACCAAAAGATGCACAAAATGTGAATAAAATAGCAACTATTTCTTTTCCTACGCATCGTTGTTCGTGAATCTATCTATGACCAAATAACCCGTACACCAAAAATTTGTTACAAGTCGGCCATAATCTAGGGGTGTAGTCGCTAGTTAATATGTTGTGAGTGAACCACGTAATTTCGTTGTCGAATTTAATCAATCTTTTCGCATATACATCGTAACAATAACATGTACTTTTCTTCATCCATATTCGTAAAATTCAAAATCTGGACAACATGGCATATTTCAAAATAGAAAAGTTCACACATGATTAGTCTTTTTTCTTTGATAATAGTAGCAATCACAAAATTCCTCTCCTAACCCTTCACATGTGATAAGTGATCACACCATTAATATTTATATGTATTGCTATATATATTAATGTTGTGATCATTTACATCACATGTCCCACACGTGAAGGGGTTAGGAGACGAATTTTTTGTGATTGCTACTCTTTTATCAAAGAGAAATAAGACTAATCATGTGTGAACTTTTTCTATTTGGTGATTTATATTTATGCATCGATTTTATACCTCTACAAATTAGTTTCATGTTGACATGCATCCGTGTTACTTTTTATATAGTATATGTCTCGTGCATTTCTATTTCTATAACGTGAGAACCTTTTTTTTATGAAACGTAGAAATAGACTTGGATCTGAATATAAGTATACTGTCTTTTGCATCTAAATATTATCCTAACATAACCAAACATTAGAAAATTATGCCGCATACCTCTATTTACCAATAAATAAAGTTATGCGGCATCTCTCTTTCACCTAAATTCTCTCCCTCTTACAAATGTACTTCCAAATCATTAACCAAATGTACTTCCAAATCATTAACCAAATTAAAGTCGGGCTTAGTAGTTGGTACTGAATATTTGTCTCTCACTTCATCTCCCAACATTTGCGAACATTCATCTCCCAAGATTTGCTTCTCACTTCTAGAATCCCATTTCACCATGACAGAACATTTGCCTCTCACTTCGTAATCCCATTTCCACTTCCTCGTGATGAGTCGTAATCGTGAATGGATGTATAAGCGTTTTAGTACTGTGGTGGATTAAATCATGATTTTCTTCGTGGACTTGAAAACTTCATTGAGTTTGCTAGTAATCAACTATCATTCATGGATGGGGAAAGATCAAGTGTCCTTGTAAGAAGTGCAATAATATACCTTATCAAGTACAAGATACCGTGCGATATCACGCTTTAAAATTTGGATTTGTTCCAAATTATAACACTGGATCTTTCAAGGGAGACAAATGTGAGTATAGATCCGCAATGCAAGATCACCCGAACCTCAATCAAGCACGACGACGATGGTAATGGATGTTGCTGGTCCTCGCTTAACTTTGCCGAGCCTCAAGAGGAACCAAATGTCGAGGCACGAAAATTTTACGACATGTTGACGCCGCCGATAAACCGTTGTGGCTGTGTTGCTCAAACCATTCACAATTGTCTGCATTGTGGCTCGACTTCCGAGTTGGAAAGTCGAGAATAATATATCCGAGAAAGGTTTTGATCAAATAATGTAACTCATGAAAGAGACAAATCCAGATGGTAATCTTGTACCGATGACTTCTACAAAGACGAAGAAATTGTTGCGTGGCATGGGATCGCTGTGCATAAGATAGATTGATGTCCACATAATTGCATGATTTATCGCGACAAGATTCGAATTGACGAGATGTAAAGTTTGTGAGCATCCACGCTTCAAGAGCAATAATCGAGCATCCGAAACTCGAAAGAAATCACAAATTCCATGTAAGAAGATGTATTATTTTCCTCTTACTCCTCGACTACGAGGTTGTATGCATCCGAGGCTACAGTGGAGAATATGCGCTGGCATGCATCGCCGATCGATGATGGGGTCATGCGCCATCCGCGCACACACCGCATGGAAGCATTTGAACATGAAGTTTTTTGTTTGAATCGAGATTCGTAATGTTAGATCGGGTCTTTCGATCGATGGTTTCCAACCTTTGGTCAATCAGACAACAATATTCTTCATGGCTCGTTATAGTTACTCCTTATAATCTTCCTCCATGGATGTGTATGAAGGAACAATATATGTTTCTCACAATTCTAGTGCTGTGGCCACGTAATCCAAAAGAAAAGATTGATGTGTTCTCGCAACCATTAATTTCGAGTTAGTAGATTTGTGGGAAGCGGTGTCCTTACCTATGATGTCTCATTGAAACAAAATTTTCAGATGCGTTTGCATTGCTTTGGACAATTAGTGACTTTCCGCACTCTATGTTGTCCGGATGGAGTACAAATGGAAGGTTAGATTGTCCACATTGCATGGAGGATATCAAGCGTTTACTTTACCAAAAAGTGGTAAACAAATATGGTTTGATAATCATCGAAAGTTTTAAACCCGATCACCAATTCGTATGGATAGAAGAGGATTCGTAAAGAATACGGTGATTACTAGTAGTCCACCAAGCGCTATCGGAGAAGAACTATTATCTAGGATTGAAGGAATGGGACTAGTGAAGGTGATGAAATGGGTAGTGATGCAATAAATAGTAGTATTTCCAAATATTTTGGTAGTGGTTGGAGGAAGCGGAGTATATATTCGGGATTTACCTGCATCGAGTTCTCTTTGATTCGACATAATTTGGATGTCATGCACATAGAGAAGAATGTATTTGATAATGTGTTCAACATCGTGATGAATATTCCGTAAGACGAAGATACGAGCAAATCAAAAGAAGAACTTAATTTGCATCGCAATAGACCGTAGTTGAAGATGAATGAGTCGACGTGCAAGTATCCAAAAGCTTCTTACACACTTGACAAACATGAGAAAAAGTCTTGTGCGAATGGGTAAAAGGTCTTAGATTTCGATCGGGTATGTCTCAAATATGGGCGTATGTGTAGACATGACCAAATTGAAGATGTTTGGGATGAAGAGTCACGATCGCCATGTTTTTATGCAACAGATACTCCCGATCGCATTTCGAGAACTTCTCCCACCTAATGTTTGGAAAGCAAGAACGAATTAAGTTTATTTTTCAAAGATTTGACCTCTCGAAACATCAAACTTGAGGACATGTGCAAACTTCAAGAAAATATTCCACTATTTTATGCAAGCTCGAGCGTATATTCCTCCTAGTTTCTTCGATTCAATGGAACATCTACCACCATCTAGCGAGATGAAGCTCGATTGCGGACCTGCTCAATACCGATGGATGTATCCATTTGAAAGGTAAAACGTCACTTTAATCGTTGTTGTCCATATGTATAAATATACACATATAACTATTAATCTTTTTATATACATTGATAGATACTTACGTAAGTTGAAAACAATGTGAGAAATAAAGCTCGAGTGGAGGGTTCTATTTGCAATGCGCACTTAGTAGAAGAAGCATCAACATTCTGTTCTTATTATTTTGAGGGTCACGTAAGAACGAAACATAAGAATGTGCCTCGTAATTATAATGTTGGGGAGATATTAGCATGAAGACTTTCCGGATATGCTTTCAATATTCAAGCAAGGTGGACGCCTTTTGGAAAAATGTCAAGAGATATCTTGATTCGAGTGAGTATGATCTTTTCGATTATATGTGCTATTAAATTGCGTTGAAGTTTCGGAGAACTATTTAAAGTAAGTATTTATAATTTCACGTCAGATAACTTTCAATTAGTATAACTATTTAAATACTAATTATAACTATTTGTTTTTGAAGTTTGTTTATCGATTTCTTGAAAAGATTACATCCACGGATCTCTCCTCTCGAGATTCAAAAGGAAATCGATGTAAACTTCTCACATTGGTTTGATACATATGTGAGTATATAATCCCATTAACCGTAACCTTTGTAATATTTAATCACCGATTGATAGATGTTTATCGATTTGTTGGATTTAGGTCAAAGACCATACCAACAATGTCGCCAATCCATTCATATCGATTTAGCAAAAGGGCCTTCTCCAAAGGATTAAGACGCATCCGTGGTACTACATAAATGGGTATAAATTTCACACGTTAGAGCATGGGACACAAAGAGCCACCATGAACAAGTGGCGTGTGCATTAAAGGTGAAACTTATGGTGCGCATAAGAATGAACTCGATTTTTATGGGCGATTATCGGAGGTTTGTGAGTTGGAATACCATGGGCTACCTATGAAGACCGTAATAATGTTTAGATGCGAGTGGTTTGATCCATCACGATTGGGGACATCGGTGCATCCCGAATACAAATTGGTTTCGTGAATTATAGACGAAGGTATAATAAGTATGAACCGCTTGTCCTCGCCACACAAGCCGCTCAAGTATACTATTGTCCTTATCCGAGTTTAAAACAATCTACAAAGGATTGGTGGGATGTATGCAAAATTAAAGCGAGAGCTAATGTGGAAGTCTCGGATGAATCATCTAGTTCGATAGTACCTCCGCCATTTCAAGAGGATGAAATGCCTTTAATTACAAGTGTAGTGGTTGATGATGACATGACACGAGTTCATCCCGACGGCACTTTGATAGACATAGAAGAAGCGGATGACTAATCAATCAAGATGATGAATTGTCGAATCGATTCATATGAATTATCGAATCGAAAATGATAATACATTGAATGATGATGATTATGATGGAGATGAATAGGTCGATTATGTCACGCAGTGATGCACTTCTCCCGCATTTGACTTTTCAAGGTATAATCAATACCCTGACCTCTCTCTCTCTCTTTTCTCTTTTTGTTGCCATCCGCATAAATCATCTTTTGCTACAACCATTGCTTCTCTCTATTCGGTTATCGAGTATAACAAGATAGCACAACAATTCACTAACCATTACCTCTTCTCCCACTTTACTAATGCATTACAAGTCAAAACATAACAATTCTCTACTCAAGATTTCAGATTTGATGCTCGAACCATGGTCAAGGACCTGATACTCGACCTAGATATAACAATTAGATAATGAATGTGTACACATCGCTGATAAGCAAAATATTCAAATATTATCATGCAATAGGACACATCAACGAATACAACATCAAACCGCAAATTTAGAAGTATAAGCCTAAAATACAATCGAACAACCATTTCAAGCATAAGAAAGTAAGTTTTCTCTCAAGACAACACATTTCAATGAATCATATTGTCAAAAGCTTTATAGGAAAAGAAACAAGAATTATCTTGAAAGATATTGTAGATGTAACTTTTCCAATGACAATGTTTAAACAAATAGCTAATAGAAACCAAATTCAAGACAATTGATAACTTTCAAGAATAAAAATTATTAAAGTAACGCATCAAATCTATTTTCGGATGGCAAGTCGAGGACGAGGTAGAGGAGTCCACCTAGTGATCGTAGGAATATTTCGCATCTACCTCCTCGATGAAGGAGTTGGCGCCCGGCAGGAGGATTTACGATAGGTGGAGGAGATGGGTCAGCGGTGGGTCCGCAGATCGACGATGGGAAGAAGACCTTGACTATTGTGAATGGGTACCTATAGTTTAATTAGATTATTTTAACTCAATTGTACTTATTTGAATATAATGTATATTATTTTTAACTCAATTGTAGGATTTTATGTCCATCGCACGATGTTGCACATGTGATTACCGAGTCGCTCAAGAAGGTCATGAACCATCGGGTTTCGCTTGGAAATTGGTCCCCGAGGATCGAGGCGAGTGTATTTTCAAGACTTCCGTGTATTATTGATTTACATTCAAGTATATTGGTTTATTTCGCAATAAATGATAGTTAATTTGATAATATTTATATCCTTATGTTGAAAATGATGTTTAAGGTTCAATAAGTTTGTCTCCTTGTTGATAATGATATTTAGCAATTAATGCCACTCACACAATTGATGTTTAAGGTTCAATAAGTTTGTAACACTTATATTTACTCTTTTGTTACTAGTTATAGATTGTTCAATAATGGTTCTTATTTGAATATGATATATATATATATATATATATATATAACTTTTCTAATTGGTGTTGGGTTTATGGTGTAGTGAGTAGGTCTACCTAATATTAGGATAGTGGATATAGAATTTTAATAGCTGAATAACAACAAATGTTCTCAAATGTATAGACTATATGTTCCCTTCACTCACCGCACTGTCACATCCTTCCTTAGTTGATTTGGAAAGTTAATCAACAAAATACTTCTTTTTGCAAACCCCACAGACTTACTTAATTTATGATTATGAAAATGGTTATTAATTAGTTGAAGGGTCATTTTTAGTGCGAAAGAAGATGACAAAACGGAGCCTGAATGAAATGGATACTTTCATTAGGAATTAATTTTGACTAAAATAATTGACCAAAATAAATCCAAAGACAATAAGGTTCAAATGTATCATTTTCAAATTTATGCTTTAATTATTTCACTTTGGGATGCACCGCTTTGTTCATCAAGTAGTTCATCGTGCATGGTGCCAAAAGGCGGCGGTGAGATATAAGGATCTTATTCATAAGATCAAGAGGCACAGAGTCGACGACGCCGCCACCTCCATTCATTCCCAGATCGGATTGGCTGCGTGGCGTGATTATTGGAATCACTGAGGTGCAGACTAAGGCGGAAAAAGCTAGGAGGAGTAGGATGACGATCCGATGGTGAGGGACGGGATCGTTAAGCATGTGGGTGGCTCAAGATGTGCTTTAGATTATGCTACCAAGATTGTAAGTATTTAGTTTTTCGAATTCAATTTAGGTTTTAATGTTGTTCTTCTTCCGCATCACATATATCATAACTGTTAATTGCTAAGTTATTAGACGCCACAAACTAATTGGATTAAAATATCATTAATGAAGCTTGTTTAATTTTCTTATTTTTAAGTAGCAACTGCATTCTATTATATGCACACAAATACTTATTATCATTTACCTACATGTACATTAATAATGTTTGAATGAATGAATAGGCCAGAGAACGTGGAGTCCATATTTCTGAGGTCCAGTGGGATGTTTTTCAGAAATATCATGTCACTCCCGATGGAAGTTATACAGATGGGAAGGCTCGTAGCATCGCGGTAAGTAGATTAAATATTAAATATGGTAATGATGTAAAATAACTTCTATTTGGAAACTTAAACGATTTTAATGCAAACACAGGAGCAGTGGAGGACCAAGTTCAGATTTTGACTCAAGCCGTAGCAGATGAGAGCCCAGTAGATAGGACTCAGATCCTCAAGGGTATCCTGAGGCGCCGCATCAAGAAAAGAGATTGTTTGCGCTTTGGTTCTCTCACGCACATTCATGGAGAGCGACTCTAGTTCCGGCTCGCAATGACATCTCGTATGGAGTCTCCTAGATATCGAGCGCATCGACGGAGATGGAGGAGCAGATGCGGTTAGAGAGAGAGCGGATGGTCGAGCAACTACGGCCGAGAGAAAGAGGCGTGAGCAGATCGAGGCGAGGATTCAAGCACAACAGAGTGAGCATGCATGATGCTTCAACGCCTTCAAGCTCGATTAGAAGCTCAACAGAGGCATTCCAACGATTCCTATCGGCTCGAGTAGCAGATCGACCTCGACCACCCTCCACCATCTTGATTCCTATCTATACGCTTTTACTTCATTTATGGATATGTTGAATTGTTGTTGTTGGATTGGATTGTCAATTGTTGAATCGATTTAGATTGGATTTATAACTCCGATCGAATAGTTGTTGTGAATTATCGATTGTGGATGTATTGAATAATTGTGGATGGATTGTGGATGATTGTGGATTTGTGATTGGATTGTGGATTTGTGATGATTGGATTGTGATTTGGATGGATTGTGGATGGATTTGTGATGATTGTGGATGTTGTTCGATTTGGATTTGTATTTGTGATGATTGTGGATGATTGTGGATGGATTTGTGATGATTGTGGATGTATTGAATGTAAAAACACGGTAAAACCTAATCGAAATTGGTTGTCGAAATATTTTAAGTATAGCGGCGGAATAGAGACTAATTAAGTCGGCTGCGCGACGGTTCCGAGACTAACACAACCTAATTTGTCGTGGTGTAACAACGACGGATATCTGACGGACTCTTTTAGCGACGGAAAAATTCCGCCGTTATCTCATGACGGATTTATTTACGAAAAGTTTAATAGATTTTTTGACGGATCCGAGACTCAATTACGACGGAAATATATAGCGACGTAAAAGTCCGTCGTTATTTGCGACGGATCTACGACGGAATTTCCCAAATAATTTAGCGACGGAAACAATTCGTCGTTCAACTACGGACTTTTCACGTTAATTCAACTTCACAGTCAACGACTAATCTTCCAACGACGGAGATTTCCGTTCAAGTATTAAAAATTTTGCGAATTTTACCAACGTTGTTAGAATAACGAGGTTTTAGAGAATTAAAACCATAGATCATGATCTGTTTTTACGACGGATTTTTGATGTTTTGCGACGGATTTTTAAGTCATGTGTTTTTAAGTGATCAATAAACATAACAAAATTAAACAAATCAACCTTAATTTAAACTTCCTAATTTTCAAAATTACAAGACATAAGAAGATCATATTTATCAATTTAAATCACAAAACTTAACTTAATTGAAGTATTTACCTTGCTTAAAGTGATTTGCACCCAATTCCACTCTTGAAAATGGATTAAATGAGAAAATAAAATTTTAGTGTGTGCTAGTGTGTGAAGTACGAAAGTTTAAGAAAAAATGAGGAAGATGATGTTTTTATGTTATTTGTAATATTCTAGAACATTTATTTGCATTTCATGTACATTTGATATTCATTTCATTTACATTAAGCACTAATTCCCATAAATTTATAAGTATACCTCCAAAATTACTAATGTTATACCTTAGTATACTTTAATATATATAACTATATTTCTAACAAATTTTAGATTACAAACAATTTATAACCATAATGGAAATTAAATTTTATAAACATAAATGAAGTTCTTTCATGTATTACAATTAAATAGAAACACTTTAATTCCTTAAATTTCGAAAATTATAACAAATAATTCCTTTATCACTAAATAATAATAAAATAATTTACTCAAGTCATTTAATATCTTGAACAATAATTCATCTCAATTTATAAGAAAATTAACATGCAAAAATAATTAATGCTTTTCATAGTAAAATTTCTATTTAATAACAATTTTTCATTCAAACACACAGTAATAATCTCAAATTTCACATTTTATCATAATAAAACTCATTTCTAATTAATCTCTACATTTTCTAATTTCATATTCTTCAATTAAGAACTAATCGAATTTCTGCCGATTAATAATTCATTATACGTCTCTTTATAAATTTCTATGAATTAAATGGCTTTTAAGCCCCTAATTATACTTAATTAGGCTTTAATTAATACTATAAGATTTTAGGGTTACTACATTCTCTCCCCCTTAAAATAATTTCGTCCTCGAAATTTCGTACCTTAGAAAATAATTCTGGATATCTTTCTTTCATCTTATTTTCTAATTCTCATGTTGCTTCTTCTAAACCATGATAACTTTATTGAACTTTACTAGCGGAATGGACTTATTCCTTAGCTTACGCTCTTTTCTGCCTAAAATGCATTCGGTCTTTCTTCATAGCTCAAGTCCGCTCAAGAATAATTTCCTCTCGATGTATTATATGCTTAGGATCATAGATATATTTCCTAAGTCGACACATGGAATACGCCATGAGTATTACCGGCTAGGCGGCAGAGCTAGTCGGTAAGCAATCGTCCCATTTCTTCTAAAATCTCATAAGGTCCAATAAATCTTCGCTTAAGTTTTCCTTAAATTCAAACGGTGAACTCCTTTCGTTTGCGTAGACTTTTAGGAAAACTTTATCTCCGCTCATCCCAATAGAGGGTGATCTGCACTTTTGCCAGATAAAGCTTCAGATGGCGCCATTTGAATCGTAGCACGATAACTGTTGTTATATGCGAATTCAACCAACGGTAGGCTTGTTCCCATTGATCATCTCTATCTAACACCACCGTTCTAAGCATATCTTCTAGCGTTTGATAGTTCTTTCTGTTTGGCCATCGTTTGTGGATGAAATGTTGTAGTAAAATTCAATTTAGTACCTAATTCTTTTGAAAACTCACCCAAAACCATGAGGTGAACTTGGTGTCACGATCCGGTAATCGAAATCGCACTCCATGCAATCGTATTATTTCTCAGATATAAATTTGTGCCAATTTATCCGCTCCATAAGTAATGTGGATCGGGATAAAGTGAGCACTCTTCGTTAATCGATCAACTATTACCCAAATCGATGTGTTTCCACGCTGACTTGGGCAATCCGTTACAAAGTCCATTGCTACATGATCCAATTTCCACTCGAATTTCCAGAGGTGTAACTTTCCATGTGGTCTCGATGGAGTGCTTTGACTTGTTGGCATGCCAAACATCGTTCAACAAAAGATGCTATTTCTCTTTTCATTCATGTCCAGACGAAATGTTGCTTCAGATCTCTGTACATCTTGGTATTCCCGGGATGAGCAGAATACGGAGCATTATGAGCTTCGCTCATAATCTCATCTTTTAGCTTCATATCATTGGGCACATAAATACGATTTCCTAACATAATCGCATTATCTTCAGCTTCTCTGTAGCCCGATAGCTCTCCTGGTCTGATTTTCATTCGTAACTTCTCGAGTTGATCATCACATCGCTGTGCCTCAACTATTCGAGTCCTCAAGTCCGGTACAACAACTAACGTTGTGATGATACCTCGAATAGTCTGTGGAGGCAATATTATCTTTAATCTTATCTTTTCAAAATCACGAATCAACTCGTCTTTTCGGTTAGAGATGTCCTAATCTTTCCCGACTTTTTCGCTTAACGATCGGCGACAACATTTGCTTTTCCGTGATGGTACTTAATTTCGCAATCATAATCTTTAACCAATTCTAGCCATCTTCGTTGTCGCATATTCGCATCCTTTTGTTCAAAAAATACTTGACTTTTGTGATCCGTATAGATCTCACATTTTGATCTATACGAGATAATGTCTCCAGATCATTAATGCGTGCACGACGGCAGCTAACTCCAAGTCATGCGAGGATAATTAAGCTCGTGAGGTCTTAATCGGTGTGAGACGATGCAATTACTTGAGCCATCGAAACTTCACTCCCTTCCGCAAATAGTTGGGTCATAGGTCTAGCAATTTTGAAAATCCTTCATGAATCTTCTATAATATCCCGCTAAGCCTAAGAAACTACGAATCTCGTTTTGGGTTGATGGGGTCTTCCATTCTAACATCGCCGCACTTTGGCGGATCAACCTCGATTCCTTCCACCGAAACGATATGGCCGAGAAAATTCACTTCTGAGCCAAAATTCACATTTAACGAACTCATGATAACTTTTCCGCCTCCACTTTTCTAGCACCATCCCTAAATGCATTTCATGTTCCAGTTCACTTTTGAATATATTAGAATATCATCAATAAATACTAGAACGAACTTATCAAGGTATTCATGGAATACTCGGTTCATCAAGTCCATGAATACAGCCGGAGCATTTGTCAACCCAAATGGCATCACCACAAATTCATAGTGGCCATATCTCGTCCGAAAAGCTGTCTTAGGAATATCTTTTGATTTAACTTTCAATTGGTGATATCCGGATCTCAAGTCAATCTTTGAGAATACACGAGCTTCTCTAAGTTGATCAAACAGGCCATCTATTCGAGGAGAGGATACTTATTCTTTAATGTTAATTTATTCAACTCCCCGTAATCAATGCACATCCTTAAGGTACCATCTTTCTTCTTGTCAAAGGACCGGTGCTCCCTATGGCGATGCATTGGGTCGAATAAAACCCATGTCTAAAAGTTCTCAGAATCGAACTTTCAACTCTCAAGTTCCTTTGGTGCCATTCGATAAGGAGCTTAATACAGTGCTAATCCGTGTTCGAGATCTATCACAAAATCTAATCGCTTATCGGGCGGTAAGCCCGCAATTTCTCCGAAAACATCTCGATATTCTCTTACCATGTACTGCTCTATTTTCCTTTCCATTTTATCCTTTTCATTCGGATATACTAGATAAACATGATTTTCTTCACATCTTATCATTTTCTCCATTTGCAAAGCGGATACTATGGGAATCCATCTCTTCTTTTCATCTATTCCATAAAAATAAGTGGATTCTCTTCCAGGTGGTTGAAAAGCTATCTCCCCTTTTTCACAATGAATTTTAGCAAAAATTTAGTCTACCAATTCATCCCTAGAATTAAGTCTACATCCCTCATTGGCAATAAACATAACGATTCAACTTTTATCTTTAAGGATCCTAACTCAAATTCTACGTTAGACATACTTGATTAACTAAAGTCGACCCGCCTAAAGGGTAAACACATTAAAATTCGATTGAATTGTTTTATGGGAAGCCCAAAAGCGATTACATGCAGATGAAATAAATGAATGCGAGGCTCAAAGATTAAAGAGAATAAGGATAGGTACGCCATCCGCACGTCCCATACCATTAAATTTCTCGGAGCTTTCTTCAGTCGCTCGATGGATAGCATAAGCTCGAGGAGTTTGCACTGAAAAGGTTGAGGTTGAATCGAGTTGGGGTGTTATCTTGAACCGATGGTACGGAAGGTTGCGGTACCGCAATTGGGTTTGGAAAGAAGATCCAAGAATTGCTTTCAAAGGTTGGGTGGGTTTTAAAGAAGTCTTTCGTCCACTATTTCCTGGCATTTTGGAACGATTTGGACAATTAAAAGAGTAGTGACCGAATTGTCCGCAAGTGTAACAAGTGTTGCTTCCCAAACGACATATCCCTGAATGAGCTTTCCCACATTGGGGACATATCGGCACTCTAAGTTGGCCGCGAGGAGGTTGAGGAAATCCTCGAGATGGTGGTCGAAATGACCCTTTCGACGATTGACCAGGCCTCTGGAAAGGCCTCTTTGCTGCAAAACTCTTGTCTTCCCACTTTCTTTTTCCTTTAAATCTCTGCTCTGCTGGTCCAGATTTCGAGGGAAGTTGAGTCTGAGTTGAGGCAGGTGGCTCAGACTTTTCAGCTTGTAGTTCCATTTCCATATCTAACGCTCGATTTAACGCTTCAAAGATACGCCGAGAGAGGTCTGCGTAGCTAACACGACTCTAATCTCTTGTCGGAGTCCTGAACGAAATAACTCAGCCATCTTCTCATCTGACTCCACTTTGTATGGTGCATACCGTGCTAAGGTACAAAATTCCCTATCATATTCTGCTACCGTCTTAGAACCCTGTTTTAAATTCATGAATTCGATCTCCTTCTGCTTCCGGTAGCTGCGGGGAATAAACTTCACATATAGCTCTTCTTTTGAATCTTTCCCATGTTAAACTTTCTAACTGGGCTGCAGTAAATGTTTTCTGGCGAGATTCCCACCAGTAATCAGCCGGTCCTTTGAGAAGAAATCCTACACACAGAAGACACTCTTGATCCGAACATTCTAAAAATCTGAAAATCTTTTCTACGGATTTGACCCACTCTTCTGCTTCAGCAGGATCGCCACCAGGTGAAAGTTGGTGGATTCTGCTTGAGAAATAATTGAAACTTTTCTTGCGTGTCAGGGAGTGAAGGGCATGTTCGATTAATGGGGTCGTAGACTTTGTCGAGCTTCCATTGAAATTGATTCAATTCTTCTTCTTCTTGGAGGCATTCTATAATTCAAGAAAATAGGAAGGTTTCACAATATTTAACAGGATATCAATACAAGAGGGAACAACATCATCACAATTAGGGTTACAATCAAATGGTTAAGCATAAAAGTAATTAAAGCAAGAATGGATAACAGTTCATTAAAATTCACACCCCTTCTAAAGGATACAAGGCAAAATAAAATTATTTTCAGGAATATGGGCCGACCTTCCCGCTTTAATACCTACACACCACTTTGATATCGTACGCCTAATATTTCTATTAACTCTTCGAAACTCTTTGGAATACCTAATGTGAGGTGTGCTAACTCTCCAGAAGTGCTGCCTGCCATCCCTGACAAAGTAAATTCCCGGGTGGATAAAGGCCGAAAGGTAGAGGTGCCCATTGAGTACAAATTTTCTATTTCAAGTATCGGAACAGTAGGAAAGTTATTACCATTTCAAGTAGAAAAAGAAATTTCAAATGGAAGGGTTCTTATACAAAGAATGATCATACAGATCCATATCCAAAGAAGTCAATCGAGATTCTATTCAATCAACAAATAATCTCGAAAGTAACTAGACCAACAAGCGGATCTCAGATCGCATTTTCAACTCCAGCTCAACACTTTCGTGTTCATTTAGGGATCTCAGAAAATGTAATATCAATTAATTTATGATGAATGTCAACACAAACCGAGTTGAAAGAATAAATTAACGGATGTGAGGAATATTGAATATATGGAAGTTGTTCCGTATTAAGCTTATGAAATCTTCCAAACCGACAAACAAAATCTAAGCAACCTCCGAGGCCCATCCACACCATCCGAGAGGCAAGGCCCAGACCGATCGGAACACTCCATCTAAATCTACTACACCATACCTTCTAACTGCCTTCCTTTTCCCATGAAACACATTTAACACGGGTCTAGATCCTGACAAGCCCTATCTTGAGTTTATAACTTCGTTCATTTTTCTCATTCTTAAAGGTTTAGCAGAAGTGGACTTCTTTGGAGTTATTCAAGTTCTCCCATCCTCTTATAAATGTATAACTCAGAAAAAGAGCAGAAGCAAATATATACACTTAGCCATTCCCGTGATATTCCATCTTAACATTTCTTTTATCACTTTCATTCCATCTTTCAAAATCTCAAAATTTTCATACCGCTGTTTCGAGAGCGGACTGGATCCTCGAGCATTACTATATACTTCAACTTTTAAGACTCAGGCTTTTCAAATAGAGGTCGGGCTAAATAAACCATCGTGCACAGAGCCAAACACGGCTCGATACCACTGTCACGACCCACCTACTTAATTAACTAATTAATTCATAATTATCATTAATTACCTAATTAATTAGCCAATTAAATAGACAAGCTATGACTATGGGACTATTTGAATCATGATTCTCAATAGGGATAACTCAAATGTTAAGGTTGCGAGGTTTTATAAAAATTTCACGTAGTTTCGTTTGGAAATAGGATAGCCCAAAATACCAACGAACATCAATAATCAATGTAATCAATTCCCCACCTCCAACAAGGACATCATCAACAATCAACATATTTATACATATCAAAATATACCGATTCAAAGACATTCAAGTTTGATAGTATCATGTCAAGATCAACATTAACAATTCGTAGTATGCACAACAGATAGGTGGCCGAGAATTATGTATGGAGACAAAATTTCTGCATGATAAAATATATATACAAGATCAAAATCCTAGCTCGGTGTCCTTTTCACGCCATCTCTCGCTTAACTCGCATATAGGAAAACATATGCAGGCGTGAGCACCGAAAAGTACTCGGTGGGCATCGCCATAAAGCATAATTGACTTCACACTTATTTTTCTAACACGGATTTTAGTAAAATAACTGTGCTAGCTTTTCACATATAAAACATTTCATGATGCATGCTTCTTATCATTCTATCTCATGCTATGCCGGCAATCTTTCCGTGTCGGTCCCGTAGGCTCCCCGCTCACGGATACCATATCTACGCTTCTTTCTAGGTATCAAGAGGTAGGCCTTCCTCTCAATACCGTGATCGGTCCCAAGGCCCCGATCACTTGTGTACACACGACTGCATCGGAGCTCATCCAAGACAAGCCCGACGTCGCCTATGATCTCGTAGATAGGCATAATGCATATGCTAAAATAGGCAAGTCAACTCATTTATAAAACATGCACTTTCATTTTGAGAAATAAACAATTATTGAGCTCATTAAAAGAAAGTTAAGAAATGCCCACCGGATAGGATAATAGTACCATTTTACTCAACTTTTCCCAATTGTTCGTTCTTTACGCCCTTCCTCGCCTCACTCGATCCTTGAACATAAAATTATTATCAATTTAGTAACCTTCCTTATTCATTGAAACATATTATCGTTAAATCTTAGTTTTAACTAATCTAGAATTAGATTAAACTTATTTCATTACTTTATAACTTATTCCATAATAATATAATTATTAAATACTATATAATATTCTATGACCAAAGAAGTTAAACAACATTAAGCAACCACATTTCACTTGTTTATCATAATTCTATTATTTAATTCCTTTTACGCCTTATTAATAAAATTTCTACGAAATTTCTAAGAGTAACATTTATAATATGAATAGCCCAAGTAATCCAAACTCATCAAATTTTATCCCAAACTCCTCAATATCATCACCATATATTTAAATATGCATTTAGGAACTTAAAACAAGGTTAAACTTATTCATTTACACTTTAATCGGCTAATGCCCTTCAACTACACTTATAGAAAATTCAAAGAGTTTTACACTCTAAAATCCATTTAACATCAAATATTTCATACTTATACTCATTTAGCATCAATGATCACTAATTCATAGTCCATTCAAATCTTACCCAAATTAATCACATAAAATCATACTTTATACTAAACTTTAATTTTCTAATTTTCACACTTCATGTCCATAAATTCTTATAAATTCATATTATGCATTATTCATACTATACATCTCAAAAATGATATCAAATTAATCAAATAAAATCAAGAACATCAAGTTTCTTCCTTGCCCTTTTTCTTTAAATTTTCGGTTTTTATATATATGTATATATTAAATTCCTATAAATTCATACTATACATTATTTATACTCTAGATCCCAAATATCATATCAAATGGATCAAATAAAATCAAAATCCTTAAGTTCTCACAACTCATTATTTTCAAAAATTTCAAGATTAAACATACATGATTTAATTTTTCATTTCTTTGATTATATGATGCTTATTTCTATTCCTAAACATATATCTAGCTTAATTCAACTAAATCACATCACATACTTCATATGCAAAATTAGGGTTCATATTCAATACTTTAATTTACCAACTTTAGCAAATTAAAGAATTAAAACCATAGATCATGTGATTAATACTTCATAAGCATAATTAAATCAATAAACATAACAAAAATTAAACAAATCAACCTTAATTTAAACTTCCTAATTTTCGAAAATTACAAGACATAAGAAGATCATATTTATCAATTTAAATCACAAAAACTTAACTTAATTGAAGTATTTACCTTGCTTAAAGTGATTTGCACCCAATTCCACTCTGGAAAATGGATTAAATGAGAAAATAAAATTTTAGTGTGTGCTAGTGTGTGAAGTGGCCGAAAGTTTAAGAAAAAAATGAGGAAGATGATGTTTTTATGTTATTTGTAATATTCTAGAACATTTATTTGCATTTCATGTACATTTGATATTCATTTCATTTACATTAAGCACTAATTCCCATAAATTTATAAGTATACCTCCAAAATTACTAATGTTATACCTTAGTATACTTTAATATATATAACTATATTTCTAACAAATTTTAGATTACAAACAATTTATAACCATAATGGAAATTAAATTCTTATAAACATAAATGAAGTTCTTTCATGTATTACAATTAAATAGAAACACTTTAATTCCTTAAATTTCGAAAATTATAACAAATAATTCCTTTATCACTAAATAATAATAAAATAATTTACTTAAGTCATTTAATATCTTGAACAATAATTCATCTCAATTTATAAGAAAATTAACATGCAAAAATAATTAATGCTTTTCATAGTAAAATTTCTATTTAATAACAATTTTTCATTCAAACACACAGTAATAATCTCAAATTTCACATTTTATCATAATAAAACTCATTTCTAATTAATCTCTACATTTCCTAATTTCATATTCTTCAATTAAGAACTAATCGAATTTCTGTCGATTAATAATTCATTATACGTCTCTTTATAAATTTCTATGAATTAAATGGCTTTTAAGCCCCTAATTATACTTAATTAGGCTTTAATTAATACTATAAGATTTTAGGGTTACTATAGATACTCATGTCAATTTCGATCAAAATATACTCATAAATATCATAATATATGATTTAGATAATAAATAATAGCATAGGATAAAATAATAGCATCAATTCATGTAACAAAACCCTAATTTTCGAAATTAGGGTTTCGAAAATTACAATTATACAATACCGAGTTTTAATGCTAAAAAATTGATTTTAAAGCTTAATAATACTCATATATATCATAACATATATGTTAGATACCATAGGATAATTTAATGGTATCATTTCATGTGATAAAACCATAATTTAGGAATTAGGGTTTCGAAATATCCATTTCGAGAATAATCGAATTTTAAAACTAAAAATTCGATTTAAAATAATTATTAATACTGTAATTATATAAAATAATAATAGGAAATTAATTATAATAATTTCCTGAGCATTAGACTCATTTTTCAAAACGTCTCAAAACGTTCAAAATCGACTCATCTCAAAATGGTCGTAGTAAGTTCGTACTTACTTAATAAATATATTCCATTTAATATAGGAATTAAGATGGAAATTAATTCCAAGCTTTATTGCTCAGAAAATTCCATAATATACTGACGTTCGATACGCGTTCGACGTTAAAATATATTGACGAATCATTTCGTAATAATTCAATTCCTTAATTCACAATCCTTAGTGAATATAAAAAGAAATTCATTATAATAATACTGAATCGAAATCACACTATTCGATGTCGTAAAAATAATATACGGCAAAACCCTAATTCACGGGTTTAAATTACCGTAATCATACGTTCGTTTCTTTGGAATATTACACCAAAGTTCAGCATCCACGGGATTCCCGGTCCCATTGAAAGTTGGCGGGTTTTGTCTGAGGAATAGTTCCTCAATCCGTCTCGCCGGCGGTGGTGGTGGTAGAGTGTCATCTCTTTCGGGTGTTACCTCACTGTTTCTCGATGGCATTCTATCTTTCATAAATATACGTAATCAAATATCTTCTTATACCATCCGTCAGGATCATAAATATCTTAGCACGGTATGTATATATGATCATAAGCATAAATCTAGCACATCATCGAACTCCACATATCACAACCTAAAACCAAAGCTCTCGGGGAGCTATCATCATATCTAATCAAATGTCTCTACGAAGGCTTTCATCATCGCTTTTAAGATCCACAAAATGTCAGGTACGGAGTATGATGCTCCAAAAATTAACATCAACATCACTCAGTGTACCTAGTCACGATGCATACAAAAATCTAAATGCTACCGTGGTTATCAGAATAAGGTTTCATGTCGGAACGACTCATCATTTCGTAGGCATCAAAAGATATACAAGGGTATATAGACAAACACCATCTTATCCTAATAACTAGATCCATAATCGCCCGGGGTGTAGACATGGCTCATCGTGTCGAGTCGAACCGGAGTCCGGTACTTGTCTACTCCTTCTATCTCATCGCCGCAGACATGTGTCCTCCTCGTGGTCTTCCTCCGATCCTCCTCCTCTATGACCTCAGCATCGAATGTGGGAGCCACGGGCTCTCGGACTCTATGTAATACCCCGAATTTTTTAGTATAAAATTTCAAAAATAAGAAGGAATATTACGATAGAAACAAGAATGAAAATGAACGTCGATAGTTGCCGATTTTGAGAAAAACAAAATTTTCTTAATCTTTTTCACATGAAATAATTTTTATCAATAAATAAATATGTTTTTAAGCATATATAGGATATTATTTAGTCAAATATTACACTAAGGAAGAAAAAGAAATATTTTCCTTATTTAATGGTGATTCTCGAAAATATTGGCAACATAGGATTAATTTGTGATTTAATATGTGATCACTTGATTTTATGTGATGAGTGATAAGCCTCATTTTTACCTGTTTTAAAAGGTTATATTTGTCCTATTTCTAATTGATAAAGGATTGTTTGAGCTGCATTTGTGATATATTTCATTTACCTTGAAAGATATGATGCCGTGTGTAGTTTGTGTTATTTTAGCACAGGTTTTGATCTAAAAATGGAGAATACACACGGCTGTATACTAAAGTCCGTCCTCGCGCATGAATGAGCAACACACGCGAGGATGTCTCGCGAGGAAAGGCTGAAGCGCATCATTGAGGACTCGCGACCGGCATCGCGAATAGCCATCGCGACCTACGATCACGAAGTCATGCGAAGGATCGTCGCGACCCGGCATCGCGACCCATCATCGCGACCATTGATCGCGAGCCCAAATAGATGACCGCACGGAGATTCTTTCGTGCCTGGGCATCGCGACCGCTGTTCGCGATAGCGCCATGAGGCGAGACCGATTCGAGTGTACTTCGAATCCGAATCGTAGAAGGATGGGGAAATGGACGTGAAAAGGGAGCTCGCGATTTATTATAAATAGGGAGATAGATCAGTAGTTGAAAAACACCATTCTAGAGCAGAACACAAATTCTTCTTTATTTTCTTTTGCAAGTTCTTTTCCTGTTTAATTTAGTTTAGCTTTTTCTTTAAGTTTTTTCATTCCAATTTCATAGTTTAGTATTAGAATTAAGAATTTCTTCCGGATTCAAGTCACTACAATTGTTCTTCGTGGATTCTTACGGTTTTATCTATCTATCTTAATTTATGATTTATTTAATTATTTATTGCTTTGGTAATTTAATTATGCGTAGCTAAAATTCGCATCGATCCTAGGGTTTGCATGATTCGATCCTATATGTTGTGATTTCTATCGCTATTTACCTTCCGGGCATTGATTCATGATTCTTGGTGCTTATTTATATGTGTTGATTTCGATCAATCTTGATGCATATCTAGTTGTCGGTTAATTACGTAATTGTATTAATTGTCAATCGATCTTGAATGCATGATACGAATAAGCCTTGAGTCGAGTGAGATAGGATATTCGTAGGAAGCATATTCTTAGTGATCCTTTTGAGTTACTTGTTTTCACCTACAATGGTAGGAAAACTCGTAATCTCGCCGCAATTGTCGAATTGAAGTTGTTGGTTATATTTGTGATCTTCCATCTTGTCTGGATTAAAATTGGCTAATAGGAACAGGATAAACATACGTTGTGGATAGGATTAATGCATCCCTAGGGTTAGTCTCTCTTATCTGTTTGATCTTCCGTGTGTTTATTGTTTTGTTTTATTTTCTGCATGGTTACGCCTGCTTTGGATTAAAATCCGAAGCCCTTAAACCTTTCACCCTTTTTCTGTGCTTGAATAATGATGAATTATCGTTGAGCTAGCTTCTGTGTTTTCGCATTACAATCCATGTGGATACGATACTCGACTTACCTTCTATATACATCTTTTACGTGTGAAAAAGGGAGCGATCAAATTTTGGCGCCATTGCCGGGGATTGTTAAGATTACATAGGAATAATTTGATGATTTTGATTTATTAATTCAAGTTATATATTATATTATTTATTTATTGTTACCAGAGCTGAATTCTCTCTTTTCTCAGGTAGTTTATGCGTACAAGATCTCAGGGACCTCCTGAAATATTACTAGATCCCGAGATCGAAAGCTCTCAAAGGAGAAGAGGACAAGAGAAGAGACGGGCTGCAATGGCAGCTAATCCACAGAACGGGGGCATTCCTCCCGAGCAAGCTGCACGCATGTTAGCCGATTTCGCAGAGATGCAGCGCCAGATGGCGAATATGGGACTCCTTGTCCCTACCCCAGAGACGAGACCTCTGAATTATATTTACCGATCTCCCACCGAGCAATTCCAAGGAGGCGGATGGGGCCCGAAGTCAATGTAAACAACTTCGAGTTAAAGCCGCCCTAATCAAGATGGTACAAGGAGCGGTTTGGGGAGGAGTCACAGAGGACCCGAATGCGCATCTTGAGACATTCCTCGACATTTGTGACACCATCAAATGAATGGGGTGCCACAAGACACGATCCGGATGCGCATGTTCGGATTCTCTCTCTTGTGATCGAGCGAATGAGTGGTTCAAGAGTTTGGACCGCACGGCATAAACAGTTGGGGGATCTTTGTGAAAAGTTCCTCTCAAAGTATTTTCCGCCACCAAAGCCCAAAAATCATCGCCGAGATCTCCCACTTTTCCCGCCTAGGAGATGAGTCATTGTTCGAGTCGGGGAGCGATTCGAGGCCTATTGAGAAAGTGCCCACAACACGGATTCTCCAAAGAAAGCAGATCACGCAGTTCTCGGTGGGCGACATGGCATACAAGGAGCATAGTGGATCGTCGGTAGGTGGATGTTTATGAATCATCGTGTAGAGGAGGCCAATCGATCATAGAAGAGATGGCGGCAAATAGTTATCAATGGCCAACAGAGAGAACGCCAATGGTTAAAGCGGCGGTATCGAGACCGATTCAAATACGACGGTGATGAAGCAATTCACTCTTTTGAAGAGTCGATCGAGACGTAAGAGGTCAACCACATCAATCGGAGGAATGATGGAAATCCGCATACAATGCAAATAATGTAAATCATCCAAATTTCTGACGCCAACCCCAATAATTTTCAACAGACCTCCGCCGGTTTCTCGATTCGTAACGGAGTGATTCAAGAGACGAAGAACCCAAGTCTCAAGATATGATGCAGCAGATTGGTTGTAAGCAACCAACAATTGACGACGAACCGTAACTCATTTATAAGCAACACCGGCGTGAAGATTAATCATTTGGAGTCCTTGTGACGGCTATGGAAAGCATATGAAGATTTTGGAAAATCAGATTGGTCAAGTAGCCGACAGTTGAATGCACTACAAAAGACGGGCCGATTTCCGAGTAATGTCTGGTGAACCCGAAAATCAATATTTCGCCATCCGCACGAGAAGTGGACAAGCTTACCCGAGCCATACGGAGCAAGAAAGTAAACTTGAGCAGAAACTCACGACCGAGCTCGCGACCGCGAGCCCGATCGCGAGGAGTCCCGAAATTTCCCCACGGAAGTCATGATCGAGCACGCGCCATGAGCCCGACCGCGAGCCATCGATTGTCGCGCCCAGATCTGTCGGCGACTCGGCGCCCGCAACCTCGAACGCGAATGAGGATTCCAAATACCAATGACATCTCGCGACCGCCCAAATGATCGCGAGGTCAACCATGAAGGCCTCAGAATCAAATTCTCGACGCACTCCTCCGGTCCCATTTCCAAGTCGACTAGTCAAGTCGAAATATGACGAGGAGTTTGCGCTTCAAAGAGATTTTCAAAAGTTGAGATCAATTTGCCTCTCTTTGAAGCAATCGCGAAACATGCGGGATACATGAAATTTTTAAAGACGACTTGCAAGCAAGAAGAAATTAGGGAAATTTGAAAAATTACCCTATCCGAGGAATGCGGTCAGATTGCAGGAGGAAGCTCCCTCTCAAGTAGAAGGATCCTGGCAGGTTTACGTTAGAATGCGAGATCGCCGAGCATACTTTTCCAAATGTGTTGTGCGACTTAGGGGCGAGCATCAATCTGATGCCTTTGAACGTATTCAACCGGCTGCACCTAAGAAAGATAAAGCCGACGAAGATATCATCGATGATGGGACGATGTGTCGACCACATATCCTAAAGGTATCGTCGAAGATGTGTTGGTAAGAATTCGGGACTTTGTTTTTCCTGCAGATTTTATGATTTTAGATATCCCCGAATTCAAACAACAACCGCTAATCCTGGGCAGATCTTTTCTAGCAACTGGTCGTGCTTTAATTGACGTGCAGGAAGGTGATCTAACTTTTCGTGTTAACGATGAGAAGCTGAAAATCTCAATCTATGACGCCATTCCGCGACACGATAGTGCAGAGCATGAAGAGTGTCATTCAATCACCACTGTTGCAGCTAGCCAAATCTCGAGCTTGGATGTCAACCGATTAGTTGACAAGGGTGCTACAAAGAAAAGATGGACTCGGCATGGAACTCCGAGTGACTTGTTCAAGTTTGGGGGAGGCCACTTCCACACTCAGTGGTGGTCTGCAATCAACGCAAAATATGGAGGCAAGCAAATATTTGGTAAGAAGGCACGCCAAATCGCCGATTGATCGAGGTTAGTATTGGTCTAGCTAAACACATTTAAATTTAGCACTTGTTGGGAGGTAATCCAATGTTTTCTTTGTTTTGGTTTGTTTTTTCGTTTTTGTTACTTTTCTTTTCTTTTTGTTTGTGTTTGTTTTGTTTTTCGTGTTTGGGTTTTGTGTCTGTTTTGTGGGTTGAGTTGAATAACGAGCAGCCGATGATGAGAATTGTTTTTAGAAAATCTATTGTAATTGATTTTGTGAGACGAAGCATGTTATGATTGTTGTGAGTATTAAGCCTTTGAGAACTTGATCGCATTTTTGAAACCTGTGAGACTTGAGCTTTTGACTGTCATATCTTTTCAGTCTTGTTTTTTTTCTGTGTGAATAGTTTGAAATAGCATGTGTTTCTCTAGAACTTGCTCTGGTTCTTTTTCGAGGTTGCATTGATGTGCTTAAGAATTTTGAAATGATATTAGGCATTGTTTTCTTAGCCTATACACTATCCAAACACTAACCTGTTATTATCCTTTGATGAGCCCGTTTGAGCCTACCTTATTCATTCATATAGCCGTGGGTTGGGTTATGTTGTTAGTGTGATTTTTGGTTGCTTGAATGAAAGGTTGAGAAAAAGAAAGAAAAGAGAATAATTGTTGAGGAAGTGATAATAATAAAAATAGTTGCTTACCCATATAAGTTCAAAATAAATAAATAAATAAATAAATAAATAAATGACACAAGTGTGTGAAAAGAACATAAATGGGTAAGTAGCTAGTGCTTTGAGATGAGTATATCACTTATATGAAAATTGTGGAGTGCTTAAAGAAAAATGACTTTTTGGTGTAGAGTTTTGAAATGATTTGTGAAAGTTTGGGAATTATGTCTTGTGATACTTATGATGTTTTTCATTATGGGATTATGAGTCACTTAGCCTAAATATATCCTACCAAAGAGCCTACATTATAACCTTATATAAAGACCTTCTTGATCTTAGTTCTTGAGCACATATTTGAGCAATGGAGAATTAGACGATTTGCAAGCTTATGGTAGATTCCATGTGTTTTAAACTTTGAGTATACACATCCTCCTCGATACACTTGAGTGTTTGAGATTTCTTATATATATATCCATGTCGTGAGGATTCAAGTTTGAGAAGGCTTGTGCTTATGATTATTATGATGTGTGAAGTTTAACGAAAGATGTTGTGATTTGATTCATTTGATTGAATCGTTTATTGCTCATTGCTCTGAGGCTTATTGCTTTTATCATTCGACTCCTTACTTGTCTCTGGTCGTCTCTCTTTTGTTCTGATTTGTTTGAGGACAAAAAAAATGATAAGTTTGGGGGAGTTGATAAGCCTCATTTTTACCTGTTTTAAAAGGTTATATTTATCCTATTTCTAATTGATAAAGGATTGTTTGAGCTGCATTTGTGATATATTTCATTTACCTTGAAAGATATGATGTCGTGTGTAGTTTGTGTTATTTTAGCACAGGTTTTAATATAAAAATGGAGAATACACACGGCTGTATACTAAAGTCCTTCCTCGCGCATGAATGAACAACACACGCGAGGATGTCTCGCGAGGAAAGGCTGAAGCGCGCATCATTGAGGCCTCGCGACCCAGCATCGCGAATAACCATCGCGACCTACGATCGCGAAGTCATGCGAAGGATCGTCGCGACCCGGCATCGCGACCCATCATCGCGACCATTGATCGTGAGCCCAAACAGATGACCGCACGGAGATTCTTTCGCGCCTGGGCATCGCGATCGTTGCCCGCGATAGCGCCTCGCGAGGTGAGACTCCGATTCCGAGTGTACTTTTGAATCCGAATCAGAGAAGGATGGGGAAATGGACGTGAAAAGGGAGCTCGCGATTTATTATAAATAGGGAGATAGATCAGTAGTTGAAAAACACCATTCCAGAGCAGAACACAAATTCTTCTTTATTTTCTTTTGCAAGTTCTTTTCCCGTTTAATTTAGTTTAGCTTTTTCTTTATGTTTTTTCATTCCAATTTCATAGTTTAGTATTAGAATTAAGAATTTCTTCCGGATTCAAGTCGCTACCATTGTTCTTCGTGGATTCTTACGGTTTTATCTATGTTTTATTTAATTATTTATTGCTTTGGTAATTTAATTATGCGTAGCTAAAATTCCGTACTGATCCTAGGGTTTGCATGATTCGATCCTATATGTTGTGATTTATGTTATCGCTATTTACCTTCCAAGCATTGATTCATGATTCTTGGTGCTTATTTATATGTGTTGATTTCTGATCAATCTTGATGCATATCTAGTTGTCGGTTAATTACGTAATTGTATTAATTGTCAATCGATCTTGAATGCATGATACTGAATAAGCCTCGAGTCGTAGGCGATATAGGATATTCGTAGGAAGCATATTCTTAGTGATCCTTTTGGAGTTACTTGTTTTCACCTAGAATGGTAGGAAAACTCGTAATCTCGCCGCAATTGTCGTAATTGAAGTTGTTGGTTATATTTGTGATCTTCCATCTTATGCGGATTAAAATTGGCTAATAGGAACAAGATAACATACGTTGTAGATAGGATTAATGTATCCCTGTGGTTAGTCTCTCTTATCATTTTATCTTCCGTGTGTTTATTGCTTTGTTTTATTTTACGCATGGTTACTTTGCTTTGGATTAAAATCTGAAGCCCTTAAACCTTTCACCCTTTTTCTGTGCTTGAATAATGATGAATTATCGTTGAGCTAACTTCTGTGTTTTCGCATTACAATCCATGTGGATACGATACTCGACTTACCTTCTATATACGCCTTTTACGTGTGAAAAAGGGAGCGATCAATGAGTTGTCATGTTTATCTTGTAGTATACGATAAGATAATTATCTTGTACACCAAGCATGATTTTAGAAAAAATGAGGTGTATGTGATAAGGATTTGAAAATGACATTTTTGTGATAAGTATGCTATGATATTTTTATAAAATGATAAGATAATGTTATGACTAAGCATGGATAATGTTTATCTCATAGAAGTGTGTAGAAATGTGATAAGAATCATAAGAGATAAAATTTTGTCCTTAGTCTATGTAATTTTCGAAAATGATCTATGATTTTATGTGATATTTGTATCAAATAAATTATTTAATTGCACAATCTTTAATACTTGATAAATATCATGAAATCTAGATCAATCTTATCTCCTAGGAATTATAGAAATTTTGAAATCTATGATTTAGGGCAAGAGTGGAATTTTGTAAATTTAATTCCTACAAAACCCTAATTTTCGATAATAATAGGAAAATGCTAGAATTGTTCAAAGAACTTATTTGATGATATAATATCATTATATTTATATAATTACTCATGAAAATAATATTGGTTATGAAAAGAATAATAGTTTGATAATTTATTCCTAATTTTGAATTATTTGCCGATTACTTTACTTTAGTACATAGAAATGATCTTAATTAATTTTCCTATGATTTATTTTATCATCTAAGATCAATATTATGTCACATAGCTATTAATTAGAGAAAAATAAAATATTTGGCATATTATTATTTAAAGGACCGAAAATTTGGCTTTTTATGTGTGAAAATGAATATAAATATCATGCTTTAATTAATGAGGTGCTATAATTATAAAGATAAGATATATTAGGTGTAAAGTAGAGATGGATATCAAATTAAACAAGTAACCTATGATTTTGGATAGACATGGTCGAAAATTTTGACCTTAGAATAAGGTTGGAAATATTTTTAAAACTCTTTGAAAATGATATCTTATCCTAAGTTGAAAACTTTGACTTTTCAAATTTGATATTATTACATGATAATATTAAAGTATATGATATAGAAAAAAATAAAATTCTATCCTAAGGAACAAGAAGTGACCGAAAATTACATAAACATTATATAAAGTGATGATTTATTAATTTTATGATAATTATAAGATACATTAATTAAATAATAAAATAACATAATAAACTATAGGATAAAATAAAATAATTATCTCATAAGAATAGGAAGTGGCCGAGAATGACTACAAGATAAGGTATGAGTTGTAATTTTGATTTTTACACCTAGACATGTGATAATTTTAAGAAGATAAGATATGATAATTAAAGTATAGGATAAGATCAAAAATGACTCATGTACAACTCATATGGTTCGAAAATTAAGAAGATAAAAAGGAGTTGTAATTTTTGACTTTATATTAAGATATTTTATAAAGTAATGATTAAATACACTTTATATAAACTATAAATAGGAGACTACCCCTCCCATACCTTTATGAACGAAAATAGCAAGAAAATAGAGAGAAAAATAGAGAAAAAAATTATAGGAAGTGTTCTCCAAGAGTTCTCTCCAACCTAAGTAGAAAAACGTCGCTGACGTCGATCAAAACCAATTCGAAGGTTAGAAACCCTACACTTCTTATTATTTCATGCAAAAATATTAGAAAATCATATGTGATATGTTTAATTACATGCTTTCGAAAATTATGTGACATACGTGAAATTTATGCTAAGTGTCGAAGTTATTAATTAAATATGCTTATATGATGTTTATAAGCATGTATTATGATTTTAATACAAAGTTAAGCATGTATTAAAAATACCATGTTATGACCGAAAATGATTATGAATTATATGTTGATGTACATGAATATTAATTGTAGTTTTGAACATAAAATAATGATAGTTATTAATGTTTAAAATTGTATGATTTTATGTGGAATTTTTTGAAAAATATGGAGTAATATATGAAAAATTTCGAAATAAGCCAAAGTATGAAATCATTGATGTACAAGATGAATATTATGTCATATTATTGATATATGATTGTAAAAATATATTATGTAAATTAATTAAAATTTTCGAAAATGAATTTGAAATTTTCGAAAATTATGACAAAGAATTATGATGTCTCATGATATGTGATATGTGAATCATATGATATGATACGTGAAACGTAGAGGCCTTATAAGTATGTGACTATAAATACGTGGAATTTGAGTATATACGTAAGATGAAAAGTAAAGTCGATGCGTTGACGTTAGATATGAAATTAAGATTTGTACGTAACGCCGAGTGATTTAAACTAAGGAAAGAATAAAAGGATAGTACGTCCGTTGTTTCGGATCGATGATTATCGGAAAGTATATCGATGTACTAAACCTCGTTTCTCACGATTGATAAAGGGTCCTGCTCGAAGGAGAAAGAAACGAAAAGTGAACTAGTGACGTAAGAACCATAAGTTCTCGAGGTGGGCTTTCTTACCTAAACCCTTTGTGGGCTTTCTTATAAACCAAAAGCGATTTATGAAAATCTTTTACTGTTATTGCTTTACTGTTTTTCTGCAAATGATGAAGTACGATATTGTCTGCCAAAAATGTTTTATGTTTTGTATATGTCCATTCGGGTTGCCTGGGGCAACAGGAAAAGTATTACAATTCGGATCCTGTGGAGGTGAAGGGAATCTAGCTTAGGGTTGTGTACACTTGACACGAACAGGGTTACGGTCGGTTGTTTGACCTACGAACTGTTCGCGGTCAGTCGTGCGTCCGGATGAAGGGAGGTCTCCCTCCCAACACGTTAATCCATATGCCGACTTGGAATATACGTTGAAAGAAAATGACAGCGTAGGCGATGATTTTGAGAAAGTAATGAAAATGTATTTAGTAAGCACAAGGCCTTTTCAAACAAAACCCTTGTGTCTTACTGTGAAGTAGTCAACACAATATTTCGTAAAGTATAAATGTTTTCGGCATGTGTCCACTGAGTGTATCTTTGTACTCAGCCCTGCATATTTGTTTTTAAATGTGCAGGTGATAAACGCACGTTTTACACGTTTATTTATGATATTTAAAGATGATTTTAGATCTATTAAATGCGTTTATGTATCGAATCGTAATGTTTTTACCTATTTTAGAAGATACTGCTCTTGGGTGTTATTTTGGTGTTTTGTAGGTTTATGAGTTGATAATCGAAGCAAGGAGCGAAGCACGAGGCAAAATAGCGATCCGTCCGGTTTTAGCGACCAGCCTAGCGGTCGCTAGGCTGGTCACGAGGTTCAACCCAGCGAGCGCCCAGAGGAGTCGCGGCCACGAGTATTGCACGCGAGGATCGCCCAACGCTGAGATACATTCTGCCCTAATTCTCGCGGCCATGGCTAGCGACCGCTAGTCAGGCCGCGAGGCTACCCTGGCGTCAAGGCCAAGCACCGCCGAGAGGATGATGCGACGAGGAGTGCCTCATGGTCGTGCTATCGACCGCGAGGGGTGATCGCTAGACGGCGCGGCAGAAGAGAAATTAGGGTTTCGCCCTAGTTCTATAAATAGGGGAGCACACCCCTTGCGCCTCCTCGGACTTGACATGCCCCCAGAGCACTTTTATTAATTTTTTCCTCAGATTTTGGTCTTGTTTAGCTTTAGTTTAATTCTAGATTTAATTCTTGCATTGTTCTAGTTTAGTTTATCGCTTTGTTATCGATCGGAACGTTTTGTCCGATCGTTTTCGTTGTTTTTTGTTTTTCGCTTGGGATTGGATTCAAGACCAACCATTGTTCATCCAACGCTATCATCCGTGTGTTTTATTGCTTATTTTATTTTCTGCATGGTTACATCTGCTTTGGATTATATTCTGAAGCCCTTAAACCTCTCACCCAATTTCTGTGCTTGAATAATGATGAATTATCGTTGAGCTAGCTTCTATGTTTTCGTGATACAATCCCTGTGGATACGATACTCGACTTACCATTATACATCGCGCGTTAATTATGTTCGATCAAATTCTGTCGATCAAATTTTGATGCCGTTGCCGGGGATTGTTAAGATTACATAGGAATAATTTGACGATTTAGATTTATTAATTCAAGTTATATATTATTTATTTATTGTTACCAGAGCTAAATTCTCTCTTTTTCTCCAGGTAGTTTATGCGTATAAGATCTTAGGGACCTCCTGAAATATTATTAGATCCCGAGATCGAAAGCTCTCAAAGGAGAAGAGGACGAGAGAAGAGACGGCAATAAATGGCAGCTAATCCGATAAACGGGGGTATTCCCCCCGAGCAAGCTGCACGCATGCTGGCCGATTTCGCAGAGATGCAGCGCCAGATGGCGAATATGGGACTCCTTGTCCCCGCACAAGAGACGAGACCTTTAAATTACATGTACAGACCTCCCACCGAACAATTTCAAGGAGGCGGATGGGGCCCGAAAGTGAACGCGAATAATTTCGAATTAAAGCCAGCCCTAATCAGCATGGTCCAAGGAGAGCAGTTTGGGGGAGGAGTCACTGAAGACCCGAATGCACATCTCGAGACCTTTCTCGATATTTGTGACACCATCAAACAGAATGGGGTACCACAAGACACGATCCGGATGCGCATGTTCGGTTTCTCAGCACCACGGTAAAGATTGGTTCAAGAGTTTGGACGAATCGGCATTGACACTTGGGGAAACTTTGCGAAGTTTCTCTCGAAATATTTTCACGCCGTGGCGTAGAAGATCATCGCGAAATCTCCCATTTTGCCAAAACCACGACGAATCACTATTCGAGGCATGGGAGAGATTCGAGGTCTATTGAGGCGATGTCCACAACATGGATTCTCCAAGGAGCAACAAATCACGCAGCTTCTACAAAGGGTGACATTTCGGGCGAGGAGCATTGTGGATGCGTCGGCAGGGCTGTTTATTGAACCAAGCGAGTAGACGAGGTGAGCCGTATTTTAGAGAGATGGCGCCAACAGCTATCAATGGCCAGCGGAGAGAACGCCCGATGGTTAAAGCAATGCCGTCGGTCGATTCGAGATCTGACGGTGATGAAGCAATTCACTCGTTGAAGAGCAGATTGAGACGGAGGACGACATTTTATAAATCAAAGGAACCGTCGGGGAGAATCCGCATACATTCAAACAATAGAAATCATCCGAACACGTCAGTATGCCAACCCGAATAATTTTCAACAACCTCGGTGAGCTTCAAGGTACGTAATGGTATGATCCAAGAGCCGAAGAAGCAAGTTTAGAAGATATGGTGCAGCGGATGGCAACTCAACGAGTGCATTTATAAGCGATGCCGGGCGTAAAATAACTCATCCGAGTCCTTCGTGTGGCTATCGAGAAATACGTAAAGATGTTGGAAAATCGTTGGTCAAGTAGCCGCACAATTGAATGCACAACAAAAGATGGGCCAATTTTCGAGTAATACGGAGGTGAACCCGAAAAATCAGCGTTCGCCATCCGACGAGGTGGACAAGCTTACCCGAGCCCTACCGAGGAAAAAGAGGTGAAAGTGGCGGAGCGGCTTCATGACCGAAGCTCGCGACCATGAGCCCGATCGCGAGAGTCAGTATTCCCCACGTAAGCTCGCGACCGAGCATGCCCCGCGAGCGACCGCGAGCCATCGACTGCATACCTCGGATATGTTCACGAGCCACCCCGCCCGCAAGCCAATCCATGAGCAATCGAGGCGAGCATCTTTGTCGAAATCAGCGTGACCTCGCCCACAAGCTCGCACGCGAAGAACTATTCCAGCGCCAGCAGACACCTCGCGACCACCTTTCGGTGATTGCTAGGTCGACCGCCAAGAGCCTCCAGAGTCCAATTTTCGCACGTACACCTCCCGGTCCCATTTCCGAGTCGACTAGTCAAGTCGAAATATAACGAGGAGTTTGCTCGTTTCAAAGAGATTTTTCAAAAGTTGAGATCAATTTGCCTCTCTTTGAGCGCTGCGAAACATGCCGGATACGTGAAATTTTTAAAAGGCGCGCTTGCAAGAAGAAGAAATTGGGAAATTTGAAAAATTTCCCTATCCAAGAATGCATTGCCGTCTTGCGAGAGGAAGCTCCTCTCGAGCGAAGGATCGGCGGTTTTACGTTAGAATGCGAGATCGCCGAGCATACTTTTCCAAATGTGTTGTGCGACTTGGGGGCGAGCATCAATCTGATGCCGTTGAACGTATTCAACCGCTTGGAGCTAGGGAAGATGAAGCCGACAAAGATATCACTGATGATGGCTGACAGGTCAGTAACATATCCTAAAGGAATTGTTGAAGACGTGTTGGTAAGAATTCGAGATTTTGTTTTTCCTGCCGACTTTGTTATTTTAGATATTCCCGAATTCAAACAACAACCACTAATCCTAGGTAGATCTTTTCTAGCAACTGGTCGTGTGGTTGATTGATGTGCAGGAAGGCAATCTCACATTTCGTGTTAACAATGAGGAGCTCAAGATTTCCATATATGACGCTATCAAGCAACACGACAGTGGAAAGCCGGAAGATTGCTACTCGATCACGACTGCTGCTGCCGCACAAGTCGCGCGCTTAGAGGGTACTCAATCAATCGAGGAAGCTGCGAGAAGGAAGAAGTGGACTCGGCATGGAACTCCGAGTGTATCGTTCAAGTTTGGGGGTGGCCACTTCCATAGTCAGTGGTGGTCATCCGTGAATGCTAAGTATAGGAGGATCCACAAATTGGGAAGGATTCCTGTTGCCACCAAAACACCGGATTGAGAAAGGTTAGTGATGGTCTAGCTAAAGACGTTAAATTAAGCACTTGTTGGGAGGTAACCCAACGCTTTTTGTTTTTTTTTGTGTTTTGTTTTGTTTTCGTTTGTGTTGCTTTTGTCGTGTTTTGTCTTTCTTTTCGTGTTGTGTCGCCGATCAACGAGTTAAGTGAAGTGTTTTAATCCATGTGGCCAATGACGATAGAAATTTTTATGAAATTTAATGATAGTGCACATGATATGTTAAAAAAAAATGACGCATGAGCGACTTGAGATTGCTTAAACTTGTTGTTTTCACCATTTGCTTAACCCGTGAGACTTGAGCTTCACCGTATAAACATCTTGATCTGCTTTTAATTGTGTGATATCATGCATGTGATTCTCTTCTAGAACTTGCCGTTTTTACGTGTCGAGACCGCAATATGTGTTTTCAATTTGGAAATGATAAAGGCCATCTTTGTTAACCACATATTCACCCAAACACTAACCCGATGATATATACCATTTGTCGCCTTCTTTGAGCCTTTATTAGACTTATTCTTTCGATAACCGGATGATAGGAGGTGAGGATGGATATGAGAATCAAAAGGGGTTGAAATTTTGATGTAGTTATGACGAGAAAAATTACTTTTAGAGAAATACATCTGTGGTGAAGAATAATACATTTGTTGTGAATGATAAACCCTATAAGCTCTAGAAAAGAAAAGAAAAAGCAATGATAAGTTCACTATGTGTTTTGAGCATAAAAGGGTCGTTAATCAAAGTATGGGTACCTTATGAGGGATAAAACGTCGATTTAGCACGTTGGAAAAGAAGAGGAAAATGGACAAAGTCCATTTGTGTCGAAAAGTATAAATGGGGGTGCTTGGAATATTTTTGAGTCACTTAGCCATATATTATCCTACCTTAACCAATGTGCCTACTTTATAAACTATGAAAAGACCTTTTTGATCCTTATTTGAACACATTTGACGCGGTGGAGATATTAGAGAAATGGCAAGCCTATGGTAAGATTTTGCATTGCATTGATCATTGAGTATATACGTCCTTAATTTCCTTATGAGTTGAGTGTATCCTATATTTTACACATGCCTTTGTGAGGTTGAACTAAATGAGTTTTTCTTTCAATCGTTGTTCGTGTTGAATTGACTAATGTCGTCATGTGTGCTAATATTTTCGAGCGTTGAAAGATATTTCCGAGGCTTGATTGTGTTTTTCACCTTTGCTATTCTCGTTGATCTTTTGTTGTGTCCTTCGTTTGTCTTTCTGTTCTGTTTTTGTTTGAGGACAAACAATGCTTCAAGTTTGGGGGTGTGATAAACGCATGTTTTACACGTTTATTTATGATATTTAAAGATGATTTTAGATCTATTAAATGCGTTTATGTATCGGATCGTAATGTTTTTACCTATGTTAGAAGATACTGCTCTTAGGTGTTATTTTGGTGTTTTGTAGGTTTATGAGTTGATAATCGAAGCAAGGAACGAAGCACGAGGCGAAAATAGCGATCTGTCCAGTTTCTAGCGACCACTGGCGGTCGCTAGGCTGGTCGCGAGGTTCAACCAATGAGCGCCGGAGGAGTCACGGCCGTGAGTATTGCACGGAGGATCGCCCAACACCGAGATACATTCGCGCCTAATTCGCGGCCATGGCTAGCGACCGCTAGTCGAGCCGCGAGGCTGGCGTGCGTGCACGCCCATTTGCCGAGAGAGGATGCGCGACGAGGAGGTGCCTCATGGTCTCTCTAGCGATCCGAGGGTGATCGCTAGACGGCGGCGAAGAGAAATTGGGGTTTCGCCTAGTTCTATAAATAGGGGAGCACACCCCTTGCGCCTCCTCGGACTTGACACGTCCCCAGAGCACTTTTATTCATTTTTCCTCAGATTTTGGTCTTGTTTAGCTTTAGTTTAGTTCTAGATTTAATTCTTGCATTGTTCTAGTTTAGTTTATCGCTTTGTTATCGATCAGAATGTTTTGTCCGATCATTTTCCGTTGTTTTCCGTTTTTCGCTTGGGATTGGATTCAAGACCAACCATTGTTCATCCAACGCTATCATCCGTGTGTTTTATTGCTTATTTTATTTTCTACATGGTTACATCTGCTTTGGATTAAATTCTGAAGACCTTAAACCTCTCACCCAATTTCTGTGCTTGAATAATGATGAATTATCGTTGAGCTAGCTTCTATGTTTTCGTGATACAATCCATGTGGATACGATATTCGACTTACCATTATACATCGCGCGTTAATTATGTGCGATCAAATTCTATCGATCAGCAGGTTGAGCAGGTGATGGAACAGAGCGGGAGTTGAGCAGAATCTTTTGTCAAGAAGTATAAAGTATTTTTGGTTCACCTTGAGAATGCATCTCCACATGCATGTCTCACACGTATTATTCCGCTGCCAAACTCTTGAACTCTTTATATCTTGTTACTATGTTAAGTTCTGGATCATCCTGTTGAAAGCTTTGTAAAAGCTACTGTTTTGTTGGAACCTTGAAATCATCTTTTATATAAGCTATTTTGCTCCATCATGATTCTCGTTCCTGTTTGGAAACATCCGTATTTCTTCATAGATGAATTGAGTTGAAAACCCTATTCTTTTAATATTTATGTAATTCAAACCCCAAGTCACGGTCCGGTAAGGATAAGCCAAACCGGGCTGTGACACTCTAATGACCCTAGCTTCTCCTATAACAGCCAGGTCTCGGTGGATCTCAGTCGTGATCTCCTTGAAAGCAATGGCTGAAAATGGAACAGCAGCAAGACGGGCACAAGCTCCTCTCACAATGCCTGCAGCTAGGCTACATGGATCATCAACCTCCACAGTATCATGGTACAAGGGTCCATGCGGGGACGGGGACAACTGAGCTAGGGGAGCACCAGTAGGTGGAGACGGATGCTGACATAGAATGATCGGTAGGGATGGTCTGGGCTGTTAATGACGGGGCACGAATCCTACTAGCGGTAGGATCGAAAAAGTGAGTTGTCGAGGAAGGAAAGGTCTAGCCTCGAACATATTCCTGCCACTGTCGGGCAAGAATACGGGTCCGTCGGCTGCCAATCGGGGTATCTCCGGGTGGAGACACTCCGGAATCTCATCACGCCAAGTGTATTCCCGCACGAGGAGATTCGGTCCACGTGATGCAGCTCCGTACACCGTGAATACATAGCTCAGATGGCTAGCAAAGCGAGGCAGGTCCACCTCCAGATCGAAGCTATCTCGGCATTGATATATGTAATCCGTTGATATCTCGCGGGCATACCCCTGCCAGTCGGATGGCAGTCTCATGATAAGTCGAAGCACACCGTCATAATGAGATGTACCTCGGGCGTGTGCAGCGGCCCAATGACGGTGAAGTGCGCCAAGAACTCTCCGAGGTCGTCTCCTCGGCACATCTGGTAGAAACGGTAGGAGCGTACCACCTCCTCGGGTGTGACTCTAGAAGATAAAGGGAGCCTAGTCGTAAAACCGTCCTAACATCTTATATTCCTAAGTTCTTATGAAACTACTTTCATGGTTTGGTCTCTAGGAAGAGACTGCATGGTTCCTTAGGATAGAACAAACGTTCGATGTCTAGCCTTCGAGTAAAGGCTAAGTGGTCACCCTTTCTCATTGGGTCCTAAATTCCTTATTTCTATTCGCATTATAACATCGATCATATGCGTTCTTTCTTTTCATACTTTCATAACGTTATACTTTGATTTTTCGTTATCGCCACGATAGAGATAACACGTATGGTGTTCGGAATTCCTTCACATAGAGATGTTGGGATTCATAGCAGTGCGAACCTCCAGTTAAGTAATCACTTCGTCATCATAAACTCATCGCGTTGTCATCCTCAGATCCGTTCGTATTGGGATTCTTATAATTTCTATGTTCTCGTTCTTCCTTATGATTCCGTTCCTTCCTTAGGATTCCGTTCCATCGGGGATACCTTATGTTCTCATACTAAGTTCGGCGCAAAAGGGATCATGCGTCTTAAGAGTCTATGTTTTCATGGGAAAACATACTCATTTACATTATGCCTTTAGCATGCTTTGCATATAGGAGTAAACACAACTCATAACATATATTGCGATAAGCAGGTATTCTCATATCATTCCTTTATCAATGTCCCAGAGTTTTCAACTCTTTTCAACCTAACAACCAGTTATTTTGAAAATAACTTTTCAATTTCAATCATTCACTTTATCCAAAATCCTTGGAAGCAATAACTCCATTTGAAATTTTGAGACTTTTCTCCTTTCAAACATATTTCAACCTTCAAAACAATGCGACTTTTGTAAGTCCATTTCACATTTCATAAACTTCCATCATTTCAAAACAATTTTCAGTTGAGATAGTTACCTTCTTCCTCGTTGAGCAGGACGACGATGGAGTACAGTGTAGTAGCAGTCAAACATAAACAATTTCTATACTCGACTTTCAACTTAGGATTCAAGGAAATGATTTCTAGGGTTCAGAGCGAACAAGTGCTCTGATACCACTTTGTGACGACCCGACTTCCCAAGGAAGTACGGATCATATGGATCGTCACGGTATGATAAAGCAGCGGATATAAACATAACTAATCAATGCAATTAACCATTTAACTACTCAATAACGCATCGACTAAAAATGGATAAGCTTTTGATACCAACTCAAGTCACGAAGGACTTGTCAAAAAGTTCAAGGTTCAAATGTAACCCAATCGGGCACAATTCAAGAAACGAGTGCGACCTCAAGATCAATACGGTATGAAAGCGGTTATAATCAAACATCAAAATAATATCGAGTTAGGCGGCAAATAAGCGTGTGGACATGCATATGACGATGCATGCCCAAGGTTCTAGAAACCTTTCTAATAAAGCATCAAAACAAGCGCTACTCGCACCACCCGCACCCATCATCGATCCTTGCTCAACCTCGCACATCAAAACAAGATGCAGGGCTAAGTACAAAAGTACTTAGTGGACTCATTGCCGAAAACTTTTTCTTTATCAAAAGTTATTGAACTGCCCACAATAGCACATGAGAATTTTAGTTGAAAGACTCATACCTATCAAACATTTTATCATTTTCCAAAATTGTCAGGCCTAACTATTTCATACGTTGTTCCATATCTGATCATTCATTCATTCATTCCATTCGCACACTATGGAGGTGGCCACCTACACATAGTCTCTGTGACCGATCGAGGTAGCTAACCTTAACACACAGTCACACGTGTACACAATCCGAGTTAGTCCTTAACTAAGTCGGATCCGATCGTTTCCCTTTTTTAACGTTGGTGGACAAACTCATTCACATACCACGTTGGATATACCAACCCATTTTCATTCCACGATGGACAAAACAACCTCAGATATGAACACAACAAAACATAAACATTTGGCAGTCAATAACAGTTCATGGAATAATATTTCATAAAACTTTTGTAAATCATGATTTGAGATAGACACGTCATTTTTGTTTCAAGAGAGCCCACCTGCTAATCCAAAGCTAGTTAGTCTAAAAGAGCGGGGTGTGGTTGTTCTTCCTCGCCGACTACGTACGATCAAACCCTTCATAAGAAAATAGCGTTTCTTAGATTCTTTCTATCGATCGAAGGTCGTTTATAAATTACGACTTAAAGTTCCCACTTAGGGTTTCTTTATGATTTCATGTGATTGTTTTAAGATAATTTCTATTATCTTACATTCCCAATTCCCAAGCTATATTACTTCATCGTTCATAGGTGAACTTCAATTATGAATCACATACTCCAAGTCTATTCTCGACTCTTAATCTTAGTGCTATTCTAAACGTTATTACGTTATATAGATTATTAGTATTCAAGTTGTGATTGGTATATTAGGATATTCTCAAGCCACTAACTAGACTTAACAATTATAGTTACGTCCTAGTAGGTTATGCTTAACGACTTGTCATGTTAGCACGACAATTAAAAGAGGAATATTGACTTATGATTCAAGTGAGCACATGCTATCATGTAAGTAAGTAGTTAAGAATAAATGAAGTGCTTCGGGAATATTAACTCGACTTTTGAGACATAAGGATCGACATCTTATGTTCGAATCTTTGCTTACTCATTACGACATTGTATGTTTCTCTTAACTCGTCGGAGATTATATAAATCGTATAATCGTTATTCGTTATCGAGTATTGGGTTGTCGTTATTGAGTATCAACGTTGTAACTCGGCTTTTGGTTTTTCTAACTTAGGAACTCACGTTTGAGTATCTTTTAATAGTAGCAAACCCTAATTTATGTCTAACTTCGATTCTCGTTGATTCCTTCTTAAGTTATCGAAATTGGTCGATTTCTTTTGGATTCTCGTACATATAGTATTATGTTGTTTACGTTTGGGGTTTTGGTTTGTCGGTACAACATAAACATAAACATTCAACACCAAACAATACCATACCCAACATAAACTATACTAAAGCATTAGAAAACCCCAATTTCTAACATAATACACAATCATTGTGTATGTGTGCATAAGTGTTCCATTCATTCACCATAATCATAACCATTTATTCTAAGCTTATAATTTCACTATCATAGCATCACTACCATTAAAATTAGACGCATACATAACCATTTTGCTATGTTTTCGATAATTAGCAATAATTAGCATACGTACTCAATAAATTCCAATAACATCATGTTATACTCCTATCATACTATAGAATTTAATTTCCAATTCAATATCATCATATAAAATTTCAAACCATAGGTTAACAATTACCAAGTTTTCGGCATTATTGATTTAATGAGCATTAGTGTTCAATAAATTTCACAAAAATCATATTATGCTTATATCATATACTAAACATGAAATATCATTTCATATCATGCATTAAAATTTAAACCCATGCTTTTCACCCTTATATGTTTTCGGTACTCACTATATATATATATATACATATTCAATAAATTTCATTCCTTCACAACATGTTTATATTATGCAATAACATGTAATATTAACATTAAACATCAATTAATATTTATAATATGAACCAAATGCTTGGAATTCTTTTTGTCCTCACACATATTTTACATATGTGTTCAATAATTCCCAACAATGCATATTAA